>LPNX011213465.1:914377-1102942 GCA_001517045.1 Pseudotsuga menziesii | reverse complement strand
AGGAACTGCAGCCAGTGAACGATGAATGCAACATTAAATTGGCATTGTAATTTGCCAGTAGAGATCGAAATTTCCAATCTATGACCTGCCCATTCAAATATATTCTCTCTGTATCCACCTTTGAACATATTGAAATCAGTACTTTACTTTTAACTCCAGTTTAGGAATGGTCATAATGGAGAGCATGGTCTTCATCATCGTTGAGACGCGGGAATGAGCAGAGTGTGAAGTGGGTAATGCGTAGTGGGTGAGAGGAATGAATGACCCTGAGATTGAAAATGTGGCCCGTGGGTACAACAGCCACACCGTGAAACCAAAACCACGACTCCCATAGGACCAGCGGCCTAGGTCCACTGTGACCTGTCACCCATCCAAATCTTCCAAACTCCCACAGCCCATTGAAAACCCAGGAAGGGCAAAATTTTGGGGTTTCCCTTCCATTGTCAATGTACACAGTTCTGCTTCATTTCATTTTCGACGGGCACTCCATGAAACCGAATTTTTTTTGTAGGGAAAATTCGGTCATGGCCTTCTATGATAGGTAAACAGGCCTTTGACGGGCACTGAAGCCTTCAAATTTGAAGCCTGCCCGCGAGCCTGGTTTCATATATCTAAAACATTGACTTAAGCGCCCTGGGTCAACTAAAAAGACATAGCTTGACATTGCCGTCTCTATAGCGACGTAGCTCTGTGGATACAGCGACCTTGAAGGAGGAAGGCGTCGATATAGCGACGACGGAGATTACCAACGTCGATACAGCGACGAGTAAGCATCGATACAGCGGCGACAAGTTCATTTTGCTTCCGATTTCACACCAAAAAGTATGAAACCTGGAAAACCTCCGTGGAAAAACCTGCGCTTTTGTATTAGTGTCAACTAACCAAACCTCAACCACTTCAGCTTCCATCTAACCAACCTCCACCTCGACCAACTTAGTTACCAGCCTAGCCAGTACCAAATCCTGATAATAGAGTGGAAAAATCCATGTATAATATAGATGAAGGGACAACAGTTTCATACTCAATCCTTCCTATTTCAAATATCCACTTGAGGTCTAGAAAAATATTAGAAAAAGAATCCCCTCTTCTCATAGAAGAACAAACAAAAAAGGAGAAAATTCCAAAAAAATTTAATACAAAAAATTTGCATCTATACAAACAAACTCAGAAGGATAAAATGATAATACCTCAAACACCTCCTTTTCCAGAAAGGTTAGTTAAGGAAAAAATTTCAGTTTCTCTTCTTGAAGTTGATGTCTTATATGAATTAACAAATGTCTGTGTAAAAATCCCCTTACTAAAAGCTATCAAAGATATCCCAATCTATACAAAAGCAATTAAGGAGTTATGCTTAAACAAGACTGGCAGACAAAAGAAGGATCCACAAACAATTCATGTAATTGGAAATTTAGCAGGCTTAATGTCAAATAATGTTTTTGTTGAGAAATATGTTGATCCGGGAATTCCAATGGTAACAATAACAATCAACAATTTTTCAATTTCAAAAACCCTAATTAACTTAGGTGTAGCTATTAATGTCATGACACTGGAAACACTGAAAAATATGGATTTGAAGAACCTTAGACCAACCACTACAATCCTTGAACTAGATGATAGATCTAAGATAGCACCAGAAGGAATACTTGAAGATATCGTAGTTTCTCTATATTCCTAGGAGTATCCAATGGATTTTGTAGTTCTTCAACTAAAATCTAACTTGGGGGGACATCCATTGATTCTTGGAAGACCCTGGTTAGCTACAGCTGATGCTTTTATTGGTTGTAGAGCAGGAAATATGATTATCTCTCATGAAACAGATTACACTTTATCCTTATGCTCAAAGACCCTCTATGACAGATCAATTATCTTGGATTAATGAAACAAAGGAGCAACAAGAAGAAGTGATTCAACCTATCTTAAGTATTAATCAAGCATTCGATTTTCGAGAGGAGAATAATGAATATTTGCTAGATTACTTTATTTCTGAACCTGATATCTCTGAATAGTTAAGAAACATGCATTATATTACTGCAGATCATGTTTTAGGGCAATATTTTCAAGAAAAATTTACAATTGATTCCTTGGAAACAACATTTGATGATATTTTTTCCGTTCATTCCATTACAAAGGCTCAAAGCAAAACCATTGAGATCAATGCTGGAAAATACTTAAATATTGGTGCACATCTTACATTATTACAAGAAGAAAAGTTGATTGCATTATTAAATAAGTATCACAAATAATTTGCTTGGGAGTACACTGACATGCCCGGAATTCATCAGGAAACACGTATTCACCATATTTATACATATAATAACATAAGACCTTTAAGGAAACCTCAACGAAGGATGGCGCCTATACTGAAAGAAATAGTCAAAGAAGAACTGCAAAAGTTGTTACAAGTAGGCTTCATCTACCCTATTTCTGGTAGTCAATGGGTTTCTTCATTAGTTGTTGTTCCTAAGAAGAATGGAAAGTGGAGAATTTCTATGGATTACAGGGATTTAAACAAAGCAACGCTTAAAGATTATTTTTCATTACCATTCATTGATCAAGTATTGGATGCACTAGCTGGAAAACGATATTTTTCATTCTTAGATGGATTTAGTGGATACAATCAAATCAGAATTGCATTGGAAGACCAGGACAAAACTACTTTCACATGCCCCTGGGGTACATATGCCTATAAAGTTTTACCTTTTGGTCTATGTAATGCTCCAACCACTTTTCAGAGAGCAGTCCTAGCTATTTTTGCTGATTTAATTCATGAATATGTCGAAGTATATATGGACGATTTTTCTGTCTATGGTAATACTTTTGAAGATGCATTAGACAATTTAGAGAAAATCCTAAAGAGATGCATAGAATCAAATCTTTCTCTTAGTAATGAAATTTTTTTCATGATGTTAAATGAAGGGATAGTGTTAGGTCATCATATTTCATCATCTGGAATAAATGTGGATCTTGCAAAAATACAACTCATTGTGAATTTGTTAGAACCTAAAAATCAAAAGGATGTGAGAAGTTTTCTTGGATATGCAGGCTATTATAGAAGGTTTATTGAACATTTTAGTAAAATATCTTTGCCACTATTCAAATTACTTTCCAAATATGTAAATTTTCATTGGGATACTAATTGAAAAGTTTCTTTTCAGACACTTAAAGAAAAGTTATTATCAACACCTATCTTATGGGGGTCTGATTGGACATTGCCATTTAACATCTCCATAGATGCATCAGACACTGCAATTGGGGCAACATTGGGTCAAAAAGAAAAACTCATGAATTATGCTATTTAATTTATTAGCAAAATTCTAACCCCTGCAGAGTTGAATTATACAGTTATTGAAAAGGAGATGTTGGCAGTGGTAGATGCTGTAAACAAATTTCGTCATTATGTTACTGGTTATGAAATCTTTGTCCATACAGATCACTCTGCCTTAAGGTGTTTAATGAACAAGTCCATCACTAATGGCAGGATAACAAGATGGGTTTTGTTGATGCAAGAATTTAATATTACTGTCCTAGATAGACCTGGAAGGGAAAATCAAGTGGCAGACTTTTTATCTTAATTAAAAAATTCTGGTGAGGTTGTTCCTGTTTCAGATAATTTTCTTGATGAACACTTATTTGCTATTTCTGTTATAACTCCATGGTGTGCTGATATAGCTAATTAATTATCACCAGGAAAACTACCACCCTCTATGACATCAAAAGAGAAGAAAAGAATCATTAAACAAAGTGCTAGACACACGTGGGTAAATGGAGATCTTTTCTATACAGGATACGATCTTATCATTAGAAGATGTGTTAGGCAAGATGAGGTTTTAGAATTTTTGAAAGCTTGTCATGATGAACCATGTGGTGGTCATTTTGCAGATAAACAGACAACATACAAAATACTCAACCTAGAGTATTATTGGCCATCTCTTTTCAAAGACTGCAAGAAGTATGTTAGAATCTGTGATATTTGTCAACGGATGGGAAGACCAGTACCATCAGATGAGATGCCATTACAGCCAAAGGTTCTGATAGATCCATTTGAAAAATGGGCTCTCGATTTCATTGGACCAATTAATCCACCATGAAAAGGAAAAAGGTATGTACTGACTATGTTACAAAATGGGTAGAGGCTAAAGCACTCGCAAGAGAAACTGAACAAACAGTAGTCAATTTTCTCTTTGAATAAATATTTGTTCGATTTAGAGTTCCTAGAGAAATTTTCACAGATCAAGGAGCACAGTTTACTTCTAAGCTGATGCAGGAGATAGTAGACAAGTACAAAATCAAGCATATGAAGTCTACCCCTTACCACCCACAGGCCAATGGCCAAGTAGAGTCCACCAATAAAACTTTGGAAACAATCATGACCAAGACAGTTCAAATGCACCAAAAATATTGGTCAAACAAGCTTCACAAACTTCTCTGGGGATACAGAATTACTTGGCAGGACAGTACCGGTTTTACTCCCTATCAACTAGTCTATGGTAAGAAAGTGTTATTGCCAATTGAATTTCAAATTCATACTTTTAAATTAGTAGCTGATCTAGGGGTAGAAATTTCTGAAGCACAAAAAGAAAGGATAATACAGTTAAATCAATTAGATGAGACAAGACAGGCTACATTAGAACAAACAATTCTAGTACAGCAACAAAGAGCACAATGGCATGATAAGTTCATCAAGAAAAAGTAGTTTAAGGTAGGAGACCGGGACTTACTATTTGATTCTAAATTCAAAAATTTCAAAGAAAAGTTCACAACTCATTGGATTGGTCTATATGAGATTGCAGAAGTATATGACAATGGCTTAGTCCAATTACAAACAATAGATGATACAGCATATACATTCATAGTCAATGGACATAGGCTGAAAATCTACAATAATCCTGCCAACAAAGAAGATTTCTCAACAGCAGGAGATGGAAGTCCTAGACAAACACATTGGTGTTTCTCCTTCACTTCCTCCTGAGTAATTACAAAAAAATGAAACTTAAAAAAAGAAGAAGAGAAAACAAAAAGAAAAAAAAGAAAACAAAAAGAAAAAAAACAAACATCAAAGTTTAGTTGTGAAAACTAGGAAACTGGAACATCCTAAACTTGAATTTTCATTGGAAAACCAAGTTTTACTTGGCCATTGCAATTTCTCAAAAATATTTTCTTTCCTAGTTACTTTACATATCAGTTTTTTAGTATCAGTGACTTGAGGACAAGTCAATAAACAGGGCTGTGAGAGAGAAGCTACTATTTTTCATGTTTTCGAAAAACCCTCCAAGCCTCCTGTAGATGTCACAAATTGGTTTTGCATCATAGCATAGTTTCATTCCAATAAATAAAAAAATCAATCACAAAGTTTTTAGAATTGCAGAGGGACCTGAAAATCAAGTTAGATTAAGAGCATCGGGACCTAATTTTTATATTTAGCAGAAGAAATTGAAGAGGAGATTGAAAAGAAATTGCACAGAAAGACACACTAAGCTACAGGAACACATAAATAATTGCATAAGGGGCACATGTGAAGATATTCAGAGGATCAAATAAGCTTCAGAAATCCAAACCAGTTACATCAAACACCATGAAGATCACAAGGGATTGGCAAGAAAAGTCTGTAAGGATTTTTGATTTTAATGTTTTTAAAAGTTGCATTATTCTTCATTGTTTAGTATGTGACAAAAAAATTCCTTTCCATTGTATAAACTTGAATATGTATCCATTCACTCTCAGCCTCACCACTTGGATCATCCATCTATTCATTCCCCTACCCCTGGCATCAAAATTGGTAGTTAAAGATAACATAGTTGTAGGTATCATGCCTAAATTGCACTTTACAGGAAGGCTTCAGAATTCATTTTTGTATTGAATCATAAAAAACATTTCACAAGGTTTTCATTTGTATATCCTCTAAGGTCAAAACAGATGATACTTTATCTTAATTGTTCATAAACATAAAGATATGAGGCAATATTCAAATCATAATTTTAAAGAGAGGTGGGAAATTACCATTTCAAAAATAAATTACATGAAACCATTTCCTTATTCCCACGTAGCCTGCCAAGAATTCAGCAATTCAAGGTTTATTTTCCCCGATTACAGAGGCAGTCTATCCTGTCAGTCTATTCGCTCATTGACAGGGTTGATTCATGATTGCAATGATAGTATTGCTCATTATTCCAGTCAATTTACTCATTTCCAGAACTGCAGAAGAGGTTGTTGAACACGTAGGAGAAATTCTTCAGGACTAATCCATGATCACAATGCTAGCATTTTCCATCATCTCCGACGATTTTCTCATTGCCAGGTTCAAAATAAGTATGCTAGCATTTTTATCTTAGTTGATTTCTCACTCCCAGTTTGAAAACCCTCACGCTTGCAGAGAAGGAGTATGAAAAAATAGAGGGTTGCGTTCCATCTCATGCTTGCAAAACTAGTTTGTGAAAACGCATGAGGTGTTTTGTTTTTATTGCAGAGAAGCATGTGAAAAACACAGAAGTCATTCTGTCTTACTTCCACAACTTGCAGAGAGGAATTACTAAAAAAAACAGAGGTGGAATTGTTGGAGAAGCATTATGCAGGCATAGATAAGCTAAAATAGAAATGCCATAAGATATTGGATGTACATAGGGTTCATTGAGAAGAGGAAATCATCTGAGGAGACGTAAGCCCATTTTAGAACAAGAAATTTTTGTTTTTATCAGTTGAAAGCGGAACATAGCTCTTAAATTAATTACAAATCTTTGAGTGGAGTTCTATTTTGAAATATTATTGAAAGTAAAAGAAAAAAATGGGTTCTAGGATAGAACTAGAGAAATTTAACTCATCTTCTATTCATGAAAAATGTTTAGAGATCTTTGAAAAAAACAGTGGGTTCCCTTCTTTGAGAAATTTGATGGATACAATGAAAAGGCTAGTTGGGAATTTTCCCATTCATTTGATGGAGAGGGGGCCACAATAGGGAATTTATGTTCAGGTTGTCTAAATATATTTTAGCACAAATAATTGGACTACCTCAGCAGGGAGAAAGATTCTTCAAAACAAAGCAGTTTGAAGAGAAGGCATGGGTACCCTTCCTATGCAGGTCAAGGGTAGGCTCAATGAAATGGAAGAAGGGGGTACCAAGGAGCTAGTTAATCCATACTTGGGATGAAGTGGCATATATTATTCAGAAATTCCTTACCTGTGAAGGGATATTTAGTATTATATACCTTTACCATATTAAACTGATGCATCATTTGAATGGTGATTGTGAGATCAACATACCCTGTTTTTTGCTACAGAGCCTTTCCAAAATGGCTAAAACTGTTCAGAAATGAACTGGAGACACTACCTCAAGTATTTTCCATTGTGGGATCATTAAAATCATCCTTACACATGAATTGGAAAAGCAAAGTTTGACATGGCAACAATTTGTAGTTCATTATGATACTGAAGAACTAGAGGAACAATTAGGTGAAAGAATGAAAGAAGATGAAATATTAATGCTCACATACATTGAAGATGAGATAGAAGACCCCAAGGCAACAAGCTCAAGATAGCCTCAAAGAAGGGTAAGGACCAGAAGCATGGTGAAAGAGGACTTGCAATTCCAAGAAAAAGATAAAATCTTTACTACATATGAAAAAACGTCAAGAAAACATAAATATGGACAGAAAAAGCAAGCAACAGAGATTAATGATGAGGAACAACAAAGGCACTATGTATACATACAATCTCTGGAAAGTGAAGAGGAAAATCCAATAGGAGAAATTGGGCAAAGTAATGAATAGGTAAACATCATCTTTGATCAGCAAAAAGCAGAAGAAAATTTGGAGTTAGATGCTCAGACAGTTGAGAAGACACCAGTTGACAAACAAGAGCAAGATGATGGAAACATAGCCATTATTTCTCCTATCTCTGAACAAAAAGAGAAGGAAGGATGCCTCATGCAAGAGGTTGACAAATTAAGGAACAAATATGATGAAATTGGGATGGATATTGTTTCCACATAGTGTACAGCAAGTAAGAAGAAGAAGAACCTCTCTAAAAACAATAAGAAGGTTGAAAAGTTAAAATTGGAAATGAAGGAATTGGAATTGGAGAATAAGAGATTAAGGAAAAAGAATAGAAAGCTCAGGGTTCAGAATATCCAAATCTCCAAGTAAGCATATAAATGGTACCAGCAAAAGAGGTCACTCAAAGCCAAGTATCAGAGATTGAAAGTTCTTCATGTAGCCCGGGTTGGTAATGATGCATCATCTCAAACAAGAGAATTGTCATAGGATTGATAGCAGCAGGGTAACAACAATTTTGTGCATTGGAATATGCAGTTTCAGTTTTTGAGGGCACTCTTTATGCATGAGGGCATGCAACACCTTCCTCTTGGGGGAGATGTTGGGTGCTATTTTAACACCTATTTTTGATGCCTTAACCCTTCTAGCCACCCCTTCATACCATTATGATCATCCTTAAACCCTGATACTTCACTCATAAAACCTTGAAGCTCATTAAATGAAGGTATAATTGTTGCTAATTTTTAATGAATCGAATTTTGTAGTTTTTAAAAGCATTTAAATAGAAATTTTAATAAATTACAGGATTTGCTAACTTCCCGTAAACGCTCCAAGGTTTGGATATTTGCAGTATGACTCGGAGAGAATTGAGATATGCAGGAGGATCTTTGATGTCCAATGATGGATTCATTTCCAAAAACTTCACGAGATAGCCCTCACAGGTGTCAAGTCAATGCGGGTCAAAGACGACCACATGTGCTGCCATAAAGCATAAAAACGGGACTGTTTTGATATTTCAGGAATTTTCTCCTATTTTTGTAGATTAGAGGGAGAGCTCAGGGTTATGGCAAGTTGTCATTATGATATGGAGAAAAATTGTATCATTTCAGTTTGAAAACAATTAGTATAAATATTGGTATTTTTCATGTAAAGCCATCTGGCAAAACTGGGTGAGACTCTGCGTTTTTATTAATAAAGAACTCAGACTTTCAAACAAATTTGCAAGTGTATTTGCTGTGGGATTTTTATGAGATCGATTTGGTTGCTGGTGATTTTATAGTTCATTGTGTGTAAGCGGAGCAGTGAAGGGACCACTCTGCTAAGCCTGCACACCATTTCCTTTGCTATTCCGTTGGTATGTTTTAATTTAATTTTTGTAGATGCACATTTTAATCTCTTGTATGCATTTCATTATATTCTGATTTTCCTGTAGAAGCGTTTTCTTTAGCTATAGATTCTAATTAAATATGGAAACCACACTCAACAATGCTATTTTATTTCAATTCGAATGCAAGAGAGTTTGAGACTGTGTAATCCAAATAGGGTTTCCTATACATTGCTTAGATTATTGTAGAATTGTTTTAGGTTTACTATAAAAATATTCTTTTGTTGAAAAACTAAATACATTGTGAACTTACAGTTCTTGTAAAAGAACTCAGTGGTTTATGCCTTCAGCAATAGAATAGCATTATTTTAGTTTTTATAATTTTTACATTTTATGATTTGTGTTTAGATGCGCTTAAGTTAAAAATTGTCATTGCATACATTTCCTGTAAGGGATTTTTGGTAATTTTATACTTACAGCATTTAAATAGCCTCAGGTCTTTGAATTACAGTAGATTTTAAACCAGTCTAGTTCTTAGTCCATAGATGTTGGATATGCTTCTAAGTCTTAGGATACCGGGTTGACATTTAAAACAGTAAGCTTTGATTTATTATAGTAAATTGAGCCAACAGAGACAGGGACATGTGACTACCACTAGGGTCCACATTTGGGGATATAGGTAAACTCAATTTTTTGTTTTGAAATATTTCATTTTTTTTCATTTTTTACTTAAAGAAACCAAAAACATGTTTTAGTGATGTCATGTACTAACATTAGACTATTTTTTCTCAAACATAGGTCCATGATGACTTGAGGATTATCCATGACACCAATGTAGAGGTCGAGGAGAGGACATGGTCGGCGGTGATGCCGAGCGGATGATACAGAATGTACAAGGTAACTTTGCGTGTTTTACCTAGAGGATTCCTATGGTACAGGTCGAGGACCTTCTTGATGCGATGCAAAGATATGTGGTTAGGGTGCCCCATCAATGGGTTAGGTTATTCAAGCATCTTTCCAATGCTGTAGTTTGTTACCATGATACTTATCGAGGACCATAGGCATAGATGCCATGACTTTATTTTTTATCGGTCATGTATTTTTTGAAGGATAGAAGCACAATTTTGTACTATGACACCATATTTTTTGGAACTATTTTTTGGAAATAAAAACTTATGGATACCGGTTTGATAAATGTATATGTGTATGAATGTGAATGTGTATGTGAATGCTTCTTTCTTATTTATGTTACAAATGCCAATCTAAAATGGAATTTGCATATGAATCAACAACTTGATTATAGAATTTAGGTATATGAACCTATGTAATGAAATCAAAATGCCGTTCTAACAATATTACCCTTAAGAACCTTCTCAGTAACATAAGATATCTAACACAATACCAACCATTCAATTGTGAAACGATCAGCAGTGAATATAGGTGAACCTATAAATATCTAATACTATTCGAGATGAAATCATGTAATAACTCGATAACGATGCTATACTCAGCCACATTGTTTGAGGATGAATAAAGGCATACATCTCTTAAAGAGTACAGAAGTTGACCGTCGGGTGCATAAATGACCTAAGCGGCATAAGCTAAGTTATGTGTATGGAAGCTGGCACCATCTGCATATCCTAAGTATGTCGAAGACTCTGTCAACATCTTCCAACCAATAGGAATCATGTCAACAAATCAACGACACCAAAATAAAAACAAAAAACTATGCAAAATTGTATAGTAATATACAAGGTACTAGCCCAAGCTTGAGACTTAGGCATAATACTTCTTGAGGTAGATCCCATTTCTGGGATCCTTCAGAACATTCCCTTCATAATATTCCAACTCGTAAGATCCTTTCTCTAGGACATGCCTCACTATGCAAGGATCATGACAGATACGATTGAACTTGCTATTGGAATATTTAAAAAACCCAGATACAGACTTAGGATATGATTATCAATCATTTTGATTAGTTTCTTATGTACTAGACTAGGTAGTTGGCCATATTTTGTCATATTTGACCACCACGTGCCATCATTATCCTATGGAGCGCAAATGGATAATATTTTGGATAAGATTCCACTGCTTTATTGACTATCCAGTTTAGTAAGGGTGCATTCCTACTTTACACTGCTTTTGTCCCCCCTTTTCATCTTTTCACTGGATTAGGATAAAGCTAGTCATATGGAAACTGTCCTCTTTTGTGGACAACCCATCCTCCATGATTTTATCTCTAGTTTCCATGATTATAAATCTTTTCCATCACTCATTGTCTAACCCACTTCCTTTAGCTACTCCGTGACTTCTTTGACATGTTTGGAAATTGTTTTTGTCACCTTTGGGGTTTTTTCATATTTTAGTAAGCCTGCTTTATGTCCTATTCAAATTTCCTCCTTGGGATTCGATTTTCTCTATTGAGAGTGTATGCATACTTTACTCAGATCAATATTCATTAATGGAATGGATTTTTATCCACTTGAGCATCTTTTGTCATGTGTTTGCTTAATATTTTCTTCACAATTCTTTTATCTTTCTGTAGCAGTAGAATTCTCTTAGTGAAATATTAATATACAATATAGATCACCTGTGTGATTTATAATATGGTATCAAAGCTTAGGCTATTATATCTCATGCTATTAGTGCTCTAACAGGGTATCAGAGCACAATCTTGTTGAGGAAAGAAGCTCATAGTGATTATAATCAGATTTCCATTTTTTTTTGTTTTTCTATGTTACAGGTATTTACAACTTCTACATGGATTTGAAAGCATTTCATCCTATTACTCCATTCAATTACATTGAGTGGAATCCAAATATGATTGTATCTCTGAAGAGATAATGTCTCTATGATGTTTCTATTGGAGCCGGTGAAGAATCTTACGAAGAGAAGAGTGATTGGCTAAATGACTGTGATAGAGCATATGGAATTATGTGTCTGAAAATGTCTCCTTAGATGCATTATCTCATTAATTCTGTTGAGTATCCATTTGAGATTTGGATCAATTTGGACAGAGCCTTTGGTGTGCAGAAAGAATATTATGAAAACTAGAGGTAACCTAACACCTCCTTTACTACTCTTCCTCCTGATGTCACAACCTCATCCACCTCTCATGATGAAGTTGTTCAAGCTGAAGAAGATGCAAAATTTTCAAATCTTGATCTAGTTCGAATTAATAAATCTCCTTCTCCCTCTGTTGCTTCTCATGAAGCAGTTCTACATGAAGAAGACATTTTAGTTTCTATTTATGTTGAAGATAATTCCATTCATTTACCATTCTCATAGTGTTTAGGTTTCGAATTTGAGGATGATATGACAGTCATTTTTTCACCTCCTATGCATGATCATAGTGCACAACTTGGTGATCTTCTGGATATTTTGGAGGAGAGATCATATTTTGGAAGTGATTCACTCACTCTCCTTGGTCACATACCTCATACCTATTCCTCTATGATGGATGATCACTTTCCTCAAAGATTCATTAAAGATGGAGAACACATTGTCATATGTTTGGAAAACTTGGAACTCTTGTTCCATCTCATTTTTTGAGCTAATCTCACCTCCTTTGATTCAAAGTTCATGGCTCTAGCACCTCATCAAGTATCTTTTGTACTTGGAACGCTGGTTGTTTCAAAGTTCAAGTATGAAGAGCACCTCCATTCCCTCTACTATTAGTGGATCTCAATTGTTTTACATGGTCGCAATATCCATCCTACAATGGTTTATGTTCCTAATCTAGTTGAGCAGATTCCTCCACACATTTGATCAAGTTCACACCTACTTGAGTTTGCAGCAATATTAAAGTTTTGGTGTGCACATGCCCATTCTTGGGGGAGGGTTTTTCCCATGAGGTTTTCCATGTTTCCTCAATTTACATGGAAAAATAATAATGGAGTGACCATAATCCTTTGTTTCTTGGTCCCTAATCATTTTTTCCCACATAAATTCAGGCTTAAGGGGGGTATTTTAATATTTAAAAACCCACCTATAGACTTAGGATATTATTATTAATTATTTTAATTAATTTTCTATGTACTAGACTAGTTAGTTGGTCATATTTTGTCATATTTGACCACCACTTGCCATCATTAGCCTATGGAGCACACCTGGATAAGATTCTACTACTTTATTGACTATCCAGTTTACTAAGGGCACATTTGTTCTTTAGACTTCTTTTGTCCTGCTTTTTCATCTTTCCAATGAATTAGGATAAGCCGCTAGTCATATGAAAATTGTCCTCTTTTGTGGCCAACCCATTCTCCATGATTTTCTCTTTAGTTTCCATGATTAGAAATATTTTCCATCACTCATTAGCTAACCCACTTGCTTTAGCTAATTCATTACCTCTTTGACAACTTTGTAAAGTGTTTTTTTCAACTTTGGGGGGTTTTCATTTTAGTAAGTCTGCTTTATGCCCAATTCGAATTGCCTCCTTGGTATTCGATTTTATCTATTGAGAGTATATTAATATTGTACTCAGATCGATATTCATTAATTCAATGGATTTTTATCCACTTGAGCAACTTTTCTCTTATGTTTGCTTAATATTTTCTTCACAATTCTTCTATATTTTTGTAGCATTAGAATTCTCTTAGTGTAATCGTGATATGGAATCTAGATCTCCTGTGTGAATTCTAATACTTGCTTGCCCAAATATGGTTTGTTGTCTTGATCATACAAAAGGACCAATTCAACCTCATTATATTGATGAGGACATACAAACTTACCATATTGGGCTTTTACACAACGTTTATTGACTTCTAAATCCATGACGGCATCTCGATGCAGCTCATCAAGCTGCTTGAGGTGGACTAGGTGTTGTTCTAAGTTGGAGGTGTTAGACAAGAACCCTATGTCTAACTTCATTGAAGAGATCTTGCATTCAAATGAAATAACTAACTCCACCCCATGAACAAACTGGTACGGTAAAAACAAGTGGAATTCTTAACTACGATCAAGTAATCCCACAAAGCAACATATAACGTGATATTCCAATTAGTCTTTCTTTGTCTGACAGTTTTATGTAGAATGGTTTAAAGATATTTTCAACTTCCTCAACTTGACCATTCTCTTGGGGGTAATAAGATGAAGAATGATCTTGCTTAAATCCCAGCTTTAATGATAGTTCTCCCATCATCTTATTTTGGAAGTGGCTACCATGATCAGTGAAAATCTCCATTGGGATTTCAAACTGAGTGATAATATGGTTAAACAGGAAATGGGAAGCCATATCACCATCAAATTTGACTATCTGCATGGCCTCCACCCGCTTAGTGAAGTAATCTATGACCACAATAATACGGTGATGCCCCCCAGCTGAAGCTGGGTTGTAGTCCATAAAATCCACCCCCCACTTGGTGAAGGGACTGACAGTGATGATGGGATGCAATGGGGTGGGATGCGATCACATATTTTGAGAAAAAACTTGGCAAGGGTGACATCCCTTTATCACATTAACACAATATTTAAAGATCAACGACCAATAATAACCTGCTCTCAAAACCTTTTGAGTTGTAGCAATCCTAGATAACTAACCACTACACAACCCACTGTAGCTGTCATTACCAACCTTTTCCTCTTCATGAGCCAAAAAATGACAAAGGATAGAATCCACCCCACGATGATACAAAGTGTCACCGATAATGAGGTATTTTCTAGCGTAGTGACGTACATGTTGTCGTTCATCCCTCGAAATATGTGGAGGTAACTTTAGAGTCCTAATATATACAATAATATCGCCATACCAAGGGTCCATAGATGATATGAGGAAAACATGCTCATACACAAATGAGTCCTCATGAACCATGTCCTCATCAAGCCTTGGAAGATCTAATATCAACTTTGCAAAGATCAAATACTTCTTAGATTTTGCAGAGACAAAGTCAAGGTCAAATTCTTGCCAAAATAACAATCCATTTATTATATTTCCTCCTATCCTTTGTCTTGTCAGGATGAACTAAAATGGATTGATATGAGCTACAATTGTAGTATGGTGAAGTAAAATGTAACGTCACAATCATTGGACTCCATGAACAGTCGCTAAGACCAATTTCTCCACATGAGTATGTTGAAGTTCTACATCAATACGATTCCAACTAAGCTAGTATATAACGTGCTCGTGGATCTTGTCATCCTCTTGAACCAGGACCTTGCCAACCGTCTCTTGAGACGCAACCACATAAAGTAAGAATTCTATACTATAGTCCATAGGATGATGTAGAGGGAAAGATACCAAGGATTTGTTACAAGCATCGAAGGACTCCTGGGATCACTCACCCCATAAGAATGAAGTATCCTTCTTTAATAAGCGCAAAAAACCGATTGTCAAGTTGGCATAGTTCACAATGAACCAATGTAAGAAATTATCCATCCCTTGGAGGCTCTAAAGTTGTTATATTGTGCATGGGTGGGGCAACCGAAGTATTTCCTCAACCGTTAATAGACCGACCATGATCCCTTCTTTTGAAACAAGGAATCCGAACAAGCATCCGATCCTAACACAAAAGATGCACTTTTGAGGATTTAAACGAATTTGATAATGACAAAATCTCTCAAATACCAGTTGAAGATGTTCCAGATGATACACCCTCTAACGCGAGTGAGCAACAAGGTCATATAGGTACACTTTGATTTTGCATTTAAAGTCATGGAAGGCGAAGGTCATTTCCTGCTGAAAAGTGGCTCCGACGTTTTTAAGGCCGAAGGGCATCTTCTGGTATGAAAACGTACCCCAAAGACATATAAATGCAGTCTTATGTTGATCCTTGGGCTTAATCTAGATCTGATTATAGTTGGAAAAATCGTCCATAAATGATAAATCTCACTTCCCACACACTCATACAAAATATTATCAATAAATGGAGTGGGGAAGTTATCCTTAGGATAACCTCTATTCATATCTATAAAATTGGTGCACACATGTATGGTTCCTTGATTTTTATCTACATGAATGGGGTTGGACACCCATTTAGTTAAGGGAACTGGGTAAATGAATCCAACTTTGAGTAGCTTCTCTACCTCAACCTTGATAGTCGGTTCCTTATGGGGATTGACTTCTCTTAATAATTGTCCAACAAGCTTACATTAGAATAAGTTTTTATCTCTTTCTCTACAATGCGGGGGTCTATCCCTAGCATATCTTCCTAATACCAAGAAAATATGTCATGTAATTCCTTAAATAACTTAGTGTATGTATGAACTTGTTCAGGTGAACAATCCACACCGATATAAATGTTTTCCACCTTGCTAGGGGTCTGATAAATGTTGATCAAAATCGTAGGAGATATATTCTCCATGTTCCCTTTTGCATATATACCATGTGCATCTAACAAGACCATGGGGTGACCAAATTTCTCTCTTAAGTCTGACTGAAATTCATCATGCTCAATCCATTTGAGATCTGGGAGGAAATAAGATCAATGATGCATCTCCTCCTAAGGTTGTTCCGGACTAGACATGTCCTCAATGATAGCTTTGTTTGAAGGTAAAGTGTCATTAAGGAAATCACGTGAGCATGATGAATTGGCCACCCAAGAAGGCGGTACACAGATATCTTCCTCTTTCATCCACAAAGAGGAGGGATCAGGGTCTACAATGACATCAAGTACAACTTGGTAAGTAATCTAGGCTGCAGACAATGGGATATCACCTTTGACGGGTGAATGTCCTTCATATGAATCAATCTTAGAAGGAAAAGTCCATGGATCACTTAAATACGAAGTACAAAATGGGACCATACTCAACGATGTTAAAGCACCAATGGAAGTGGAATTTATAGTTGAAATATAGATTTAAAAGTTTAAATTTCCCATAAGTGAAGGATACATCCCGACACCCACATTCTCAATTGTCAACTGAGAATTCTCAATAACCAGGATTGTAGGCTCGACGATGAAGAGGATATGGAATTAGTAAATGATAATTAATCGATTTTCACAATTCTACCTTCATGAGGAAAGCATACGAGATGAAACACAAATGATACGACTGCTTTCATGGCATAAATCTAGTTCTGACCCAGTAAAAGGTTATAGTCAATGGGTGCATCAACCACCTTGACCTAGACTGACACACACTTCCCTCCCAAATGGACCTGAAAAGAAGGGATAATTCCATCAGGTCTGAACAAGTGTCCATCAAGTGCCGTTAGCATAGTCATGGATTGACACAACTGGGGAGAGCTAAGGCCCTACCAACAAGATAAATACACGACTGATGTCTAAGCACCTTCATCGATAACCATTCACTTTATGGCATTATTTAGACACTCCACATGGACTTGAAAATCCATGTGGTAAGGAAAGAAAGGCTAGACATCAATCGTCTCAAAATTGATCACACTTGGGATACTTAAATCATGAGCTCCCAACTCAGCCAAAAAGGTGTTCATCTATGCAAGACATGTTTGGAGTACCTCTAAACCCGGCATCGCACATGGTGTTTAGCCCAAATTCTCCATAATAGAATAGTTATAGGTGGCTCAAGAATTAATATTGTGCATCGAGCACTTAAGGAATCCTTTAAGAATGTGTGGTATAGACTCAACCTTATTAATCTACAAAGGTATCTATGGAGGTGGAGGCTCTTTCCCCATAGTTGGTTACAAGGGACCATAATCATGCGAACAATTTGCAACATGAATATCCAACAACATATCGATACAACCATGACCATAATCATGGGATGGAAGTTTTTGAGTTCCACCAAACCCACTTTCGGTGGCTAAAGCATTCGAAGTCATGTCTGGGCATGAGGAAGGGCATTTTTCAGCAAAGTTGGGATATGTGTGATGAACTTCAAGGCCTCATCGATCCTGGGGCACAAGTGCACAAGGTGGTATCCTCCACAAATCTTATGAGGGAATTTTACCTTACGTTTAGGCTTATTGTCCCCACTAGCATTTTTGTTGTTCTTATCATGATCAACGTTTTCCTTATTATTCCCACCATTTCGATTACTCTTTCCATTCATTCAATTCTATTTAGGTTTCTAGTTACCCTTTTAGTTCGATGACTACACATAATGTACATCTACCTATTGGGTGGAGGTGGGTGAAGTCGTAGCTTGTCCCGCTATAGATTGGTTAAGATATTTTTTTTTGCGTTTGGTTTGTAACCTGGTCCACAAATTTTGCACTCCCAATCCCGCAATTCAATTGACATGCGGTCTGGGTTTCAACTTGTGTCCTGATTCGATCTCAGTGCTTCAGGAATGATCTCATAAAGGATCCCAAACTATGCATAAATCAAATCTAATTGTTGGGCTCAGAAAATTGTTGGAATTTGTGCAACTTCAGAAGCTATTCTTACTGTACTTGTATTGTACCTCCTGCAAGAGTGGAACTTATTGTAATTCATCATACAAACCCTACAAAGAAAAATGTAAACCTTGGGGTGAAAATCCAATAATAAAATAAATAAAATAAAATCATAAAAATATTTTTATTGCTCTCCCAAGAGAAGTCGACCCCAGTGGATTTTCCTAGTGGAAAATGAGTATAAATAAGAGGAGCCTCCTCATTATTTACACAGCAGCACAAGTGAAGTTCGCATTTTCTGGGAGAGAGAAGTTCACATCTATTGGAGGAGAAGATGGTTTTTAGGGTTTCTATCTTTTGAAAGCATTTTCTTATTTTCTCTTTCTTCATTGTACACTGATCTTAGAATTGTCATCTCTAGATGAATGTTGCTGGGTTTTCTCCCATTTGGGTTTCCCAGGATAAAAATACTCATGTTATTGTTCTATTCTTTGCCTATCTTCTAGAGATCCTATTGATAAATGCAATTAAGATATATTGCTATAATTTTATGAAAATATAACATGGTATCAAAGCAGTGCTAGAAGAAGCCATTGCTGGAACTCTGTTGAAAACATGTCAGAACTAGGGTTTCATATTTAAAGGTCTTCACTCAAACTTTTGAAAGAAAAAGAGCCTCGGGAATTTCGCTCTAAGGAGGGCACATCTTTTGGTGTAGACTTAATTCAATTATGCGAATTTTCAATTTTTGACCTAATTCTACGGCTGCAACAGAAATTAGGGTTTCAATTTTTGACCTACTCCCTCCACAATTTTGGATCGACTCTACCTCTTCTCAACTCGCCTCTCTAGGGCACAGTTATCTATGGAGTCATATACAACCTTCAGTTTTGACCTAGTCTCTGCTAGGGTTTCAGATCCAGATCTACAGTCAAGATGATCAGTATTAAGTTTGAATATTGTCTGGAAGGGGATTCCAACTTCATCCCCTGGAAGTCTATGGTTATTCTTCTACTAGTATAAAATTACCTATTACAGTGTGTAAATGAAAAGGTCCCAGAACCTGAAGCCGAAGAAGACAAACCTTGCTGGAGGAAGAATGATGCCAAAGCAAGAATGATTTTGGTGGAGTCTGTTAGAGAGAACTTTATTCCTGTCATGTCCCAAATTTTGCATTGGGTCACAATGGCCTAATCACATTTTCCATATTCATGAGAGTTTGTCAAATTGATGCTAAGGGTCAAATAATTACGAAGGAGGAAAATTATTAGTTTCCTATGTTGGGGGTGGAAGCTTTGGGATTTGGATTAAGGGGGAAAATAAATGATGTTTGAAAATGATAATGGAATAAATATTTATTAAAGGATCTAAATAAATAAATACAAGGGAAAATCAAAGTGGCAATTGATCATGAAGACACATGGAGAATGTGGGACCCACACAAGCTAGATTTTCTATGCCACATGGCACCCTCCTCTTGTCATTTCGAATCCATAAGAAGCCCAAGGGTATTGGGATAATTTGGAAGGTCAATATACTTGGCATGACTCAATTCAGGTCGAATTGGAGTGGAAGAGTAACTCCCATGGAAGAGGAAGAGGCATTTTGGAGCTAGTGAGACACTTGGACTAGATTCCCTAGCTCTATGACAACAATGATGAAGATGCTATGAAACCTATGAAAAAAATCAGATATGAAGGCTGAGATCTGAAATATATGACATGTCAAGTAAAAATGGAGCATCCAAGAGAGATATTATGTGATTTGGACAAGCTCAATGGGTTCCTACTCAAATTGGGGGAAGATGGAAGGCTAGGAAAGGGGGGACACATGGCAAATATTGAGCCCACACCCAAATTCGAGTTGGATTGAGTTTGTGGATGGATTTGGAAACTTATAAGGCTAAGGATGTTTATAAAATACAGGAATCATCCAAGAGAATGGATTTTGATAATTTGAGAAATTGTCATTTGTGAATTGTGAGAGGTAGTGGATGATTAGTTTTCTTGCCTTAGCCAATTTTGAGGGTGAAAGATTCCCATCCAAGTTGGTGTTTGGAGAGGACACTAATTTATTTCATGGATATTTAATGGAGTCTTATTTGAATTTTTACGATATATGGAAGCTTTTGGATTCTTCTATTGCAACACTTTCTCTCAACCATTTCCATTTTTATGGCATATTCTTGCTCATGGAGGGATTGCGCTTTGGGTGAGATATTGATCTCTTTAGGGAAGCTTATAATGCTCCATTATTTTATGTTATGATTTAAATGATATATATTTCAATTTAAAAATAGTCTCAGTTCTAAATGCCAAAATATTCCATGTAAAAATGTTAAATAATGAAGAAATAGTGCCATTTCCCCACTATCTAGTTGTGCACCATTGTAATGCTAATGATTTCGAATTGGGAGAAGATTTTAATTGTCAATTACTGATTTTAATAATATCAATATGATATTTTATTCATTCTAATAAAGTCCCAATCCTAAATATCAAATGGTTGTATGGAAAAATGATTATTAATGAGCAAACAATGACCATTTCCCCACTACATTGATGTATGCTATGATAATGCTGATTATTTCGAATGGGAGACTCTCTATATGATAAATTTTTGATGAATGTACTGTAATTAATGTGCATTACAAGTTTCATTTTCAGTACTTAAGCATAAGAATCAATTTTACCCATTTTAATTGCATCGAGAGAAGATTTGGTACCTTTTCCCCAAGGGTTGAAATTGTGATTTGGGAGTGGTTTGGGAGAGAGTCACAACAGACTGTATAAATGTAACCATGATAAATATGAGATATTAAAAATGTCTCCCACTCATCCCATACCTCTTTTCATCAATTGGAGTGACTTTGGGATCATTTGAGAAGCCATTTCTGGCAATTACCCAGGGGGAATTGGAGCCCCAATTTGCTAGTAAAGACTCCTACTTTTAACAGAACATCCAAAAAGTTTGTAGAAGTAATTTGGGGGTCATAAACATCCTTGAAAATAATATTTAAGTTATAATATCAGTCATGTACCTTCAGAGAAAATTTGGGAGCATTTGGGTCAATTTGGAGGTCTAGACGTCAAAACTAGTTAAGCTCGAGATTGGGGAAAAAAGTGGAAAAAATAGCCATTTAATAAAAATTCAAAAAGGGACATTACAGTTCCTCAGATATCAGAAAAGATGATAGCAAGGAATATGTTCAAAAACTTAAAGAATCTATTTGAATACAATAGCATCAATGTGACTCTCACATCGAGGAATAAACTGTCGAATATGAAGATGATGAAGTCTGAGAATATTTCCTCATATTTCATGAGGATCACTGAGCTCCGAGACAAGATAAATCCTAGTGGAGACAATATTGAATAAAATGATCTCATTATGAACACCTTAAATGGTTTCCCACCATATTGGGAGTATTTCATCCAAACTATAAGTGGTCGAACCAAGTTGCCCAAATTTGATAAGCTATGGGAAGAATGCACTCAGGAAGAAATGAGAATAGCAGCACGCCAAAGACTTAATGCAGCTCAACCTGAGGAGAATAAAACATTCATATTTCATGCCAAGAAAGGAAAGGGAAGGGGAAGGAAGTCCTTCAATCACAATCACCAAGAGAAGAGATCAAGTCCTCCCACAGATCAAAAGAAACAAGAGAAGAAGGATTTATCTAAAATACAGTGCTACAAGTGCAAAAAATACGGTCATTACGCCAATAGTTGTCAAAGTTAAAACAAAAGGAAGCATGAATATTTAATTTCTGATGTAGAAGAAGACCCTTCTCACAAGGAGCCAATGAATGGTGATCGTTCAGAGTTCTTCTAAGAAATAATATGAAGATCCAGACTGTGATGATCGTCAAGCAAGCATATGAATATAAGTGGACTCTGACAGTGGGAGCCCACCCACAAAAATACAAAAGATAAGTACTTGATTTTACATGCTCTAGTAGATTAGATATGGTTGTTTTTGAATATATTTTACCCAAATCTACATTTCTAAATTCAGGTAGTTAAATAGCCTGTCACGTTGCACAACCCATCTAGGATGACAACTCCTTTATAACATAATGGAGTAGTACACACTCTTAATGTTATTCTATAATGGAGACCATAAGCATCCGAATAATGACCTTATGTGTGTTGTGTCAAAGCATTGACTAAAAGGTTGCCTACATTATTTTGTTAATACATTGATTATGAAATATTGCTAACCATCTAAAGGGACTTGACTTGTAGGGAATGCCATGATCTACAAGGACACGTGATCCCATTGATATATGGATGGAATGGAAGTAGAAAGCCTCTAGAAGCATGAATTATGACACTCAGACCCAAAATGATCTCATGCATATATTTGGTGATCAGAAGCGGAAGGCCTCTATGAATGTTGGTCTATCTGCTGCTTCAATAAGGTTTGCTCAACCGATTTCTGAGAGACAGAGGGCGTTATCCATCAAAGACAAGGATTATAGTCTATTACATATGAGAGAAACTTGACGACAATGTTGTCATGATTCGAACAAGAAAATCGAAGCATCCTTTATGAACCTGGTCGTCATCAGGATGGATAATTACTTTCCAGTCTACATTCACGTGGAAATTTAGAAACGTCAGGAAAGAAGGGAACATTCGTGGGATATCGCAAGTCTTCAAAGGATTACATAATATTAATCCCAGGATTAAGGAAATTCATAGTCAGTCACGATGTAACCATTTAAGAAGAAATAGCTATCCGAAAAGGAAGAGGATATGATATGGAGATCGACGATAATGAAGATATGACATCATCTCCCCCTCTAGAAATCAAGAGGGAGTCTGAAGAAAGGAATAAACTGACCAGTCCCTTTGATCCAGTTGAGCCAGATGATGCTCCCATAGATATGGCAGTAAGTTGAAAAAAACCTAGATGGGCATGACAAATTTTGCAGAATGCAGAGGAGCATGAAAATCCACATGGAGAAGATGTGAGCATTGAAAAATACAAGGCTATATTTGTTGCCAAAGGGTTCTCTTAGAAATAGGGAGTTGATTCTGATGAGACATTTGTTCCTCTGGATCGATATATAGTTCCATCGGATCAATCATTTATATCAATTCAACGATGGGATGGAAGTTGTATCCGATGGATTTCAAGACAACCTTTCTCAATGACATTGTTGATACATTACTTCTTGATATTAGAAGTATGGTAAAGGAAAAATAAGATCTTACTAGGACAAGGAAATTACACCATAGATATCCTAAAGAAATTCAAAATATTGGACTGAAAGTCCATGGCTACTCCAATGGATGTAAATTTGAAGAAGCTGAGAGATTCTATTTTAGATTCAAATTTGATTGATCTCGCTATGTATTGACAGTTGATTGGGTCCTTGATGTATCTGACAAACACCAGATCAGATATTTGTTTTACTGTGAATTCCATCAGCTAGTTCATGTGCAAACTGAGGCAAATTCACTGGACTGCTGCAAAACATGTCCTTAAATACTTACGTGGCACTGTGGGATATGGTCTACGATATGATTCAGAATGTGACTTAAAATTGCAAGGGTTTATAGACTCAGATTGGGCTGAAGGAACTACAGATAGGAAGAGTACTTCAAGATGTTGTTTCAGTTTGGGTTTTGCAGTAATTTCCTGGTGTAGTAAGAAGCAAAAATCAGTATCTCTCAGTACTGTAGAGGCCGAGTATATGAATGCTTGTTCAGCAACCTGAGAATAAGTTTGGCTTCGTAAACTTCTTGCAAGATTGTTTGGCCAAATTCCAGAGCCAACTAAAATTCACCGTGATAACCAGAGTTGTGTGCAGAAGTCAGTGAACCCTATTTTTCATGACAAGTCAAAGCACATAGAAATTCAATATCACTTCATATGAGATATGGTGCAGAAAGGTGCACTCAAGCTATAGTATATTTCGATAGATGACCATACTACAGATGTTCCCACCAAGCCTCTTCCCAGGGTTATGTTTGAATACTTTCATGGAATACTTGGAGTATAAGAGAACACATCCCTCCTTGAGAGGGAGAGATGACTGAGAGACATTTACCATGATTTTTCCTAGATACCTCTGCTCATCTAGGTTCTTAGCCAGGTATGGGATAAATCCCATTGGCAGATGAGACATACAAGTAGTAGATGGTCTGGTTCACACAGGTGCCTTTACTCGTCTAGGTACTCAACCAGGTATGGGATAAATCCCATTGGAATATGAGTTAGACAGGTAGTAGATGGTCGTGTGATTGCACAAGTACCTCTACTTGTTCAGGTTCTCAGCCAAGCATGGGAGTATCCCATAGGAATATGAGACAAACAAGCAGTAGATGGTCATGCAAATTTACTCGTTCAGGTTCTCAGCCAGGTATGGAAGTACCCCATCGATAGATGAGACGAACAAGTAGTAGATGGTCATAAACATTTGCTCTTCCAGGATTCTCTAGCCAGGTATGGAAGTTTCCCATCGACAGTAGAGAAAGACATGTAACACAATATTTTCTCACATACATCCAGATAGAACAAATTCATAATAACATTTCTTAAAATCCACCTTTAGTACGTTTAGAGATGATAGATACAATATAGATTTACAAATGAAACCTAGATGATCATGATCCTGATGAAGACTGAAGAATACCTTCTTTGTTGAGCGGGAGTGTTGGAATTTGTGCAACTTCATAATCTATTCTTATTGTACTTGTATTATACCTCCTACGAGAGTTGAACTTATTGTAATTCATCATACAAACTCTAGAAATAACAATGTAAACCTTGGGGTGAAAATCCAACAATAAAATAAATAAAATAGAAATTATAAAAAGGTTTTATTGCTCCCCCAAGAGAAGTCAACCCCAGTGGATTTTCCTAGTGGAAAATCAGTATAAATAATAGGTTCCTCCTCCTCATTATACACACAACAACACAAGTGAAGTTCAAATTTTATGGAAGGGACAAGTTCACATCTATTGGAGGAGAATAATGTTTTTAGGGTTTCTATCTTTGGAAAGGATTTTCATATTTTCTCTTTCCTCATTGTACACTGATCTCAGAATTATCATCTCTAGATGAAGGTTGCTGGGTTTTCTCCCATTTGGGTTTCCAAGGATAAAAATACTCGTGCTATTGTTCACTGCTTTGTCTATCTTCTAGTGATCCTATTGATAAATGTAATTAAGATATAATGCTATAATATTATGAAAATCTAACAAAAAGGCCTATTCCTCAGCGGTCACTATGATTGTCGAAACATCCTCCGCGATGTATGGAAACAATGACTTAAGGAACCACTCTAATAAGAATGTAGGCCTTAATAAACTCTTCCATCTATGCAAATATTGAATATGGTCAAATATGTGAGTAGCCTTATCTTTCTGAAAATTCGACAAGATCTTGGTGCTAGCATCATAACGGACCGACAATTGGAAGTGATTAAGAAAGACCATTTCCAAATCATTAAAACTTCAGTATGTGCCCCCATGTTACAAAGAAAATATTCCTATGGCTTGGGGTGGATCAGAACAAACATGATGACACTAGAAATCACATCCATTCTCAAATATGCTAGATAAATTAAAGAAGCTAACAACTAAGGGATAGAAACCATACCTCAGCCGAATGTTCGAAGAAGACCACCGTTGAGATCGCGATCAAATGATTGTCCCTACAATTTTCCCTCAACAAAAAATATATATCCAAGCATAAAATATATTTAATGTTAGAATTAAAACTAGCATAATCCATATAAACATGTATAAAACAATCATACCGATGGATACAAATATAAACATTTGCACATGAAATTTGGACAAAATATGGACATTGCTATTAATGTAAAAACATAGATACAATGTGGCAACCTCTGTTGGCAACTCTTCGGAATCAAGAAACCGAATTCCTCCACCACTTCAATCCTCCATAGCAAGGCAAGCTCACAAAGACAATGGATAGCTTGGGAAATGAACATAAATAGTTCTATCAACAAGGACAAAGGGATGCATACTTAAGTATATGGCAATGGGGAAAAAACTTCGCTATAGTTTCCTTAGTCTCCAAGTTTATTCCTCTTTCTAATGCTTCACAATGGGTCAAATTGTAGCGTTTCCAGGCATATGGAAGGCCAAGGATCAAGGTATTCTTTTGTTTTGAGCACAAAACCCGATGTACGCGAGCTGTAATGGTGCAAGCTGTGTATATGCGAGCTGTATAACTGCTAACCCGCATGTATCTTCAAAATTGTATTTTTTAGGGTTGTACTGAAGCATCAAGGCTATAGTGAGTAAGGGGGGTATAGTGAGTCTACATAGGAACAAGGGAAGGCTATCAAGGCATGACACATAAGATGTGGAAATCACGCTATAACAGATGCCCCCTAATGTGTGAGCTCATAGGGGTACATGGTGGCCGAAATACATTATAAAAGTACCAATAGTGGAGTAGTGAAGGTCCATATGGAATAACTAGCCACTTGCTAGCATAATACAATGATAACTCTATATACATGACTACAGATTTGGAGTACATATAGTAGTCCCAGATACATATAAGTACAATGGCCATGAATATGCATAATAGACATATGTCATAAGTGATCACAACCACATACAATACACAATGGACTCTAGTCTACATACTGAATGAAGACATCTGGTACATAACAAGGTACATTTCTCTAGTATGAGAACTAAAATCCCATAGGTACTATCGCGATAAAGGTAAGAGCATATATGGAATGCCACCATACTCTGATTTCTTCTACACAAATCGTCGATGGTACATGTCCCATCATGTGAATAAAGGTGTTGAGGTCGAAAACGATGAAACACTGTCTAATTACCAGTAATTGATGTATACCGTTAACAAACGTGAGACAACCCACCGATGATGTAAATGGGTGTCAAGGTACCGAGTGCATTCAACAAGTGTGAATAGAAGTGTTAAGGTTGAATAATTGAAGAATCCATTGATCAAGGGACATTAATGTATTCCCAAATCTACTGGTGGTGAGAGAACCTGCTACTGATGACTACAAGTCTTGAGGCACTCAACTGGATCTAGATATCAATTCCAAAATAAATGATATGAAGTCGATGGAATGGAATCCATTGGAAGAATGGAATTAATAGATCCCCACTCAACCAACACAAGGTACCTAGCAAGGCTAGATGATTTGGAATATCTCAAATGGACAATATGTACATGCACCAATAACCATGTGCATCTCTCTCCCATACCAGATGTAAGTAGCATGTGAAATAATCCCTCTGAATAACAACCAATGATGAAAATTATTGACCGAGGCGAGGAAAACATAAGTAGGGTCTAATGCTATCCAAGACATGACACAAATCCCAATGTGTGAATAGATTTCTTGTCATTAAACATAAGGGAAACCACTCAACCAACGATTAATGATGAGATGCCATATGTTGAGTTCAAGTTCACCTACCAATGATGAAGTAGGCCAAGGTTCCAGGTAGGAACACAACTCTATGATGTACTGGGAATGACTGAGATGCAGAGTCAAGATAACTGAGGAATGACCGACTCAGGATAAATACTTCCTTCAAACAAGAGCGTAAGGAAGCTTGAGACACTTAGGAAACATAGACTCAATGTGCAATTTGGGACAACTCTGTGACACATGAGGCATCAACAAAGGCTCCATGGGGACTGGAAGCTTAAATAGTTAGTGGAGAAACCTCTAAATGATAACTCTTAAAGTCATACTAGAAACCTAATCCATGATGAGTAGACCCATAAATTGTGCTTTGTTCGAAGGTAAAACGACCACTACCAATATAAGAGAATATCATTTCCTGTCTGACTTTTTATGTTTTTTGACTTGTTTTTGGTCTTTTTCGTATTATAAAGCTTGAAAAGAATAAAATGTTCTTAGAGTACAACAGAGAAGAAACAAGTGTCGTGGTCAACCAAACTAGTTCCAAGCAGTGGAACATACCTATGCTCAATGCAAGGAAATGCGTGGAGGATAAGGACACTAGGGGAATGTTTCCTCTAGGGTTAGGGGTGATCAAGTTGCAAAGGATAAATAAGGGGATTTGCTTGGGTAGAATTGAGATAATATCGGGCAATATGGGTTATAAAAGTAAAGCATAGAGTCAACATTAATATCAATAACGAAAGCGGACGCATGCAATTCATTTACAACTTGATATAAAACGGGAGTCCCTAAATGAGATGACCAACATGAAAGGTAAGAAAGAACATTACGTTTCTATTTGAAGTCATGGAGGGACTACAAGGAACTCCCAAAACTAAGGAGGAAGCTTAGCATGGGAACCAAACGACAAGATGGGATCTAACTAGGGTACCCATGGTTGGGAAAGCTCTATTGCTTACATAAAGACACTTCTATAAGCGAAAAGGAGCTTCCGTGTCGATAAGAAGCGGGTTCGTATCTATGGATTAAGTGATATAGTCATGGGACAATGCAAAAATAAAAACAAAGTGAAATCCTCTCTGATATGCTAATATACCTTCCAAAGGCATGGCATACTAGGCACATTGTGACATTTGTACATAAATCTCAAAAAACTATATAGATATGGATAAATGACTAGAGTGAAGCTACAAAATTCTGGTAGGTAAAACCAAAATACATACACTAATGTACAAATGGCCAATCGAGGATGGAGGCTCAAACATAGGACATTGAGCATGAGGGAGAGGAAACTGAAGTATTACCTCAAACTTTAAATGATCGACCAATATTTCTTCCATTGAAACAATAAATCACAATAGGTGCTTTCCTCTTTCAAACACAAGTCAAAAGTGAGATGGATGATCTATTTTATTGTGAGGGTACACAATGAGAATGTCCAGATAAGTATCAACTTTAACAACATGAGGCTCTTGGGGATTCATTGAGATGGTAGGAAAAATATATTTTGTGTTCCCTTTAGCATATATACCATACTCATCTAAAGAGAGAACATGGTGATCAACATACTCACCTATGGTCAACCATGACTTATCATGCTCAGTCCTTTCAAGTTGTGGCAGGGAAGAAGATCTATATTGTAGGTCTTCCCAAGGCCTTTCAAGACAACTCATGGTCTTGAAATTTCTTTATCCAGGGGAAAAGTATCATCGAGATAATCATGTGAGAAATTTGAGTGGACTACCAAAGTGAGCAAGAGTGCGGGATATCCCTCCTCTGTCCTCAAAGAGGAAATATCAGGGTCGACAATAGTTTCATATGAAGCTTAACAAATGAACTTCACTGCAGACAATGACATAGCCATTCCGATGGATGGGTTCCCTTCACCAGCTTCTACTAGAGAAGGGAGAATCTTAGGATCACTCAAATACGAAGTACGCAACGGTATCAGACACGACGATGGTAGAGCACCATTGGAAGTGGAATCAATAGACATAATTGGAGTCGAAAAGTTAAATGTTCCCATAAGCGACGGATATATCCTAACACCAATGTTCTCAGTTGATGGCTAATATTTCTCAATAAATAGGACCGTAGGTCCTGACGATGCAGAGTAACTAGAATCAGTGAAAACTAATTGATCGATTGTCACAATTCTACCTTCGTGAGGAAATGATACAATTTAGAACACATACGATACTGTTGGTTATGGAGCCTGATCTTCTTGATTCAAAGATGTTATTGTTCAACTATGATTCTATCCCAATTTTACTATACACTCGTACCAATAGGGGGGACCATCCCCCTCGGTTGGGTGGTCTGGGGGCTAGCGGGCCCCCGAAAGAAATTTTTGGGATGTTTGTTGGCTAACAGTTTACAATCCCATGATATTGGGTGACCCATGGTATTTTCCCATGCTAGTCCTACTATAAAAGGAAAGCATTGTAATACGGTTGTGTATTGTACTGTAGCATTGTAAAACAATCCCTGTGATTATGTGAGAGATACTGTGAGAGAGTGAAGAGGAAGTGCAACAGGTTTGCTATAGGCTGTATCCATTCATTTTTGCTGGATGATATAATAATAAAGGACTTACAATTTCTATGTGGATGTATCCCATCTTTGGTGAACAAAATTATATTGGTGTCTCTCTTGTAATGTGTTTATGTTTTAATATTTGCATCTTGTTTATTGTTATTTCTCAACGATCATGTTTTTCTAACAGATACAATCGACTTCATGGCATAAATCTAGTTCTGACCTAGAAAATGGTTGTAGTCACGGTGTGCATCAACCACCTCGACGTCGACCGACAGAATCTTCCCTCCCAACTAGACCTGAAGAGAAGGAATAATGTTGTGTGGTATAAATGAGCATCCATTAAATGCTGTCAACATAATCATAGATTAAGACAACTGGGGAGAGCCAAGACCCTTCCAACAAGATAACAACATGAGTGATGTTGAAGTACATTCATCAATAATTGTGCATTTGATAGTGTTGTTTAGACACTCCACATGGAATTGAAAAGCCACATGGTAAGGCAAGTAAGGTTAGACATCATCCATGTCAAACTTGATCGTACTCAGAATTCTTAAATCAAGAGCTCCCAAAGCATCCAAAAAGGCATTCCTCTGTGAGGGAAAATTATGAAACACTTCTAAGGATGACATCGCACAAGGAGTTTGGACCAAATCATCAACAATAGAATAGTGTTGGCTGGTTTGGGAATTACGATAGTGCATTGAGCGCTTAATGAATCCTTTTGACACACATGGTATAGAATCGGGTTTATCAATATGCAATGGGATCTCAGGAGGCGAGGTCTCTTTCCCCAAAGTTGGTTGTGACATACCATAATCATGTGAATGGGTCACACCATGTAAAAGTAACATCATATTGATACAACCATGAGCACTTTCAGGGCCTGGCTGGTTTTGACTCCCACCAACACCACTTTTGGTGGTCGGAGTCCTCAAAGTCATATTTTGATTACATGGAAGGGGATACGTTAGCACACTTGGTATCTGTGCAATCAACTTCGATGCCTCGTCAATCCTAGGGCACATGTGCATAAGATGGTATCCTCCACAAATCTTACATGGGAATTTGACCTTCCATTTAGTCTTCTTCTCCCCCCCAACATTTTTGTTGTTCTTATCATAATTAGTTTTCTCTTTTTTATTCACACCCTTCTTATTATTCTTCCCCTTTTTACTATTCCATATGGGTTGTTGGTTACCCTTATGGTTTGACGATTGCACATAATGTACATCTGTTGATTAGGTGGGGGTGGACAAAGCTGTAGACTGGTTAAGCGATTTTTTTTGCATTTGATGTGTAACCTAGTCCACACCTTTTGTACTTGCAGAACCAACAATGCCATCGACATGTGGCTTGGGTTTAAACTTGGGGTCATGATTTGACCTTGGTGCATCAAAGATAATATCATAAAGGAGCCTCGAATGAGCATAAATCATGTCTAACTGTTGAGCTTGGAAAATGGCTTGTTCCTTGGTCACCACTCTAGACGTCGAAACATCCTTCATGATATAAGGCCTTAAGGACTTAAGGAACCATTCCAATAAGAATTCTGGTGGAATGTTGGCCTGAATCAATCACTTTCGTCTACACCACTATTGAATATGGTCATAAATATTAGTGGCCTTGTCTTGCCAAAAGTTTGACAATAGCTCAGTACCAGCATGATAACGAATTGGAAACTGAAAGTGATTAAGGAAGACCATGAGAAAGTCACTAAAAGTCTGTTACCTGCTCCCAGGAATCTCTATATACCATTTTGTGGCTGGAGCTGTCAGGGTGCGTTGAAATAGTATTAATCAGATAGAATCATGGTTCAATGAATTCGAAGAGCACTAGATATAAATAGTTGTAACGTGATCACCAAGATCCTCTCCCTTCTTACCTTCAAAATTTGGAATATCCAAAGGAAGCTTAGCGGGGATCGGAGGCCATGCTGGATCACGACACACTGGGTCATTCTCGAGTATGGACAAGTCAGTAAGATTCAATGTAGATAAAAAAGGAGCCTAGGGAATTTTATTCCATGCCCATAGGAAAGGTTGGTTTTGGTAAATGCCATGATCTTGACCGGTCGGGTAATCCTCCTCCCATATGACCCATGTAAGGGTTCTCTGGAATTTACATATGAGACTTTCCTTGGGCATTGGGAGCAACATTACCAAATTTAATCATCTAATGAACCAGATTACCCCTAGAAACACCCCATACATGTGTGGAGGTGAAAATCCTCCTGACAAAGGGATACCTGATGGTAGAGGACTCATACAAATAGGAATATTTTCTCCCAAGGGCCCACTCGAAATATGGGTAGGATTCATCATGAGAAACAAATTCAAAGGAATAGGTGTAGTGGATGATGGGATGAAAGAAAGGATGTAAGTCGTAGACCCAATGTTCACATATACACCACCACCCCTAATAGGATGAACACTAGTGTGAGGACACGACAAAGGAGGTGGCCACCGCCCGACATATGGAGTAGAAGGAGGAATAAGACCACTTCTAAAACTTAAGCTTGTTGGTGCACCCTACTAAATAAAATCTTCTAATCAATTTTAAATTAAGCATTCATTTTAATAGGATATTCTTACTCAAGGGATACGACCGTGAAACTAGTGGTGTTATGTATCAGTAGTAAAAGTAAATATGCACACTTGAAAACAATGCCAAGTGCAAACTCATTTTCCAGATGAAAATATGGTATGCAAGTGAATGAAATGAAAAAAATATTTCCTTTCCTTTCAAATGAAAGTACAATATTTCCTAAATGAAATCCTAGACTAATTCCATTCCAAGCAAACCAATGCAAGTGCTTCTTTTAATGAAAATTAATATGCAACAATGCAAATATTTTTGTATTTTCAAAATAAATGATTGAAAATGCAAAATATAACCACTAAAATATCAGCCCTTGCAACTAGTATAAAGACATAAGTCAAGCATGACACCAAGACTTAATGATTCACACACTAAAAGAAAAAAAAGGGATAAAAAGACAAGAACAAATTACTTAACAAAAAATAATAAAAAGAGGTTTCCAACCACAAAAGAAGCAATCGACAGACAAAACAAGGACCCTGGAAGATTCAACAACACTCACAACCCACCCAACAACCTCTCACACCAAGATATCACTCAAAATTTGATATATACACAACTTTTTAGAAAACAATAGAGTATGTACATGACTTGATAAAGGAAAACTCGCGTATATACATGACTGCCAGTACTGTGACCCACATATACAAAGAAAAATGGGGTAAAAGAGCAAGATAAGGGCCAAACGACTCCAAGTAACTATTAACAGATGATCACACTACCAAATGTGACAAAAAAACACAAAGAAATAAAGAGTAATTTAAGAAAACATGCACCCAAAAACCCCAACAAAAAGGAGAGATACCCAGTATGATTGCCAATTCTGTTATGGAGAAAATATTCCTATAGATTGGGGTGGACCACAATAGAGAGGATTACACTATAAATCACATCGATTATCAAATATGCTAGATAAATTAAAGAAGCTAACAACTAAGGGATAGAAAGTATACCTCAACAAGATGTTTGAAGAAGACCGCCGCTAAGATCGCAATCAAATGCTTCTCCCTACAATTTTCCCTCAACAAAAAATATACATCCAAGCATAAAATTAAATGTTAGCATTCAAACTAGCATAATCCATTTAAATATATATAAAGAAATCATACCCATGGATACAAATATAAACAATTGCACATGAAATTTGGATGAGAAATAGATATTTCTATTAATGTAAAAATAGAGATACAATGTGACAACCTCTTTCGGCAACTCATCAGAATCGAGAAACCGATTTCCTCCACCTAGGCCTCAACCACTTCAGTCCTCCATATAAAAGCAAGCTCACAAACACAATGTAGAGCTTGGGAGATGAACATAAAGAGTTCTATCAACAAGGACAAAGGGATGCAGACTCAAGTATATGGAAATGGGGAAAAGATTTGCTATAGTTTCCTTACTCTCCAAGTTTCTTCCTCTCTCTAATGCTTCACAATGGCTCGATTCATAGCCCTCAAATGGGAAATGGAGGGTCAAATTAGAGCATTTCTAGGCATATGGAAGACCAATGATCAAGGTATTCATTACTTGATGAGGAAAACTCCAAATATTTTTTGTTTTGAGCACAAAACCTGATGTATGTGGTCTACAATGGTGTAAGCTGTGTATACATGAACTGTATAATTGTTGACCCGTGTGTATCTTCAAAAATGTATTTTTTTGTGGTTTTACTGAAGCATTAGGGCTATAGTGAGTAAGGTGGGTATAGTGAGTCTGCATATGGACAAGGGAAGGCCATCAAGGAATGACTCATAAGGTGTGGAAAATCATGCTATAACACCCTAGTCAAGTCGATGTACCATTTCTCGAGGGGACCCGCAATGGTGCGTTGAAATAGTCTCAATTGAATTGAATCATGGTTCAGTGAATTCGATGAGCACCCGAGATGGAAAGTAGTGACTTGATCACTTAGAGCCTTTCCCTTATTTCTTTCAACCTTTGGGATGTATGAAGGAAGATTAGCGGGGACTAGGGGCCATGATACACTAGATCATTTGTAAGTCTAGACAAATCAGGAAAATCCAACATGGTTAGGAAAGGGAGCCTAGGTTGTGACATTTGATTCCATTCCCCTGGAAATATTGATTATGACAGGGTGGATTATAGTAAAGGTCATGACCTTTACCATTTGGATAGTAACCTCCTCCTATATGACCCATATAAGGATGCACATGCATTTGCATATTTAACATTCCTTAGGAAGGGAATTCGACATTATCAATGTTACCCATTTGATTGGTTGGGTTGACCCTAGACACATGAGGAGGAACATACCCCTCTGACAAATGGACACCATATGAGGGGGAAACCATATCAAAAGAATCATTCTGTCCCAAGGGACCACTCAAAGTATGAGGAGTATTCATCATAAGGAGCACATTTGAAGGAATACGTGCCGTAGACAATGGGAAAAAGGATGGGATATAATTGATAGACCCAATGTTTATGTGTCCACTTCCACCTGTAAAAGGATTGACACTAGTGTTAGGAGATGATTAAGTATGTGGAGACCCCCCAAAAAATGGAGTTGAAGGAGGAATATGACCCCCCCGAACTGATATGCAGTAAAAGGGGCTGACGTGCCCCCTAGTCCAACACTAGGGTTACTATTAGGAACCAAGATGGATGATGGAATACTCGTTGCATTAGGGGAGTTTTGATGTAAAAATGGGCATCAAAACAAAAATTGTACCCTTAAAATTCACTTTATAAGAACTAATAGGTTTCAAGATGATGATGTCAACCATAAGGGTAAAATTTGTAAAACAAAATGGAGGGAAAAAGAAAAATGTACTTTTTTCTTATCATATTTTTGACATATCTCATTATGGATTCACCCAAATTTCGAGTTTGGGGACCCATTGGATGCAAAATTTAATTCCGCATCCAACCCATACCCACACTACATACTTCTTAGGTACCCACGACACCCAAAAAATGAAAATTTCAATTAAATAACATATTTTAATATTATCCACACTGCATACTTCTCAGGTATCCACGACACCCAAAAAATGAAAATTTCAATAAAACATGTATTTTAATATTAAAATATGTTTTTAAATTGAAATTTTCATTTTTTGGGTGTCGTGGGTACCTGAGAATTATGCAGTGTGGGTATGGGTTGGATGCAGAATTAAATTCTGCATCCAACGGGTCCCCAAACTCGAAATTTGGGTGAACCGATAAGGAGATATCAAAAATATAATAAGAAAAAGTAGGTTTTCTTTTTCCCCTCCAAAATTTAGAACTTTTATTATATTATTATATCTCTTATTTTATTATTTCCCTTATGAGGCCCATTTTAGACCTCAAAACTCCCCTAATGGATACATTCGACATACCAAAAGTAAAAGGGTTAGAGGAAAAGGGAACCAACTAAGCATCAATACCTAACCCCCTGGGGAAAAGGTTGACACATGACCAGAATACCACACGAACTCAGAAGGATTCGTTTCGACAGGGTGAGAATGACTAGTAGTGTAAGGGTCAGTGAACACTGGAGTCCCTAGGATCCACAAGGATGTTGAAGGGGGAGTACCATGGACCCCCCCTCACAATGCAGATGAAGGGATTAGAGGGAACTTTGATGTCTCAAAAGTAGTGCTCATGGTCAAAAGTGATAGAATTTATCTATGGGAAAGAACACCAGTATTAAGTCTATGCCTCTTGTAAATAGGTTGTAAATGGTCAAAATGTGGTAAGCACTCTAAGAAATGAGAATGATGATGAGATGGAACTCGATCCATAATGACTCCAAAGAGGAGGACTCAAATAACAACGATCCCTAAAACCAACTAACGAGCATAGATCACACCCCTAAAGAAGCTAGGATAAATGCACACAAGCAAGGAATAAGGATAAATGAGCTCCCATTTTATAGTAGGCATGTCTTGCCTAAGAGAGACCCGAGACTCCCATACAGTACAAGTGGAGGTGCGTGATTAATTATAATGTCCCTCAGCTTCAACACATAAAGCGACGGTGTTGTCGACCCCTGCCTGGCCGGGACACACACAAAATAACCTCTACAAATACCCCCTGCGGTACCCATGAAAAAAAACTATGTTCACCTTAATATAATAAATGCTTAAGCAGACAGTTGTTGGCGGGATCCACCATATGGGCAGGGTAGCTAAGCCCAAAGCTTGAAAGCACCTCAAAACCCCCCATATACGAATATGATCCTGGAAATATCTCCGGTGCTCTCCTAAGGTATTGGAGGGATATCCTCACAATCAATGTGTGTGTTGCCTTGTGATTGAATCCTGTGTAAGAAGAGCTTCCTGAAAACACCAATTATATCAAGGATTTCTCCTTTCCTTGGTCAAACACTTAATTGTTTCCATTTTATAGTCTTGGAAAAGTTTACTGACACAATCCTATTCCAAGACTCTAAAACCTAATCTTGTTGGTGCACCTTATAAAATAAAATATCTCTAACCATATTTAAATTAAGCGTTAATTTTAATGAGTTGTGCTTACTTAAGGGATATGGTTGTGCAACTAGCGATGTTATGACTCGGCAAGAAGAGTAAATATGCACACCTGAAAATATGGTTTAGTACTTGTTTTCCAAATGAAACAATGGTATGCCACTAAATGAAATGCATAAAAATGACCTCTTTCTCTTCAAATTCCATTGCAATCTTTCCTATATGAATCCTAGACTAATTCCATTCCAAACAAAAAACTAATGCAAATGCTCTCTGAATGCAAGATGCAAAAATGAAAATAAACATGCAATGATGCAAATATTTTTGTATTTCAAAAATAAATGGATGAAAATGAAAAATATAATCACTAAACTCTCAGGCCCTACAACAAGTACAAAGTAACAAGCCAAGCAAGACACTAAGAATCCATGACTCATGCACTAAAAGTGAAACAATATTGGAAAATGACAAGAACAACTTTCCTAAAAAACTAATAAAAAGAGAGTTTCCAGTCCTAATAAAAGTAGTGAACAGACAATATAGAGGCCCCAAAAGACTCAGCAACACTCACAACCCACCTATTAATCACTCCAACCAATCTATAAGACAAAAAATGAAGTGTACGCGACTGTTCAAAGAACAACAATGTATGTACGGGACCTATTAAGGGACAACTTGCATATATATGCGACTGTCAACACTGTCACCTGCGTATATAAAGTAAATAGGGAAAAAAGGAAATTTTAAAACCAAATCACTCAAGGAAACTACAATTTGATGACTATACAAAATAAAATGACATAGAGACTCAAAGAAACAAAGAGTAATTCAAGAAAAAATGCGCCGAAAAAATCCCAACAAAAAGGATACTTCCCTAGTGGAGTCACCAATTTTATTATGATGAAAATATTCCTATGGATTGGGGTGGATCACAACTGATAGGATGACACCATAAATAAAATCTAATCCAAATATGTAGTATGAATGTAGAATGCTAACAACAAAAATAAATGCCCATACCTCAATTGGAAGTTTGAAGACAACCACAATTGGATTTTCAATCCAATGCTTGCAACTACAACTTGTCCTCAACAACAAATGTATCCAAGCATATAATATATTCATGAAATGTTAGCACCTACTCTAGCATAATCCATTTAAAATGTAATAAGCAAACATACCCATGAAAATAAATATAAACATTTACACTTGAAATTGGGCGAGAAAAGAGTATTTCCATTAATTCAAAAAAGAAGTTCAAAGTGACAACCTTTGTTGGCAACTCGTTGAAACCGAGAAAAAAAGTTCCTCCACTTGAGAATCTGCCACTTTAATGATCCATGGAAAGGCAAGCTCACAAAGACAATGGATATTTTGGGAGATGAACACAAATATTTCAATCAATAACGATAAAGGGATACAGACTCAAGCATATGGCAATGGGGCGAAATTTCACTATAGTTTCCTTACTCTCAAATTTTCTCCTCCTCCAATGCTTCACAATGGCTGAATATATAGCCCTCAAATGGGAAATGGAGGGTCAAATTTGAGAGTTTTCCAGCATATGGAAGGTCAAGGATCGTAACCACTGTGACTTGGCATGGAAAATCAGAAATATTTTCAATTTTGAGCAAAAAACCCGATGTATGTGGATTGTAATGTTGTAGGATGCATATACACGAGATGCATACCTGCTCACTCGTGTGTATCTTCAGAAATGACTTTTTAGGGGTTTCATTGAAGCATCAAGAATATATTGAGCAAGGCGCATATAGTGATTCTTCTTAGGGACAAGGGAAGGCCATCAAGCCATGATGCATAAGGTGTGGCAAAACATGCCATAACAACTGGTAATCCAATGAATTCTCTCCCCGTTTGACTTCAATAAATCTATTCATAAAAATATATTTGTACCAAGAATGCATTTGGGTTGCAGTATTAGCAGACTTTACAAGTTTTTTTTCCAAATTACAAATTTTTCTTAGTTTGAGAAGTTTTCACAGAGTTTACAAGTTTTCTGAAAAACTTGTAATTCGAGTATATTATCATTGGGAACTTGTAATTGAGTGATTTGTTCAAAGGATTGTTTGTTAATTTGTGGTATATATCAACATTGGGCAGTAGTATTCAGACAAGCTTATGGTTTTGCTTTAGATCGGTGCCTCAGGTATCATGTCTATTTATCAATGTTAAATTTTCATATGTTAAGCTAGATCATTAGTATTTCATTTCGATTTCATAACAAAAGCATATAAACAGGATCACTGAAATATAGACAAGCACAACCATACAAAAGGAGAACACAAAGATATATCTTGGGAAAACCCTAAAGGGAAAACCCAGCAAAAGCTTCCTCAATATAGATGCCCCAAAAGATAAAAGATAAAACCGACAAGGAGATCAAAGCCTGATCCTCCTTCTTATCCAGCTACTTCTCTTCTCCACTAATGCGCTACACAAGTGAGAGTGTGTGTCTCAAATGAGGAGCACCACACCTCTATTTATATTCATCCGTTCACTTGAATTAACTCATCCGACATGTAGGCTGTAGTTAATCATGTAGGCTCGAGTTACACATGTAGGCTCAAGTAACCACACTGGGGTGCTAATGACCCACCTTTACAAATAGAGGGGAAAACTTCATGACTCTTATTAGTTCTTCTGATTAGAAGCATCGGGGTACAAGATAATACAAGTGGTTCTCCCGGTAGGACCATGAGGGACCAAAAAATATACATATAGAATATTCTTCGAAGTTACAATATTTCAACACTCCCCCTTAATGAGAAGGGTATTCTACAACAACATCAACAACAACAATAGTAGGAGAGGACATCATCAACATCATCAGGGTAACACATCTATAAATCATTGGAAGCTTTTCAATATCATATAGTCTTCTTCTTCAATATTTGACGACAGCAACTCTTTAATCAACGTCAACATCTTTTGACCTTTTGATCAGCAACATCTTCAACACTTTGATCTTTCGATCAGCAACATCTTTAGCAACATCTTCAGCACTTAGACCTTTCGATCAGCAACAACATCTTCAGCAGTTTGACCTTTCGATCGGCAACATCTTCAGCACTTTGACCTTTTGATCAGCAACATCTTCAGCACTTTGACCTTTCGATCAGCAACATTTTCAGCAACATCTTCAACAATTTGACCTTTCGATCAGCAGCAACATCTTCAGCACTTTGACCTTTCGATCATCACCAATATCTTCAACATTTTGATCAACAATATCTTCAGCACTTTGATCTTTCGATCAGAAAAGACATCTTCAGCATTTTGACCTTTCGATCAGCAACATCATCACATTCTGATTAGTAACATTGTGATCAGAAACATCATCACATTCTGATTAGTAACATCGTGATCAGCACCATCATCATACTTCAACTCTCGAACAGAATCATCATAATCATATTCTGATCTTTTGATCAATATGTCGTCATCATCACATACTGATCATCATCATCGTCACACTCTGATCTTTCGATCAGTACATCATCATCATCATACTCTTGATCGTTCGATCAGTACATCATCATCATACTCTGATATTTTGATCAGTACATCATCATCATCATAAAAACATCATCATCATGAAAACATCAACATCATCAAAACATCATTATGATCAAAACATTCAACATCATCAAAACATCAAAATATCATCATCATCACACTCTGATCTTTCGATCAGTACATCATCATCATCATAAAATCATTATCATCAAAACATCAACATCATCATCATCAAAACATCAACATGATCCTTCCTTTTAGAATTACGGGATCAACATGTCTGTGGTACTCAGACGATCCTTCCTGTCGAAATTATGGGATTTAGGTCTTTACGGAGTAACTAATGATCCTTCCTTTTAGAATTATGGGATCAACACATTTGTGGATCTCAGACGATACTTCCTTTCGGAATTATGGGATCAAGTCTTTACAGAGCTACTAATGATCCTTCCTTTCAGAGTTATGGGATTTAGGTCTTTACGGAGTTGCTAATGATCCTTCCTTTCGGAATTACAGGATCAACACATTTGTGGAACTCAAACAATCCTTCCTATTGGAATTACGGGATCAACACATCTGTGGAAATCAGACAATCCTTCCTATTGGAATTACGAGAACAAGTCTTTACAGAGCTACCAACGATCCTTCCTTTCGGAATTACAGGATTTAGGTCATTACGGAATTACTAACGATCCTTCCTTTCGGAATTACGAGATTTAGGTCTTTACGGAGTTACTAACGATCCTTCCTTTCAGAATTATGAGATCAACACATTTGTGGAACTCAGACAATCCTTCCTATTGGAATTACGTGATCAACACACGTTCTTGAGTACCGAAGTCACCATATCCGTTCTAAACCGAAGTTCAAGGATGATACAATCCTACCACATTCACGGGGAATGAAATTTCCGGATACATTTTGAAGCGAGCTTCAGGGATGATGCAATCCAACCACATTCACGGGGACCAAAATCTCCGGATACATTTTGAACCGAGGTTCAGGGATGATGCAATCCACCACTTTCACGGGGGTCGAGACCTCTGGATACATTTTGAACTGAGGTTCAGGGATGATGAAATCCACCACTTTCACGGGGGAAGAGAACTCCGGATACATTTTGAACCAAAGTTCAAGGATGATGCAATCCTACCACATTAACGGGGGTCGAGACCTTTGGATACATTTTGAACCGAAGTTCAGGGATGATGCAATCCCACCACATTCATGGGGCCAAGACCTCCGGATACATTTTGAATCGAAGTTCAGGGATGATGCAATCCCACCACATTCACGAAGACCGAAGTCACCGGATCTATTTTGGACAGATGTCCCAGGATGATACAATCCCTCTTCATTCTCGAGGACCGAGGTCACCAAATCACTTTTGGATAGATGTCCCGGGATGATACAATCCCTCTTTATTCTCGAGGACCAAGGTCTCTGTACCACTTTAGGGAAAGTGCCCAGGGATGATACAATCCCACTTAATTCTCAAGGACCGAGGTCTTCGGATCACTTTAGGGCAAGTGCCCAGGGATGATACAATCCCACTGCAACATCACTACTCCCCCTTTCAAGGAAGGTCTTTTTGAACAACACCAAGCTTGTCTCGAAAGTGTTCAAACTTTACCTGAGACAGAGGCTTCATCAGCACATCACCATCTAAACCATCATCATCTACATCTTCAGTATGTGAATACTGAACTATCACCATATGTATCTCCAGTATGTGAATACTGAAAGCATCATCTATATCTTCAGCATGGGAATACTGAAACATCATCATCTGCATCTTTATCTTGTATGTAGAAATATCAGATTTCTATGTGTTACGACAGAACACAGGGTTCTCTGTTATCACAACTCTCGTTATCACATAGAATCAATGTAGTATCCATCTTCAGGTCAAGGAGACCTGATATCAGCTTCCAAAGCCATATGGCTTCACAACTTAGCAGAGCAATCTGCTATGTATTCTGCTTTTGTTGTTTTAAGAGAAACACTGGACTGTTTCCTGCTAAACCATGAACTCATAGCAGACCCTAAACAAAAGCATCTACCTGATGTGCTTTTCCTGTCTGATATACTTCCAACCCAATCTGCATCTGTATAGCCATACAATCTGTAGTTGTGGCTACCATCATAGTATAGACCAAGGTATATAGTCCCTTTCAGATATCTCATCAGATGTTTTGCAGCTACTAGGTGAACCCATCTTGGTTGAACAAGATATTGACTTAAGGTGTTCACAGCAAAACAAATGTCTGGTTTGGTATTTGTTAAGTACATCAATGAAACAATGATCCATCTGTAATGAGTCGCATCTACTAAATCTGATGAGTCATCTTCTAACAACTTCAGGTTGTAGTCCATGGGTGTGGCCATGGCTTTGCATTCCAACATATTTAATCTCTTCAATATCTCTACTGCATACTTTCCCTGGTTGAGAAATATTTCTTCTGAACTTTGTCAATTTCTAGACCTAGGAAATAGTGCATTAACCCAAGGTCTTTCATCTCAAATTCTTCTGCTAGTTTCTTCTTGCTTTCCATGATTTATTTCTCCTTCCTTGTCAATAATAAGTCATCTACATATAATAACAGGATGACAGGTTCATCTTCTACAACCTTGAGATAAAGGTTATGATCAGCTTTACTCTTGGTAAAACCCATAATTGATAGGAAACTGCCATACCAAGCTCTGGGAGCTTGCTTCATGCCATAGAGGCCCTTCTTCAACTTACATATATAAGTCCATCTGTCTTCAACTTCAAACCCTTTCGATGTAAAACTCTTCCCCAATCATACCATTAAGGAAGGATTGTATTTACTTCATCATGGAAGCAACTACCATCATAGTTCTAAAGGAAGTGTACCTTGCTTCCTGGAGTAAGTGTCTCTTCAAAATTAATTCCCTCTTTCTTATAGAAACCTCTAGCCACAAGTCTTTCCTTACTTCTATCAGTGACATATTTTATCTTGCAAATCCATTTGTAAGATACCACATGCTTGCTTTCTGGTTTGAGTAATCTATCCCAAACATCATCATAACATCTTCCATGAGTTCGTCTTGTCAGATAATCAACATATCCTAGTCTTCTGCATTCAACTTTGAAGGTTGGAACCCACTTTACTCTTGGTAAAGTCTCAATCCATCAGGAAGCTATCCATCATGTTGTACCATGTCGAACTCAGATATCTTCTGTAGTCACTCCCCCCTGAAGTGGAGTATTATCTTCCTTCTTCATTCTGTATAGGTGATTCTATGCTTGATATATACTGGTCAATAGATTATGTCGTGTCATAGTCTATTCTTTCTGAGACAAATCACGATTCTTGCTTTGTACACTTGTTCTTGCAGATCCATATGGAAGATACTATGTACTTCCCTTTATGTCTCGAAATCATATCATATACATCATTCCCCATAATAAACTATTATTCTTTGATCATAGCTTCTTTCATAGCATTTTTTTCTTCATCTTGAGTTATCTCTCATACCCATGGTGGTCTTCATCCTTCGAGGTGGATCTACCACTCTTTGAAGATCTTTCTTTCGTCATGGTATCTCTGACCTTGGGAGCTTCAGATTCATGTTTATTGAATTGTCATCACTTGTTCTTCGGAACAAGTCTCATCCTTCTTTTCTTTTAGGAGGTTGTACAGGACCTTTCCTACAATTCAAATGCACCAGTTGCATGGTTAGAACTACATATGCATAACGACAAATTCTTATGCATCATGCAACTATTTAGCCAATACAACATTCATCCATATCTCATAGAAACTTTCTATATGCCTTCCATCTCTACCATGAAATCATTGAGATTGTGCACTAATCCAATATGTCAGCAAATAGGTTTCATTCTAGATAAGTAACAATGGAGATTTGTATAGAACCATGAGCTACTTACCCATCACATGCATGCAAACAACACATCAATTGAATATAATCAAATGCATAACAAAACAATATCATTAAATGACAATTGAATACTTATATTTTGTTTGTTTCATGGGTAGACTCCTTCTTGATCATTCTGCTTCATCATCTTCTTCATCCATGAAATCATCATTTCTTTTCCAAATGATAAGATGGATAAGAGGTTCATCAAGAATTGAGTTCTTCATATTCCTCATCGCTTGAGGGATCTTCTTTGAATGGTGAGAGCTTGATCTTCAATTTGCTCCCATCTTTCTTCTTCTCTTCTTATGAGACGAGCTTCTTCTTCTTCCCAAAGTCAACTGAAAGTAATCACTTCCTTTTGGCACACATTCCTCACATGAATGAATCCCATGATCATGGGAGGCCATTCTCTGCTTCTTCTTCTACCGCTTCAAGATGTTATGCATTCTGGATCTTCACATTCTTCAACTGTTTTCTCAAATCCATATTCTGAATTATGTTCTTATCTTCAAATAGCTTGATCAAGGAATCAAACATCTTCAGTGTCTTTAGGGAAGACACTTCTGGTACAAGTTGATCCGTGATTGAATCAACAATGATCTTCTTGGCCTTGATCAAGTTCTTCTTGTGTAAGGCTTTGAGGCTCATCTCCCTCTAGAACTGGAACCTATCTACTCATGTAGGTGTCCAATTCATTTTCTTCAGAGAGATCAAATACTTCCATGCTTGGAAGTTTTCAACTTCACTAGGCTTATCATCAAGCTGATGTGATAGATCACTTTGAAATGAGAACCACAAATGTAAATAGCAAAAGATTAGATCTTACCGATTTGAGGTGTCCGTCCTGCTTCCGGAGCTCACTGATCTAGGGTTTGTTAGAGAAACCCTAATTTTCAAAACTTCAAATCTTTTAGATTTGATTCGATAGAAAGATATATCTCTTAAAATGGAGTTGTCAAATGTACTCCTTTTCTGAAAACAGTGGAGGGAAGCTCCCGAAACAGGAAGCCCTAGTTTTCCAATTTCTTCTGCAAAACTTCTTGTTATTGTTTCTGTGATATCTCGGAAATTACTTCTCTTCTATGTCTGAAATTTTGCACTGAGGTAACCTCGCATGTCTTTGATAAAAAACCATAGGTTTCATCAAAATTGGTTTCACCAATTGGGATTTATGATCATTTTCCCAAGGTGACCTGTTACAGGACTGTTCAGAACAATGAAGTTGTACGGCATGCCACATGTCACTGGTTCATCTTCAGGTTCAGAAATTAGGACCATAGAAAGTAAAGTCCATGATATTTTTGGAACACCTTCAAGAATTCCATTTGGACCTCTGTAGCCCACGCTACAACAATTATCCCCAGGTGTCTTGTTTAGGGATGAATTCTGGAAGAGCCAGGAACCCTAACTTGGAGGGATCATATATCCCAGAATATAGCGAATCTAAGGATGAATTTTGGACACAGTGTAAATCAGGATTTTATGTTCGACCGATGCAATTTTCAACTCCTGATCCTTCTCCAATATCAGGATATAGCGAATGTACCAAAACTTAGTAGTTTTAGTATTTAGGGTTTTTTCCAGATCGGGGTCAAACTAGGGTTTGAATTTCCTGGAGTTTCACCCAACCAAATTTCTTGATCCAGGTCTCTAAAATTCAATTTTGATGAGTAGAGAAATCCTATGCTGGTCTCACTCAAAAATTATTCTTCTGTAGAAAACCCTAATTTTCTGCACCAAAACTGAAAATGCTCGAAATCAAATTCTGCTTCGATAGAAAGATGCGCCCTTCAATGGAGAGTCAGTATAGCCTTATTTTTCTGATTGATCATGGATAGAGACCCAAAAAATAAGAATCCCTAGATTCTTTAGCTGCATAATGTCTTCTTTCACGGTGGCTCTGATACCATGTTAAATTTTCATATGCTAAGCTAGATCATTAGTATTTCATTTCGATTTCATAACAAAAGCATATAAACAGGATCACTGAAAGATAGACAAGCACAACCATACAAAATGAGAACACAAATATTTATCCTGGGAAAACCCTAAAGGCAAAAAACCATCAAAATATTCCTCAATATAGATGCCCCAAAAGATAAAAGATAAAACCAACAAGGAGATCAAAGCCTGATCCTCCTTCTTCTCCAGCTACTTCTCTTCTCCACCAATGCGCTACAAAAGTGAGAGTGTGTGTCTCAAATGAGGATCACCACACCTCTATTTAGTTTCATCCGTTCACTTGAATTAACTCATCCGACATGTAGGCTCGAGCTACACATGTAGGCTCAAGTAACCACACTGGGGTGCTAATGACCCACCTTTACAAACAGAGGGGACAACCTCATGACTCTTATTAGTTCTCCCGATTAGAAGCATCGGGGTACAAGATAATACAAGTGGTTCTCCCAGTAGGACCATCGGGGACCACAAAAGATACATATAGAATATTCTTCAAAGTTACAATATTTCAACAATCAAGTATGAAAATGCTTGCTTATTTTTGTAAATTGTCAAGAACAAATCATTTATATTACAACCTTAAAGTTACCTTTATAACTTTAGCCTATACACCATTCCCAAAGTATTTAAGGACTACCCAATTTTCTTTTATTCACCAATACCATGTCATTCTATTTTCCTTGCATTAAAAATTGTTAAGTGATGTCAAACAGTTAAATGATTACCTGTGTTTTGAGTTGACATATTTTATACATGCCATAATTTCGCTCGAGTGTGCTCCACTGCCACCACCTAAAACCTATCCAATACCAATCCTCTGTTTGAAATCTTGTATTTAATTATCGCCATCCCTGCCATCACTTGTAATTTCCTCTTCTTGCTACCCAAGTTGCTATCAGGAAGCCAAAACCATTGTTGAATCAAGTAGTTTCATGGTATTGACACCCGATAGTAATATGGCGAAGATATATGAGCCATTGACAATGGATTTCTTTGATGAATTTTTGGATAGTAAGAATTCTTTGCAAGCCGCTCGATGGTATCCATTTTTTGAGCGATTATAGGGGTGGCACGATGAGTTTTCATTGGAATTTGCTTGATTGTTTGATGGTGATGTGGAGAATATCAGGGGATTTGAGTTAATGGTAACAAAAGAATCCATAGATCTAGAGACCAAAGTGAGTACTACAGGTGAAAAGTGACTCAAGTTGTAGAGCATTGAAGACAAGAATGCATGGAAAGATTTTGTTGAAAGGATTCATCCTTTGCCAAATTGGAGTCAAGGTATACATAGATTATGACTTAAGACACATTGGTATAACCATGTTTACTTGTTACAGAAATATATTACATATGATGGCCATTATATTTTTGTCTATCAATACCACATTAGACTGTTACTTCATGTATCAGGGGAGAAGCCTCTTAATTCACCCTATTTTCTTTATAAAAGCATGCATAAAATGGAAATTGGGGTACAACAAGGTGCAACTAATGAATCTAACATCCTACATCACCATTCCATTATCAATTTCCTGGTACTAAAAGAACTTAAGAAGTTTGGGAGTCATTGGGAACAATTTATGGATGGACGAGTCTTCTCCAAAGTAAAATATGTACATTATAATCCACCAACAATTCCTGAAAAATCATCCTTCTCCTGATGTGTCACAAAGAAACCCTCCTTTTGTTGTGATAGAAAGTACTATAGAAGTTCATTCCATGGTTATGCCAGATGAGACCCCAGGACCCTCTACAAGAAAAAGAGAGTTTGGATCTAACAATAAAACCCCATAAGAACCAAGAAAACGTCAAATATTTATAAAAAAATTGGCAGTCTCCTTCGCTTCAATCACAAAATATTGAAGTAGGCAAGGTTACTATAAGTAAGGAAAATGTTTTTGAGCAGGTTATAAAGGAACCAATTGAAAAAGACAGAAGATGTGATGATGTGTTATCTAGGGTTCCTAAACACCCTCACATTATATATTCTTAGGTGAAGCAAATTGAAGAAATTATAGTACCTGTGGGAGAACTGAAGGAGCCCATTGCATGTGTTAAAGAGCCAGAGCAAGAGGATTATCAACACGATTACGTCAATTCTCCTGAATCACCACTCACACCAGCTCTGGTCACTAATAAGAAGGTAAATTTCGATTCCTTGTCTGTTTATTTGCAAAGGAAATATAAGAGGATAAAGGATTTAGAATATACAGTTAAATAAATGGAAGTGTTAGAGAGGCATATAAAAGGGGAAAATTATTTACTTAAGGATAATAATGAGAAACTTAGAAAAGTTGATGAAAACTTGTAGTCTCAGTTACAATTTGTAAAGACAGTAAATAAAACTCTCAAAAGACAAATGACAACTTTAAAATGTAGAAAAAGGCCAATTATGAGAAAGAGTCTATCACATGCCCCAATTTTGCAAATTTTTTTTTATATTATTTGAGGACAATATGTTAAATTTTATGCTAAGTTGTAATTGATGACTTAGCAGGGTCAAGGATATTTAATGTAAATTCTGAATATTTTATTTATAAAAAAAATAAAGGAGGAGACAACAGCTTAGGAAAGCTGTTAAAAGAGTGTTTACTGGTCAAATTGGTGGAGGAGACTGGGTGGAGAGCAAACTGACATGTGGCAGCATCCTCAAACCACTTCCAACAAGTGGACACCTCCCTACATTTGGGGTCATGATTCCCCAAGAAAGTGGAATCAGAGCAGGTGGCTTAATTAATGAAAACTGACTCAAAAGACTTAGGCAATCTTTATAAAAATTCCCATTGAAGAGAGCTGAGGCTGCTCATTCTAGAGAAGTGATCATTCAGGTTGAATGAATGTACTTTAGAGAAATTCAATGGAAGGGAAATCTGAAAAGTGTTTGAGGGGATAATTGCTGATTGATCTAGTTGCAGCTTTTAAGTTGAAGATCATACTGCTGAGAGCAGAGTGTTTTACTGAGATATTGAACTAGTTAGTTGACAGAGGGTTCTATTGTTTGCATTCTCCACCAGTTCTCAGCCAAAGAGACCAGGAACAGGCTCAGGGGTCCTGAGGAAGCGTTGTTTGAGCGCTGTCCAGGAGATTGGTAGGGAGGAACGACATCCTAACGCTGTTGTCGTCTGTCCTAAACAGGTTCTATGTTATTTTATTTTAATGTGTTAGTCAAATAAATCTTAGTTTGATTGGTATATGAATGTAAAATCTAGTTTGTGAAATGTTAGAATTAGTATTCTTATTATCTTGTTAAAGAAATGAAATTGGTTTAGAAAATAATGTGTTAGAATGAAAATAAATTTCTAGACTGTGTTTTTCCACACCTGAAACTAGGTCATACTCTAGCACAGTTAGAATGCTTTAAGTAGATGAAAGATATTCATAAGAGAATGAAAATAAAAGATAGGATTATGTTTCTGTAGATAGTAGAGTAATTTATCCAATGTTTAATTTATTATGAAAAGAACAGTGTTATGGATTATTTATGTTTACTGTTTTACTGAATATAACTAAATAAAAATGTTGGAAAAGAAATAGTGAGACTACACTAGAGTTACAGTAAAAAAATATACTAATACAATAAAAATTATAGAAGATACAGTTAAGTATCTAAACAAGGAATGAACCGCACTTAAATCTTTTATCTTAAAACATTTATTTAATATAAACTAGAATAGGATTATGTTTACAAACCCTTTATTAATAAAAAGTAATCAAAGTTGCAGAGTTACTGTTTTAATCCTTACAAAACTCTGAATCTTTACTAAGTTACAGAATAATAAACAAATACAAATATAAATGTAAACAGTAAATAGAATAAAACTAAAAAATTACCTATTTCAGAAATATTTATTTACCAGACAAGCTCATAACCTGTGCAAGTTAAACCTGAGGGTCAAAACCCTAGTTCTTTTTTTATCTTTTTATAAACATATTCTATAATAACAGAGTAAACAAATTAAACTAGAAGACTAAGTTATGCATTAGAATGGTTACAGTCTTATCTCAAGAACTTTTAGTATATTTATAAACTCTTTTATTTTTAAAAATAATTCATAAACAGATTAAATAACACCAATACTCTTGTAATAACAAAATAGAAGTAAATAGAAACCAATGATACATCTATACAAGGGTTCTCTTCTACTAAACCCTAGCTAATCCATCCTAACTGATAATTATAAATTTATAAATTTTACTTTACGACTGAGCTACAGTCTTCATAATAACTTAATTTATTTACAAGAGAAATCTTAAACAATACATTTATTTCATTGACAGTAAAGAAGAACAAACCACACTTATAGTAATATCTTTTATAAGACAAAGTATAAATTAATAGAGTATTCGAAACAAAAGTTAATTAAAAACCATGAGTATAGGAGAAATCTCCATACTTTAAGAAATAGAGCATGATGTTACCGAGCCATAAGGCTATAAATTCTTTTTACAAGTCAAGAAAAGATGAATACAAGTCACGGCATTTAAGCCAGAGCTACCCTTCGACTTGCAAGGGTTTTAATAACAAAAACTAAGTAATAACTGAAACTAAGCATCTAAAAATTGGAGGAACTGAAGCCATGCTTCCTTTCCAACTGTAACCCTTTTCCCTTAACCATTGCAAGCAGGGAGATGCCACGTTAAACTGGGGCTTACCCATTTTTGTCTTGAAGTCAACCAGCGTTGGAGAGGATTCTTCCAAGCTTGAATACGAACTGTAACCTGCAAGCAAGACCGAAGGCTTTAATTAGAAGCTGTACATTCTAATACTAAAACTGTAAATTGAAATTTATAAATGATAATAGGGAAAAAATTATACCTGAAGGCAAAGAACTCTGGAGCCGAGGAGGTAAATGAACCAACACGACGTACAACACCTTGAGGAACAAACCCTTGTGCTAACCTATGACAGAGACCGCGGGGTTCACTTTCCATACTACACCAATGATGGAGCAGGTTGAAAGTTATGGAAATGGCAATGTTAAGAACCAACACTCTAAACTACTGACAGAGTAAAAATACTCTCACAACAACACAATGCTTGCAGAAAGAAACCAAGATACGAGCTGTGTATCTCTCAACCCTAATGCAAGAGTTTCAGCACTCCACTACACACATAATGGAGCTGGAAAAAAAGAACAAGCGAGCCTCTCATGGCTGCGAAGAAACCAGACAGTGCAGAGCCAAACCCTCGTAGAAGGATGAAGAAGATAGGGTTACGTTGCAAGTTTTTAAATCGTTCATTGCACGGTGGAGGCTTCTCCACGTGGCCACTAAAATATTTAGTCAGCAGTGGGTCGAACCGTATAGTTTCCTGCACTGTCGGGGAAGAAAAATATTATTGCCAATCATACATATTTTTTTTTACACTAATGATAAGTTTGATAACACATCATTGTATGTCGGATAACATTGAAATCAACCTACGGTATAATCATATATTTTATACAACCAATATTATATTTTGGTATAAAGACAATTTGTTGTCTGTGCCTTTCAATAAACCTACAATCAACCCATTGTTAAGACATAATTATAAATTATTATCATTTGCATTGGGAAATGCTACGTTCAATCAATGGTAAACGAATACAAGTGGAGATCATTGTGGAAATTTATGCCTTTGACTTATAGTCAATAGTACTCCTAATAATTCCTCTCATAAACTCTATTTAAAAGGAGTAATGCTATGTCTACATTAGTGATTATGCAAAATCAAAGTTGATAAGGTTAATATATTAGGTTCAACTTTTTGTAAATAAGAGTTAGGTAGTATTTTCTATACAAGCACAATTTTTACTTTTGCATAAGGTAGACAGTGTCATAGATGGGAGACTTCTCGGAAGTAGTGATATATTGGTTTCCATAAAGAATCAAATTCTTATAATCAACCAATGTTAGATTAGACTTGGTAAATAAAATATAGTAAGACTATCCAGGGTTAAAGAGAGTATCACTTAGTAATATTAATAAATGATATGGTAATGTAATAATTGATACATTACTTGTGTCATGATGAAACTTGGAAGATCGGAATTGTAACTTGACGACTATTGTGCAAGAGAACATTTATAGCTGTATACAATAATAGGCTAATAATTCTTCTCTACTAGAGTAGAATTAAGTGTGGAGCTAAGTAATCTATTGTAAGATTTTCTTTTGATTACGTTAGATTGACATTCATGCTTATAAAGCAACATTTAGATACTAGACATAGCAATACCAGTAAATACTTGTTTCAGTAAAAGTGTCTTTATATAAAATTATGAGCTCTATGCACATCAGTAAAACTTGTGAGGAACTTGGCTTATAACTTTACTAAGACATGCTGGTAAAAGACAGTAGTATATCAAGGATATTAGTCTTTACTACTAAACTTAAAATGCTATCATAGATGTAAAAACAACAAAGAAAGTTACTTTACCTCTTAGTATCCTTGAACTCTAATAATCAATTTTTACTCTAGCATTTTATATATGCTAAAGAAATACATCTGGATTTAACGATTTAACAAACTCCTACTTGCTCAAAATTTACCTGTTGAACCTGTAAGATCCAGAAATCCAACTGAGTTAGCAATTGCTAAGTAAGCACCAGTTTAGAACATAACTTCTGACCTACTTGACAAAATCAAATTATCAGTACAACTAGAAGTAACTGAATGCAGGTCATATACATAACATATCAAAATTAAAGTGGTATTAGTTTTTATGTGTTTGAAGTTAATCACTACTTTTGTTAACTGTTTCATTTTTTTGGTAGCTGCTAGTAGTTATCAAACTGCAAGTATAGACATTTTATGTTACATTAAAAAAAATTAATTTTTGTGAAAATTTGGAGTTATGACAGAGTCATAGGAAGCAAACCAAGGAAGTGCCATTAAATATACATGTAGTACCCTCAACATAATATTTACTAGCATTTATAGTAGAGGCTACGCTTTCAGCAGAACCATCAAAGGAGACAGAAAAACAGGGGATTAAGCAAGCATATCAGACTATAAATGAAATCCTTAACTACATTAGAACTAATACTCTTGCTTTGGCTTATGCCGAAATTTCCCCAGTCAATGGACAAGGAAGGATGAATTGCATGCTTTGGTGATGATTTATAAGCAACAATATTGGATTGAGATTCAATAGATGCAGGAACAATGGTCTGATGTGTATTTGAGATTGCAGGCTAAATGGAGGACCATAATTCAAGATCTTGAACAACAGTTAGAAAAAATGAAGAAGGAGAAACAAAAAATGTTTGAATTTCCTTCACAACTCACAGGTTGTATATCTCCATCACCAATATACTCAATTTACCTCCATGAGTATTGGGTAATGTTTCAATTAACTGGATTGCAACATGGTAAAACCTATGAAGTCCTTACCAAGAAAGATTCTGAAGAAATTTATACTGCTTCCGCATTTAGAGACCAACATTTATGGTGTGAACTATACTCTTTTAATTTCTTCTTGCAACTAGACACAATATGGAATCTAAATTTGCTGGTAGGAGATATTCATTTGCATTCCTTTACTTCTTTTATTCTCAATTAGATTAAATGGGAATTTGATGTAGAATGGGCGTTTAAATGTCAATCCAACTCTCATCTTCATGTTTGAAGAGAACACCTAATGATTAAGGAATTGTTTAAGAGTCATAAGGACTTGTTGTTGAATAAACAACATGAGAAGCAATCCAAACCAGATATTAGCTATGCAGGATTATGAATTTATTAAAAGTCAAGGCACTCTATCTGCTCTAAAAGTTTCTGAGCAATGATGGAACTTACTGATATATCCTCATATTCAAGCACATGATCCTCTAGGATATCCTTTCTTTTGTGTGTCCATATCTATATCTCAATTCTATTTCAACTCACTTCAAATAAAAGGAACTAAATGGATGGGTTTATGCTTTCATTTTCTACCAATTTGGTACACTGGTAGAAATTACAAAATTATATAGTTATGGAATGAGTATGAGGAAATAACTATGTGTATAGAATTTGACCAAAATTTGGGATTGCATGATGAAATTGTGAGGAAACAGTTGCATAGTCAACTCACAGCATGAAGGCATGCCATTTTCTTAAGTTGGGAGGAGATGTTGGGGTCTCAAATTGGCTTGAATTGAACAATGGTTTTGGTTATCATGATTAGAAAATTTACCCTTTTTCTTGTTAGCTTACACTATTTTTCCACATTAATCCTCTGAACCTATGCTTATATCCTTTAGAGGTATGTAAAATTATATTTATGTTTTGTTCTTGATATTTGCAATTCTTTAGTTATATAGGCAATTCTTCTATTATTTGCTACATGATTTATGTAATGGCTGAAGAGCATGTAACAACCAATCTTTTACTTTTGGACAAAAGCTACTCTTATAAATACCTTATTGTAATTTGCATAGAGATTAGACAATAATATCAAGGAATGAGAAGAATTTTGCTCATCCGTTTGTGTTCCCTTATTAGTTAATGATTTTAATAATCATGTGTTTCAAGTTCTGAGACTTTAATTTCATCTAAATAGTAGTCTATTACCTATGGAGGAAGGCCCCCCTTCTTTGGTACAATACTACTTAGTGTGTTAAGTGTGTAAGTATATTTTCATTTGTGAGTGAAAGACATTTCATTTCAATTACAGTAAAGCAATTTCATAATGTGGATTGGCATGATATTATTTCCGATTGATTTTATTATAGAATGGATAAAATCATGTAGTGTTCTTAGTACAGTGTGAACTGTGTAGAAATAGGATGTGCGCACATTATAATTTAATCAGATTTTGTTATAATAGTTTAAAACTAGTTTTTCTTATATTCTCTTGTGATTTCCATCCCATATTTAATTGTTGTTTGATTTTATTCTTGAAAAAGATGTTTGATAGCAACATGGTAATGTGTTGTTGAGCAAGGTATATTCGTGCGCAATATCAACAATACCTGACCCTGACCAAGACTAGTTACAAATTAAGTAATTGGAAGCCACCACTTAAACCTAGTCAAGGATTATTTTGGTAATAAAAGTCACTGATTAGAAAAGTTATGTGTTGGTAAGTAGTTAGATTCTACAACAAAATTATCGATACCTGGATATTTACCAAGAATCATTTGGATTGAATGCATGTTAACTTTGAATTTAATTTTGAGTCTTTTTTTGTGCGTGTGAATTTAATATTAGACCATGGAATTAGATTTGAACTTAGTTAGGAAGACAAGTAACGTTTTCTCAAGCTAGCTTTGCATATATAATGTCCATCTATCACAAGTTTACATTCTCTGGTTGACAATTGAATAATTGGGAAATTATTTGGTATATAATTTCACTAATATTATATGGAAATGTATAATGTTTGTAATTTATAGATGATACAAATGCCAATCTAGAATGTAGTTCACATATGCATCTGCAATAGTATTCTGATTTGTTAAAACATATTAATAAGCAATTGTAATAAATTGTTGTTCAAGAAGTATCACCCATAAAAAATGTTGAAATAATTAAGGACCATGAACTTGGAAATCCCCTATTCAATCGAGAAATGACCAATTAAGAATCAATATGAACCTAAATACATTGAATGCCATAAAAAACGGTGTTGCTTAAAAGTTCAATAAAGACACTATAATCAACAACGTTATTGATTGTTGATTCGAGGAAAGCACCAACTGATATAACCAACTGGACGATAGGAGAATAAATCACCCATGCAGTTGAAGTGATATTCATAGTATGGAAACTAACGTCATGTGCGAAACCTATGTAGACCATTACTTTGAAAGTATCTATAGATACAAACAACAATGAAATAAGAAAGAGTCGAGACAACTATAATATGTTAAAAATTGAAACAAATGTACACAATGTATATAAGAAAGCATATTCCTAAGCATAATACTTCTTCAAATATAGCTCATTTTTGGGGTCCTACAATTGTTACCCTCATAATTATTCAAATCATAAGCACCTTGCTTCAATGCTTTATGAATTATGTAGGGTCCATCCACTTTGATTTATATTTTCCTTCCCACACGGGATCCTTATCCCGGTCAGAGAATAAGACTAGATCTCCTTTAGAGAAATCCACAGGACAGACAGATTTATCATATTGACTTTTCACACGTTTCTTATGCGCTTTGTTTGCTATTGAAGCATCTCGATGTTATTCATCAAGTTGTTCTTGGTAGACTAAACATTCTTATAAAGAAGAGGTATCAGGTAAGAGGTGAACATCAAGCTTTAATGATGTAATATTGCTTTCAATTGAAAGAACTTCCTCAACTTTGTGATTGAGTTAGAAAGGATAAAATCCAGTAGCAGTCTTAACCGAGGTTCGGTATTCCCAAAAGGCGAGATATAGCATGATATTCCAATTACACCTACTAGTATTAAACGTTCTTTAAAGCATGTTTTTTAAAGTTTTATTAATAACTTTGAGTTGTTTGTTTGCTTGAGGATAGAATGGAGAGGAATGTTATTACACAAATCCAAAATTAATGGTCAATTTAGTCATCATCTTGTTTTGAAAATGATTACCATGTCGAGTAAAAATCTTTCATGGAATACCGAACCTAGTAATAATATGATTGAATATGAAGTAAGCAACAATTTCCTCATCGCTAGAAAATGGACGCATGGATTCTGCCCATTTCGTAAAATAGTCAACAACCACGAAGCTATATTTATGTCCCTCAGTTGAAGCTAGGTTGCAAGTCATAAAATCAACCCCCCATTTAGTGAAGGGACATATAGTGATGACAATAAACATTGGAGCAGGATGTGCATGCATCTTCTTGGTAAATAATTGACAAGCATGGCACTTTTTACCCACTTCAATGCAATCTTTAAATATCATGGGCCAAAAATACCCTCTGAGCAAGATTTAATGGGTGGTTGTTAAACTAGAAAGATGACCCCCACAAGATCCACTGTGAGATTCATTTAAAACACTTTCATATTCTTTGTAATTCAAACAATGATGTTGAATGGAATCAACCCCATGGTGATACAAAATATCTTTGACAATAAGGTAATTATTTGCATGATGATGAAGATGTCCTTTCTCATATCGTGAAAAGGTTTGAGGATACTTCAAAGTCTGGAGAAGTTGGAACGTAAGGTCTTGATGGTTCATCACACCTCTAGGTATTTTGGAGACAATCCGTCGTTAATAAAAAGTGATTAGCAGGTAGAGCGACTGAACTGTCGATTGAATAGACGACTGAATGGTTGACATGACCACAACAACCTACTAAAATTGGGATGTTGTGTATTTTGTGGAAATTGTTAAGCTCAACGACCCCTATTTGTAGACCAAATCCTCCTTACTTCCTAGATGTTGGTTATATATGGAAATTATAAATAGGAGACAGTTTGGGTTGTCTAACATAGTGATTGTGATATGATATGTATTCCATACTCATTTTTCATTGTGATTTTTTGATCATAATGATTTGTGCTTAAGTGCTTCAATGGTGCCTTTAGACAACACCTTTTTTCTTGGAATATTGTTACCTTTTGTATCTTTCTTTTATGTTCTATAGTTCAAGGTTGAGAGGTTTCCAAACATGGTATTAGAGTTGATGGTTTTGACCTATCTTTGGTGTTTGCAAATCGTGTTGAGTCAGATCTAGGGTTGATTTCCTCTAGGAGAAATATTTGTTGATTGATACCTCTACCTAAACTTTGATCATATATATTTGATCAACATGATGGCTTCCAAGATAGAACTTGATGTTCTCAATGGACATAATTATGCAATCAGGGATACACATATGGAGACCTTGTTGAAGAGTAAAGGACTATGGCAGTTCACAAAGGCTGCTATTACTAAAACAACGGATATTGATGCTAATTTTTCCATCGATGTAAAAAGGGATGAAGCTGATGGTGTTGTCACAACCTACATATCAAGGGGAATTCCCTTTCATACAAGCGGGATCGACTGTCCTCATGCCATATGGACCAAGATGAATACCATGTTCAACAAGATAAATGAACGTGAAGTAATTCATATATAGAAAACATTTATCTCCTAGGAACATTTTTCCTTCGAATAGATCGAGGACAGTTTAGCTCATTTCAAGGAGCCACAACTGAAACTAGGTGAATGTGGGAGGGATTTTATGAAGAAGGATAGGAAACTCATTGAGTTGGTTTTGATGAGTTTTAAGACACCATATGATGTATTATGTTCCCCCTTTCAGGAAAATTGGATGTCGCGCAAGTAAGATGGTAAGGATTTTACCTTTGATACATTCTATGATCTATTGATTAAGGACCAACATAATTTGCTTGAAGAAGGGAATATTGGTATAAAAAACTAGGCTCACTTGCTGAAAAGAAAGGTCAAGCCAAACCTTAAGGAGTGTGGTCAGTAGGATCGCCGACCATAATGTATCAACCAATATACAAAAGGGAATAACAAAGAGTCACCACCATCGACAAATAAGGTTCATAAGAAGAAGACTTATCAATATTGTGCAAAGATGGGACATGTTGAGAAGAATTGTTGGAAGAAGATGAAGGGTTTAGAAGAAAAGGTCAATCACCTTGAGGATAGTGCATCGAATGGACAATCAATTAATTGACCTCCTAAAAGTTATAACTTCTCTGTCATCTCTTCCTAGAGATTACATGCCTGCACCAATAAGACTGAATGGATAATGGCCTCTAGATGTACTCATGATATGACAAGGTTGCTTCTCTATTTATTTTATTAAGTGGTGCTCCTGAAGAGAATATTTATGGCGTCCATGACTACAACCTCATTGTTTCCATAAATGAATATTTTGAATGCTAGTATGGTCTCATATCCAATGTCTATCTTATACTGTGCTCGAGCGTAAAACTACTATCACTTTCTCAACTAACAAAGACCTAGAAGACTATCGATTTTTGGTCGAGTCGCTTTATTGTAAAGGATTTGAGGCTCGAGGGAAAATTGTTGATTCAGGAGTGTTGGATCCCAAAGATAGACTTTATAATTTTTGTGATCCTCCCATGAATGTTTCTAAGATGAATGGGCTTATTGTACTCATCGTTCAAATGACGACAAAAGTAAAATTAGGAATGAACGACTCAATCACCTTATTTTTTTGAAGTATGAAGATGATTGTAACTCACAATATGGTTGCTAGTAACCTCAAGACTGTTCCACCTGGTGGAGTTTTTAAAGGATGTATGCTTGGGAAGCATCACCAGGAACCCTTTGATTCAACAAAAGCATGGTGTTCACATGACTAAATGGAGTGTGTTCACAGTGACCTTTGTTGCATGAACACACATTCATTAGCAGGTGCGAAGTATATTTTGACCTTTATTGATGATTTCTCTAGTTTTACATGAGTATATTTCTTAAATAATAAGACTCAAGTCTTTGAAAGATTCAAGGAATTTAGACCACTGATTAAAAATCAATGTGGTCGACCCATGAAATGTTTGAGATCAGGAAATTGTGGTGAATATGTGAGTCAATAGTTTGAAGTATATCTCTTGTAAAATGGTATTTAGTGGTAGAGATATGTCCCTCACACCCCTTAGTAAATGGTGTTACAGAGAGGAAAAATTGAACTTTTGTCCAAATGGATGGGTGTCTACTGCAAACCAAATTCATTATGATGAAATTTTGGGTAGAAGCTATTTACTGCTTAAATTATCTCCTAAATATTGTATCGATTGGAGCAGTCGCAGAAACCACTCCAGTTAAGAAGTGGGGTGATAGGAAACCCTCTTTCGGACACCTCCAAGCCTTTGAAGGTATTTCTTTAGCACATATCAGCGATAAATGCAGAAAGAAATTGGATGTAAAGAGCCATGCCTACATCATGATGGGATAATATGATGAGTCGAAATCGTATAGATTGTTTGACCCTGTCAAGTGTTCACTTTGATGAGACAACTTCAGGACATAAGTTGTTGAATTCCTCTGGTCCAATAAATAGTGTTATGTTTGAAAATATTGAATATTCTAGATCTTTAATATCCATTTGTGGATTCCAAACTGGATTGATGAATTCTTCTCCCGAATCAATTGGTAGTCGATATACTATGACTACTGAAGTCGACATTTCAACTTCTTATCCTCACTCAACTGCTTATAGTCGACCTAAATCATTGATGAATTTCTTACCTCGGTGGGCTATTAAGACGATTGAAGATGCTGGATTGGATGTTAAAGATGCTAGTATTGGTTGGCAGACTTGTAGTCAGATACATGTGGAAATGTTGCCTTGATGACACATATACTTGAAACCTATGATCCTGATACATATTATGAGGCTTAGGGTATAGAATATTGGGAAGTTGTTATGTTTATTGAAATTTTTTCCTTACATAAGAATCAGATGCGAGATTTTGTTCCTCGACCACAAGGAAATAATGTCGTGAAGTGTCAATGGGTCTATAAACCAATTTTACCTCTGACAGTGTTGTTGAAAACCACAACGCCTTTTTGGTCTCCAAGGCTTCTCTCAACAAGAATACATCGAATACACTGAAACCTTTTCCTTTGTTGCAAAGATGAATTATGTCCGACTAATTCTTTCCCTTGTTCGTGATTTGGATGGGAGCTTCATTAGATAGATGTTAAAAGTGTGTTTCTTCATGGAGATATGATTAAAGAAACCTGTATGGAGCAACCTTCTAGATTCATCACAAACTGTGGTCTTGTTTTTTGACTCCAGAAGTTGTTGTATGGGTTGAAACAAGCACCTCGTGCTTGGTATGAAAAGATTGGTTGTTTTTTACCTCGATATTAGCTTCTAACATTGTGAATTTGATCATAATATTGATGTATTACATGTTCATGGTGATAATTTAATTGTGGCTTTGTATGTTGATGATTTAGTTATAACTGGAAATAATGTCAATCTCATTTTGGGTTTGAATAAACTACTTGCAGATACATTTGAAATAACTGACCTTGGTCTTTTGCATTTCTTTCTTGGCATTCAAATTTTGCATTTGGATGATGGTCTCTTTTATTCTCAACCTAAATATTCCTTGGATATTTTTAAATGATTCAAGTTGGTCATGTGTTACACCTTATCAGCGAGGAGTGAAGTTGTTGAAAGTCTGCGGCTCTACATGAGTTGATGCCACTCTTTATCGACAGTTAGTTGGTATCATGATCTATTTAATACATAGTCGACTAGATTTCTTATTTTTTGTTAGTGTGGTATCTAGGTTCATGGATGATCCTATACAAACTCATTGGAAGGTGGCAAAGGAATTGTTCTCTATATTAAAGGTGCTTATCGGTAATGATTAAGTATTGTTGCAATACCGAACCACTATTTGAGTACACTGATTTTGACTAGGGAAATGATAATGATGACAAAAGGTATACTTCTGGCTATATGTTTTGACTGAGATATGGACCCTTGCTTTAGTCATGTAAATAGTAGAAGGTAGTCTCTCTTTCGACTACAAATGCTGAGTATTATGGTGTTTTCAATGCAGGAACAAATGTAGTATGGCGCTGTCAACTTCTCAATGAGCTTGTATTTTTTCTTTAGGCCTCTATTGTTATTTACTGTGATAATCAGGGTGCTATTTAAGTTGTTGATAATCCTGTTGATCGATAAAGAATGTCGAGATTTATGTTCACTATTTGAGATAGTTGGTGTAGGAAAACGTTGTCTCACTTCTTTATTACAAGAAAAATTACCATGTTGTTGATATATATATGAAGCCTTTACCAAAAGCTAAGTTTGTAAAACTTCGGGCTCTACTTGGGCTTAAGGAAGATGCAATTATGGGTTTGTTTTTCAGAGCAAGTGATTTCACCTCCTAAATATATAAAGAATTGTGTTGATGGGGGGTTGTTGGAACCTAAGGTCTTGATGTTTCATCACACCTCTGGATATTTTGAAGGCAGTCAATCATTAGATGAGAGATAACTAGAGGAGTAGTCAACTGGATTCGACGGAGCGACTGAACAATTTGTTGAACAGACGACTGAGTTGTCGGCATGAACATGGTCGACATGACTATAATTGTTGAATAAACTTTGGAACATTGCATTATTTAGTGGAAATGGTTAATCCCAATGACCCCTATTTGTGGACAAAATCCCCCTTCTTGGAAGTTGGTTAGATATGGAAACTATAAATAGGTGACCCTTTAGGTTGTCTGACACGGTGTTTTTGATATGAGATGTTTTTCATACTCATTATGCATTGTGATATTTTGATCATAATACTTTGTGATTAAGTTCTTCAATGGTGTCGTTAGATACCACCTTTATTCTTGGAATAATTTTCCATTTTGTATCTTTCTTTTTTGTTATATAGTTCAAGGTTGAGAGGTTTCCCAACAAGAGATATACAAGAATATATCCATACCAAGGATATGATGAAGAAATAAGAAAAATATGTTCATCATGAAATTAGTCATATCCAATATTATTGTAATGCTCACTCAAATACTCCGCAACAAGTTCAACACAAACCAAAGATTTTTTAGACTTATTAGATTGGAACTATAAGTCAATCTCTTGCAAGAAAACAATCCATTTATTAAATCCCCCCCTATGATTCATTAGGTAAAAAAATATTGAAATGGGTTGACATATTCAACAATAGTGGTATTTCCTAACAAAAAATAATGGAGTTTTTGAACAAAAAAAACAATTGCCAAAGCTAGTTTCTCAATACATGAATATTTTAGATTAGCACCGATCAATGCGCAACTAAGGTAATATGTGATATTCTCTTGAAGAGTATCATCCCCCTGAAATAAAAATATGCCAACTGTAGATTCAGATGTGGCCATATGTAACAAAAAATCTTTTGTATAATCCAGTGGGATAAGTAAAGGAGCTGACATAGGTTTTTTAGGAGCTTCAAAAGAATTTTGAGCAGCTTCGTCCCATACAAATTGAATTCCTTTCTTTACTAAATGTTAACACAAAAAAATGTTCACCTAGGTCTCCATGGTCTAAACCATAGTCATACATCATATTCCCACCATTATTTCCTCAATTTTGACCTTCAAAATTGTATTTCCAATAAATATGGACCAAAACATCATTATTCATTTCCCATAAATGAAGGAAGATGAACATTTATTGTGATTTATCCCCTCTCCTAGAAAAAGGGTAAAAAACCCAAAAATTGAGAATTGGTAAAAAAAAGCATAGATAAATACCATGGATAATAAAATACCATGGGTCAAAAACCCTAGGACCATCCTATAAATACATTATGAAGGCCTCTCCAACCTTTTAGTGAACTTTTTTCCATTTTCTCTCAGCCACACTATACACTTTTCTGCCATTATTCCCATATTTTTCCATGCCATTCCCCTTCATGTACGTCAAGTTAACTCCATACCCATTTAGATCCATTCCCCCATTTGACAACTATTTGTGGAAGAGACTGGAGACCCAAACCGTGGAGCTGCAGAACCATTTTCAAGGACGCCTACGGTGGCCCACATTTCAGAAAAAAAAAATGCATATTTTGTTCTTATGTTGCATTAGTTAGTTAAATATGTTAGAAAATCCAAAAATATTATTGTTGTTGTTATTTCATTTTTTGTTATTATTGTTGAACTCTACCCTATGATCTGCATTATCTAGGGTTAGTGCTTTTGTACATAGTAGGGGAGAAATCCCCACTACAATTTTGGTGACTCCACTCGGTCGATCCATACAACTATTTTTTTTGCAAGTATTGCTATTGGTTTGTTCTCCTTTTCTACCTTTAGTCATCATAGATCTAGACCCTCACAGTAGATCCGAACCAGTTCTATCTCAGTGCCTCCCCCCCGGCCCTACCCAGCGGCCATTTAAAAAAAAAATCAGTTATGGCTGAGTCACACTTATTCGCCCGAAAGCTATGACCTAGTCACACATTTTTCCTTGTTAAGCATGACCTAGGTCATTCCTTTCCCTCGATAAGAGTGACATGGCTCAAAAAGCCATATCGCGCCTTCCATGGATGTCGGAACGACCTCGGTCGCTACCATGACTCAGTTTTGTGCGACCTTTCGCACTTAATCCTTTGTTTTGCATGACCTGAGCCTGTCAACTATTTTTATTCCCCAATCATCACTGTTTCCAAGTCTTGTGTGACCCGATCACGCCTGTTCCACTGATAGGTGTGACTTGCAGTTTTTTAGTCCTTTTCGGTGCTTGAGATCCTTGTTTTAGACCCCTTGTCTGTGTTTAACTCCTTCTCAACCTGTTTATGTCGAGATCTATTCCATTACAACCCATCGGTGTGTTTCGAGGTCCTCTTTGTCTTGTATGTTAGCTTTGTAGTTGATACCCCCTATGTGTTTCCTACACCTTGGTAAGTTCCTCAAAATTTCATTTACTTGTGTTTATTTTATCATTATGGAAGAAACCATTATTTTATAAGATATTTACTATCATTAACTGCTATTTATATGCATTTTATTTGTTGCATCCTAGTAGTGAGATCGTTGCATCTTCGTCGTTGGATTGCTGGGGTTTGTACACATCATTTGCACACATCTGACACCCTAACGACACAATGCTTGGTTGATGACCCCAAGATAGCCTTAAAATTAACTTAATACAAGCAAAATTGTAACCTCATTTGAGGATAAAACAATCTTGTATCTAAGTTAAGACATTAGGGATAGGCATCCAAACAAAACCCCATTGTCACTCACATCTTGAGACATAGTTGTTGTCCATTAGGGGACCAAAATCCTTTTGTACTTGTTGATAATGTCAATGCCAGTTTGTCAGGAGGCCCCTTTCTCTGTAGGAGTAATCCACAATGAAGGGGTTCAATAAGTCAGGGTGGAATACCACACTCCATCTTGCACTGAACTCTAAGCCTTCATAGTCCTCCTCATACAACCCAACCGGGTGTCAGGGGCCAAAGGGATTAAGCGCCAGGAAACCAACCAGATGTGTCATGAACTAGGTAGCCTAGTTTCAATTCTTTTCAGGGCTCTTTTACTTGGAGTTCCTCTCGGCAGTGGGATTCTCTTAGCTTATTGTTCTTCTATTTCATATTTTCTGACTAGGATTTCATCACCTTGCTGAGGATATGATTTGTGAGGGGATTCTAGCTTGTAGTTAGGAGCTTGCTTGCACTTTTTTCCATAGATTAGTGCATCATTTTATTTCTAGGTAGTGCTGCTTATTGGATTTATGGCCATTTTGTTGTAGACTCACCTTGCTGTAACCCGCTGTTGCAGTTCAATTTTAGAGATTGTTTTTGGCATGTGAGCCACCATTTATACACTCTTATTCTACGCACTTGGTTGTAGTTGGGTTTTTGAGCCTGCAATTGATACTCTTGAGTTTTCATTCTTTACATAACATTCCATCACGTCATCATATCTCCACCATGCTACTCACATAGGATTATTGGGCATACCCCCCAGTTTGGTTTCTTGAACTGTCATTGTCGGATCCATATTCGACATCGTTCACCACCTTTAGAGCCACATATGATCTCCGAGTCTGATTTAGATTCATATCAATACGACCCCGCCTTATTCAATGCCCCATCTAGCCCCATGGATGGTGCACATCCTGATCCCTTTCACGGGGGATGGTTAGTAGCAAGTTTCTGTCCATTCCACCCACCATTATGGTTATCCATTCCACTGGACCGACAGGTCCTGGTTCTACTGGGCCCATTGCCACTGCACACACTACTACTGGTCTACTACCCTCTAGTGGTGGCCCCACTCCAGCCACCATGGTTCCCACCATGCCACCCTTTATACCTGGGGGAAGTGGCCCTTCCACATCCATTTGGAATATCCCTACTATCACAGTTAATACTCCTATAGTTGGAATTAATCCTTATCCACCCCCAGTCACCCATGGGAATCACATTCCAACAATGTTGCTGGACCGTTCTGATCCACTTTCACTCCTAGTCTACCTTTTATGGCTAGTATCAACCTACCTGATTTGGAATGATTAACCATTGACCGCATACATCATAACCCACTATGTCCTCCTATTCCTACCAAACTTCCCTCAAACATCCCTAAGTTTAAGTGTAAGGTGGGAGAGGACCCCAAAAATCACATTATGTCATTCCACTTATGGTGTTCATCTAACAACATAGTGGATGATTCTGTCCGATTGAGGTTATTCCAATGCACACTCACAAGTGGTGCGACCAAGTGGTATATCAAACTGCCTCATGCTGCCTACCCTGACTTTTCCTCATTAGCCTCTATGTTCCTTCAATACTTCTAGTTACCCATCCATTATGATGATGGTGTGTAAATATTATTATCTCATTAGAGGNATCATCATCACGTTTTTTCAGGTATTTCTTGTTTTTGGGGTAGCGGGGTCCGTCAAAAGTATGCAGTGTGGGTACTCGTTGGATGCGGAATCAAATTCCGTATCCAAAGAGCTCTCCCTATCGAAATTTGAGTAAAAACACAGGGAGATATGTCGAAAATACGAACAAAAAAAGTAGTATTTTTTAATGACAAATATGTTAATTCAACCATTATGGTTGACTTATTTTATTGAAATTCTATTGGTTCTTGAATTCCAACTCACAAAAACTTATTTTGGCACGTTTTCTTATAAGGCCCATTTTAGACCCCAAATTTCCTCTAATGTTTATACAAAACACAATTACTTATATCACGGATCATATCCATGACTGGCGTTGTCTCCGTAGCTTGTGTAAGATCCATTTGGATGATAGGATTTTCCTAGATTGGTTCCTCAAAACGTTACTCCCCCCCATTTCCAAGGATGTTTCGTTTGAGCTCCCACAAATTGAGGAGGAGCCCACCTTGAAGGCTCAATAGTTTGATCTTATATATGCCCAATCATGTTACTTGTATATCATTATCCTCGATGCTCCTCATGCCGACTCCTCACGCCATGATACACTAGGGGAATCCCATGCTGCTGATGGAGTAATTGGATCTATTACCCAACATCCTCACTTTTACCAAGCCTCTACTGCGATGCCACCCCATTCTGGTCATACCCCTAGTGTTGTCCATCCAGGTTATGCCCCTAATTTTTCACGCATAATGACTCAGTTCGGAGCCACACCTTCCTATGCACCTCTTGCACCATCCCCTCACATCCACATACTGAATTATTCGACAAACTTGTGTACTGGCCAAACTACTGGCTTTGCATCCCCACTAGCTACTCTAGTCTATTATGCACCACCTGTGCAACCTAGTTCGACCCTGGTCCTGACTCCTCCTGCTCCTCTAGGATAGGTCTATGAAAAATAGAACCTCCCTAATCAAACCGCCCCCAATAACAAACATAGGCAGGGAAGAAATAAGAGAGGTAGGAATTAGGGAAACAAACAGCCTTAAGGAGTTGGCCAACAAGCCAACCCTCTGAATAATAACATAGCTGAATCCCTTACACAAAATCCCCAGTGTCATGCTAGAACTGGGAAGAATCCACAGTTGCATACTAACCATCCGTGTGCCGTATGTAACACTTATGACCATTACACACATCAGTGTCCCTATATGAACCACGTCCATCAGTTACTCTAAACTGATAACCAACATGACCCAAATGGGGCCGCTCTAGATTAGACAAAACCAGCACCACCAGGTCCTCCACCTATGGTGCATGAAAACCCCCTTCCAAACCAAGGGATGGTTGCAACCCAACCCTTGGCAGCTCAAAACATCGCAACCACTTTTGCAGCTCAACCCATTGATCCTAGTGTCCATCACCTCATGACGTTATCATTTGATTTCAACCTCCAGAATTGATGAAATGAGTATGGATCCACCACAGAAACCATTAACCCCTCGACGAAATCAACCTCCACCTCTCTATATATGTATTTGCATCTACTGAGACCACCCATGGACAGGACTGCTAAAGCCCCGCGGTTCCCTTTGCATCGCGTTGCAAATAATTCCATTGCCATAGCTGTGCTCAATTATAACATAGTTGATGACTTGGCTTAGTCTCCCTCGACCATGTATGCTTTGGAAGTGCTCAAAAATTTTCCTTCACAACACAAACCGTTGCTATGCACTTTAGGTGCTGTCGATCCCTCTGACTCTAGGTTGATCACCTTTGACCTAGATCAAGGAGAACCCTGGATGCCATCATCCGTTTCCTTCCAATTTTTTGGTCACAATTCATAATTTGGTCATTCATCGATGCATCATTGATGAGGGAGAATCCACTTGTGTTATGTCAACCTTTGTTTGGAAGAAACTTGGATCCCCATCCCTTCAACCTTCGACCACTACCCTTCGCACCTATGATGGTCGTGCTTCTCAACCCTAGGGCATCCTCATGAATGTACCTTTTGAGTTAGCTGACAAAACAATGTTGATTGACATTGAGGTTGTCAACGCCCAACTCAATTACAACCTCCTCCTAGGGAATAGTTATACGTATGTAATGCAGGTCGTTGCATCTACTGTCTTTCAAATCTTGATTTCCCCCATGATGGGAATATCGTGACCATCGACCAACTGCCATATGATGACCCCAAGGGACTGGCCACACTAAAACACGTCCTTTCGACTATCGACACTACCATCGACAATTTATCCATAGCATCGACGTCTTACACTAGCCCAAGATTATTTACTAGCACTCCTATGATGGACACCTTTTTTCCCTTATCACCTCCTCCTTCATCGACTGATATATCAGATCTGTGCACTATCACTTCTGGTAGTGTTTTGAACTCCTCGCAACCTCAGTTGCAACCTCAACCATAGAACTCGGGGAATTATTGGGGTTCATTCCCTGTCCACACGATTCCCTTCCTCTTTCCATCGTTCGACATCGTGAGTAAGCCTGTTATTGCTAATCTCAATCTACCTGGTTTCAATTTGGATATTCATGTGTGGTACCTGGATCCACCTACCCCTCCCTCGACTCCCTAGATTGTGTTGACTGCCATCCAATTGATTGAAACGATGTTGCACCCACCTCCTGGTGCACCAACGACTACTCCTGTTTCTGCTCTTGCCCCCCTTCCTCCCAAGAATATTGGAGGCAAGACACTCAAGGAAATGACAGAAGAAAATCCTCCTCCTACATGTGATTTATGTGATGTTCAAGGCCATGTAACACAGAATCGTCTCGATTTTCCTATCCTTTGCATCCACATGTGTATTGTAGTCGAGACCAATGACACTCTAGTTTTCAACATACCAACCGTACTTGCGGTTAAGAACAAATCTCTTCGCACCAATAATCCATGTGAAGTTTGTAGATTATATGGTCATTATTCCCACCATTGCCCAAAATTTCCTGAGCACTGGTCGCTCCTCAGTGACATTCACAAACACTTCTACGAGTCCAACATTACTATCCTTGAGGAGATCCACCCTTCGGCCTCTTCCTTGGACACTGCCAATACCATTTACATGATCTCTACTTCCAGTAGTCCTTTCCCTTCCTCAACCGTGGAATATCCACCTAATCTATCCCGAGACCACTTTCGCGATGACAGAGAGATATCTAAAACCGCCACCAGGTTTACCCCATTTCACTTAGTCCATGGTGTGGAAATAGTTCTTCCCATCGAATGCTGGATCCTGTCGCTATATCTTGTCGTTAAACTCCTACCATTAGAACAATGCCTACTTATGCTTGAACATACCAATGAGGATCATCGTGTTGCTCTCCAAAATATCGAAGCAGCCAAAAGTTGGTTGAAGTTCCATTATGACTCCCACGTCCACCCACACACCATTAGCGAGGGGGACCTATTCCTCATCTACGACCAAGGAAATGATAAGCTTGGGAAAGGGAATTTCGATTCCTTGTGGTATGGCCCTAATGTCATCCATTGATGTCTCGGTAAGGAACATATCTCCTAGCTGACTCTGATGGCCACCTCTTGAATAACCCCAACAATGGGCTCTACCTCAAGAGGTTCTATTCCTGAAGTATCTCACCATGAGTATCCTTGTATCATAGTTTTTCTTTCTTGTTTTACGTCATTTTTACAACGAGTCAGTGACCCCCTCCAGTAGTCACTCCATGTCTAGCTGTAGTGAGTCCCATGTAGCACTCTACTGCCTCCTTTTCCCATGAGTGGGTGGATTTAAACCCTCCACCTGCCCGTGTGCCACTGGTACCCCGTTGGAGGGTGTGGTCCCATGTTTTCACATGCACACAATATGTTGTCAATATCTATCACATGTATGATCTAACTACCACTATGCTAACATATGGTTAGGTCCCTAGACCTGTACTAGAGGTCGAGGCATCTCTGAATCTCCCCAGTCATCCATGCTCATGTATGGATTATCCTGTATAAAGATAGGAAGTTGCCTCCATTGTGCAAAAAGTTCCCGGGTGAAGAAATGATCTACTAGACTGCCTTCCTCCCTACACTTTTCAGTCTATTTCTTGGAGTCACTTCGATTTTCATGCCACCATGAGAATCGCGCCATGCACATACTGACATGTTCACGAGGCATCTGCTCCATCCATACTGCAAACTTGGCCTTATTTTACCACCATCCATCATCCCACAAGGAGGCCCCACCAGTGTTCCATTGTTATTCATATCAGCCATGCTCCCAACACTCACCCCTTTGGCACTTCGAACACTTCCTCCTTGCTTGACTGACCATTATGGAGTTTCTGTTAAGCTCTTTTCTGACTCCTAAAAGAATGAAAAGATCACCGAGCACGCTTGCTTCCTTCTATTCTCGTTAAAGTATTTGAAAGGGAGTCTATATGGATTTATTTATATCTTTTTTCGGACTATGTAGACTATCAAAAGAAAAGGACCACCCTAACACATTCTAGCTAGGAACATTTCCCTTTGTATCCTTTTATGCTTTGTCGGGCATTGGGACCGTAATTTAAGAAAAAAGCTCATTATGGGTTGTCTTTAAGATCTTTTCCAACTCTCTCATCAAGAAAATATTGCCAAGCAAATTTGGTTTTGTTCATGCTTGTAAAAGTATTTGAATGATTGTCCACTCATTATAGGTTTAACCTTTTCCAGCCTGGTTGGACTACCTACGGTAAATAAGTCTCTCTTCCCCCAAAGGTTGGGAGAGTCATCCTTTGTACACTCTTATCCTTTTTTGGGCTTAGGAGACTACCATAAAAGATACCACAATGGAGTCTACTTCTTGTTTTCAGACTCTCTAAAAATGGAAAAACCATTGAGCATTTACCGTCTTGAGCACAATACAAATCCGCAAGATAGTATCATATTAAGCATACTTCTATCCCTTCTTCGTCCTCGTTAAGCTATGAAGAAGGACCAAACAATGTATTTATGCACCATCACACATGATATTACATTATGGAAGCTTTCCCCCATTGGGATGCCTTTTTTCATAGTACTATATGATGGGTCTCCCTTGGATCCCCTGGATATCACTATTCTAATTAACCCCCCAAGTATCTCCCATTACAGTTATCTCCTTGGTTTCCCAACTATGATCCCTTTCCCATGATTCAGTATCATTTTCTACCAGGTCATCCCTGCCATCTTATTCTGAACAAATGAAGTTTGAGTCCCTTGTACTCCCCTGCCCATGTTCCCCATTCAGTGTGTCAGTCCCCTGATTGTTCCACATCATTGGTTGTACCCCTCATGCTTCTAATAAAGGAAACACCATTGCCTTGTTAGTTGCAGGTCTCCCTTTGTCGACATCAACACAACTATTCCATAGGATAGACCCAGAGGTCCCTGTATCCTGGTTTGATCCACCTCATTGATGAGTTCATTGGACCACTTGAAAGGAGTCATTAGTTCCTTTCGAGTTGGTTGTGTCTCACGTGCTCGACTTCAGCTACACTATCGCATCATTGATATTCATACAAGGTATTGGTTTGTTCAATATTTGGTCGAAGACCCCTATTGTCACCTGAATCTAGCACATTGGTGAGTCTGTTTGTGGGACCCATACAGTCTCATGTCCCTTGTGATTTCCGAGATGCATTGGCAACAGTGTTCAGAATCCCCTTAGTGTATTGCTTCCGTAAATCTCCAATTCTTGATGTTGCATATTGTACCACATAGATTCTGACTCTCAATCATTGATTCCATCTAGTCATGCACACTTCCAGATCCAGTAGAGCACCAGTTGTGATGATATTGCATTCCATGAGAATGCCATTGTTACTATGTATCAGTTCTTTAGATCAGTTTATGTATTCACCCTCTCATTGAGGCCACCATTATGTATCATTAATTTTATATGTATTGATCAGACCCCATTATTTAAGCCTTGATCTCCATTTTATTTTTGACATTGTTACGAGCATGGGTATGCCTGCTTCATCCATATACATGTCAGACACTATATGTATCTCATCCATTTTTGAGAAGTAATACAAAATCAAAAGCCACCGTAGTTTGAACGAGGAAACTCCACTCCTACGCGGTAGTATCCAATCTCTCCACCATTGTCACCATGATTTCCCTTGATCCCATGATGTCTATCGGCCAAATGATGAGTTCCTACCCTCACACATCAGGGGGAAATCTGTTAACACACAAAAATGTTCACCTAGCTCTCCATGGTCTAAAATACAGTCACACATCATATTATCACCATTATTTCCCCCATTTTGACCATCACAATTGTATTTCCACTAAATATGGCCCAAAACATCATTATTCCTTTCTCATAAATGAAGGAATATGAGCATTTATTGTGATTTATCCCCACTCTCCTCAAAAAAGGGTTTTTAAAAATGAGAATGGCTCAAAAAACCATAGATAAATACCATGGGTCAAAAACCCAAGGACCATCCTATAAATACATTGTGAAGGATTCCCAGAAAACACTTTTAGTCAACTTTTTTCCATTTTCTCCCAGTCACATTATACACTTTTCTGCCGTTATTCCCATATTTTCCATGCCATTCCCCATGGTATACGTCGAGTCCACTCCGTACCCACTTGGATCCATTCCCCTGTTTGATAACTATTCATAGAAGATACTGGAGACCCAAACCATGGAGTTGCGGATCCATTTCCGAGGACGGCTACGGTGGGCCACATTTCAAAAAAAAAAAAGAAAGTATCTTTTGTTCTTGTGTTGCATTAGTTAGTTAAATATATTAGAAAATCCAAAAATATTATTGTTGTTGATATTTCATGTTTTGTTATTATTTCTGAACTCTACCCTATGATATACATTATCTAGGGTTGGTGATTTTGCACATAGTATGGGAGAAATCCCCACTACACTAAATTCCTTAGCTATCTTGGCATAATTGGCAATAAAATGCCTAAGAAAATTTTCTTTTCCTTGTAAACTCTAAAGCTGTTGAATATTGTAATGAGGAGGTAAGTTGACAATATCTTCAACTTTAAAGGATCAACCATAATCTGTTTATCGAACACTATTAAACCTAGAAGATGTCCATACTCGACACAAAAAATGTATATTTATGAGTATTCAAGCAAATATTATAATGTATGCATTGCTGGAACATAAGCAAAAGATGAGTAGGATAATCATCTTTATTTAGAGAACGAGGTATGAGATCATCTAAGTGAGCTTCAATGATATGTTTGATATCATGAAAATTGAAAGATATAACCCGATGGAAAGTAGCCTCAACATTTTTAAGGCAAAAGGGAATTTTCGATAAGAAAAAGTTCCAAAAGGACATACAAATGCAGTTTTATCTTCATCCTCAGGATGTTATAGCCTGAGAATCTATCCATAAAATAAAATATCTCGCGTCCTACACATTCATTAATAATTCAATCGATAAATGGTTTGGGAAAATTATCCTTATGACAAGCCTTGTTCAAATTGCGAAATTCCATGCGCACACAATTATTACCTTGGTTCTTGTCTATAGGAAAAGGTTTGAATACCCATTCTTTCAAAGAAATATGAAGATAAATAAAACCAACCTAAATAAGTTTTTCAACTTAAGCTTTGATAGCCACAACTTTCCAAAGATTAACCAGATGGAGCTTTTGTCAACCAGGTTTAACACTTTCATAGGTTTTAATCTCATGTTCAATAATATTGGGATTGATGCATGGAATATCCTCATATTATTAGGAAAAGGCATTGCAAATTTATTTAAAAATAATAGTAATATATACAAACTTCTTATGGAGAAGAGTTCACACCAATATACATGTTTTCCAGAACATCAAGAATGCTAGATATATTGATCGGAATCGTTTCTAAAGTATTAGCCATATTAAATTCCTCATATAATCCCTATTGAGCCAAAGGATTGAATGCAGATAAACACCTTTAGGTAAATCTAGACCAAACTTTGCACTCTCTATTTTATCAATAGACAGAAGAAAATAAAATCAATGATACAAATCATCCCAGGGCTTATCAGACCTTGCTAGAGCCTCTAGAATAACATCCCCCGAAAACAAGACTATATAAAGATAATCAAGAGAATTAGAGGAATCATTATCCCAAATAGTCTGAGTAATCTGATCCTAATCTTGAAAAATTGAAGAATCGATGTCTATAGTAGTGTGTTTAAATGATTGATACGCTCCTTCGGCTACAGACAATGGTGAATCCATACCAGAATGTCGATATTCTTCCACCAAATCCGATGGAGTATGAAGAACCCAAGGATCACCGAGATATGATGTAAAAAAAAAGCTACTCATGAAACATGGAATTCCTCATTAGGAGAAAATAGAGTATAACTAATAAAGAAAGTAGAAGATGGGATATTAAAAGTTCCCATCGATGAAGGATACATGCCAAATCCTATATCTGTAGTTGCTAGATGGGATGTATAAGTCCATTGAACATTTGATACTAGACGTACATTAGGATTATTTCCAGTGAATGATAATTGATAGATAGTACCAATTTTTCCTTCATGAGGAAAACATAATGCTCAAAATACAAAATATACAATGACAATCGTTGTATAAGTACAACTTTGTCTTAACAAAAGATTGTAATCAATTGTTACAATTACCACTTACAACTCAACACAAATAAATTTTCCTCCTAGTTCAATAGGAAAGGAAGAAATTATTTCATGTGGTCTAAAAGACCATCCATAAAAAGATGTAAGCAAAGTAGGTGATGGAGCAAGTTTTGGAGATCCAATAGATTTCCAAAAGGATAGAGTGTTACGTGCCCACTTAGGGAAAATAATCACAAACCAACCCAAGACATAATATTAGGCATTAAAGAGCACATTATCATTAGAAAAAGTACATATTAATATATAGTAATGAGACTTGGGTTCCTATTCCCAAGGTGTCTCTTGGACTTCTTGATGAATATTCACATTCCCCACCTAACATTAATAGATTAGGGTCCAACAAGCCCCCCTTAATCTGAAGGGGTGTATAGAATTCCAAGTAGAGAAGTGAAATTTTGAGAAGAATGGATTCAAAGGGATGGACATTTCCAATTTGACAATCTAAACTTGCCAAGTAAGAAATCAGAAGCTGACATCTTCTACTAAATATAACTGCTCTCTAAACTGGTTGTTTTGTTTGACCACAAATCAAATCGACTAGTGGAAGCTAATGTATTATACTAGTTGGGTGGTTTAAGTTTGAAAAAAAATTCTCAAACTTGGTGATAACTCCGATTCTCACTTAGAGTTATCTTTGGAACTTGGCATGAAGGCTCAATGGTTCCTATGGAAAATGGATCAGTAGAAGCTAAAGTATTCAACTAAATTGGTGGTTTAAGGTTGAACACAAACTCTAGCGCTCATTGAAACATGGCTTTGACTCTGGTTCAGGATCCCTTGTTTTCTCTCACTTTTTTTGTACAATATATCATCCCCCCTACCAGGAACAATGTGAGTAGTGTAAAGCCCCATGGTGGCTATGAGTGTAAAAAATAGACATAGAATACCATTTACTCATGAATGCTATGGGGCATGGCTCTCTGGCTACATCTTTGAATATGGGATCCAAATTTGGGTTTGGATCAGGCTCACTTGTTCCAGCTTGCTTGAAGAAGTACGTGAGAGTCTTATTGTCAGATTGATAAGGATTTGAAACTTGGAGCCTAACTATCGACTCATTATGTCCTCCCTGTCAAGTACAAGATGAGAAGTAGTAAATTTTTCTTCTCTGACTCATGTTAGAACTAAATTCAATCTCGTAGGTTTATTTAGTGTCGATCGTCAATATGAAGAATGGTTATGGTAACCACAATTCTAACATGGATGAAGATAAAAACACTAATTTTTCATATGGCCAACTTGATCACAATGCTAGCATATCTAACTCTGAATAAGATTTACATATTCTAACATTATTTCACTATTTTGGTCGTGCATTGGTAGTTGATAGGAATCATCTTCAAAATCAATGAGATGGTTGTTATGAACAAACACTAATTCATATAGTGTTGATTCCTTTGATGTATGTCATCCATTTTGGATTTTGAATCTTGGAGATGAGTGATAACAGTTTGAAGAGTTTCTTTGTTGATAATGACCAAGTCATCTACAATATTAAGTATTAGAGTGTTTAATAAGTCTAATATTCATTCAGTTTGAGGCATAATGAGGACTGTGTGAGGGCTCCTTGTGTAGGTAGGTCCAAAGTGACTCAATCAACAATATGGGGGCTTCTTGCAACTCTTCCCTTTTACAAACAGACTCAATACTTGAATTTTCCAACTTAATAGTTGGAGGGTGTAGGTCTTAGCCGATAATGCACCCATTTACCATAGATAGACTTAGGGAAAAAATCATAGTTTGTTAGTTTCAATGTAGGATATGAAGCCGAGTTGGATTTTAAAAGAATACTTTTACCTATGAAAATGCAAATAGGTCTCTATATTTGGATGCTCTAGTTTTTTGATCATTCTTAGATTTAATGTGGTGTCAAGGCCATTGAAACAATAACAATTTCTTCCCCATGAAGGCTATAACTTTCCTTCTCACGATTTTGCAATAACAATTTGTAAAATAGGCCTTGCAATATACTCTTTGGACTTCGTAGACTACCGATATAATCTCAATAGAAATTACATCTCCAATAGATCAATAGTAAAAATAGTGAAACCAACAATCAATCATATGATAATAGTAGCATTGGGAAACCTATAGAAGAGTTTCATTCTCAGATGATAGTTATTGTGATGTTACAATCTTAAATATAAGTTTTAGAAAACAATGGGAGGTCCCTTGGCCATAGCAATAAACAATGGAAACAATTCACAATTACACCTTGTAGAAGCAAATCACAATAAAGTGTCTCTTAACTAGAGTAAACACCATGCAACATAGGTTATAATACTACCCATATTATCAATATCACAACAAATATACAATATTATCATTTTGAATGTAGGTATATATCTCTAATCAAAGTCACTCCATCAAAATCAACATAATAACCAATTTCTGTGATAATGATAATGACTACACTAGCACTAGTAAGTGCACCACCGTGCACCAACATTGTAGCAACACCAACATAGATATAGGTCCCTTCGGTGTGCCACGAAGGAAATGATAAATGATCGAGGAAAATCTCCACTCCAATGCACTCCAATGAATTCTAAGAAGGTGAAGGATGCCAAAACAGAGTAATAGCTTAGTAAACAACAACAATACTTCAACATAGGCATATTTCAAAGTGAGGCACCAACTCTTCGCGTTGTGGAGATGTGGAGTGCAACTTCAATGCATATAAGGGAGATGTGGTCCCACATTTCATGGATGCACCCTCATCCACAACAGTTTGTCCAATCGTCTTCGTGGGGTGAACCAAACTGATTTGGAAGGAAACATTATAGGGAAGGAGAGGTTTGACTTTATATACATCAAACTTTATAACTTGAGCATTCGAGGAATCTTGACTTCCAATAGTAGACAATAAAGTACCCTATTGTGAAGGACGATTTTGGAGTATTTTGAGAGCTAACATGGATCTAGGAGTTTGAGCTAAGTCTTCAACAATCAAATAGCTGGGTGCAACTCTAGAATTTGGATTATGCAATGCCCTCTTATAAACAACATTCGATATTCTAGGCCTTGTCACTCCCACATGCTTCTCTATATGAAGAGGGTTATGCGGTTCAACATTCTCTTTATCCCACAAAGATGACTAAGGGTTACCATAATATTTGGTTTGAGTTGATAAGAAAACATTTTAACCAACCATATTGCTGAATGATTAATTGGATGAGGGTGCACTTTGCATGCCCCCTTGCATGTTTCAATCATGATTGGAAGAACCACAATCCATGTGTTATCCTTGTGGAAAAGGGTTGGTTAAAACAATAGGTTGTTGCTTTTGATTCAATGTATTTTAAGCTTCTTCCTTTAAAGGGAATTGATAGGTAAGATGGTATCCCTTGCAAAGCTTATAAGGGAATTTAACATTTCTTCACTCTTTCTTAGCCTAACCAACATAATTATCTGTTTCTGGTTTATTAGTATTATATTCTTCTTTCCATCGAACTAATAGTGACCATTTGGATTAGCCTGGATAATATGTACAAAGGTTGTTTGATAAGAATGAGAGGAAGCAATGTTAATTTCTCTTACTATAGAACATTGCATAAACATATTTTTCATTTGATTACTAAATGCTTATGCAATAAATTTTCACATATAACCAACTATGCCATCAACATGTCATCCTAGTTTTGGTTTTGAATGGTCCGAATTAGGTCTCCGCGCATCTGGTAAAATTTCATCTAATTTCTAGGATTTAAATATGGCTTCTTCTTTTGTGGTCACCCCCAAAGTAGAAACATCCTTGGAGATATATGGACATAAGGACTTTAAAAACCATTCCAATAGGAATTCAAGGGGGACATTCACCTTTATCAACCTATTTCGTTTATTCCATTCTTAGATGTGATCCAAGATGTGGGTAGGTTTATTTCCTCGAAACTATTATAACATATCAATACTAGCATAATACTGAATTGGAATCTATAAGTGATTCAGAAACAGAATTGCTAAATCATGAAAGCAACGGTAGTATGAACTAGTCAAATCAATGTACTATTTCACAGCTACTCCAATAAGTGTGCGTTGAAACAATATTAATCGAATTGAATCGTCATTAGGTGAATTAGAAGAACCCAACTAATGGAAAGTAATAACATGATATCTTAAATCCTCTCCAGTCTTACCTTCATACTTTGTGATGTCTAAAGGAAGCTTGGTTGGGACCGAAGGCCAACTTGGGTCATGACACATCGCATCATTTATCAATTTTGACAATATTGATGAACTCAAAATTTCCATAAAAGGAATCCTAGGTTGTGTGGAAAAATTATTCACATATGAAACACATGGTGGAAAGTTTCCTTTGGCAAGGTTCCCAAAATACTACTAGGAATTTCCACCTGCCGCACCTTGTGAAGGAAGTGCTCTCTAAAAAGGGTTCCATTGATTTTTTAAAGGGTTCCCCCCAACTAAATTACCTTGTAATCAATTCCATTGAGCCTAAGAGGAGTTGTCCCATTTTGGCATTCTAGTTGAAGGGATGAAATTAATACCACCTCTATTAAACAATGAAAAGGGGTTAGTTTTGATAGGCATAAACGATGATTTAAAACCATTGCTCATTTGAGTATTCCATCATCTAAATAGTTTTTCTCCTGAAATAAGTCTCATGGATTGAAAAGGTCAACTCCCTACTGTAGGGATGAATGGGGGAATGTGCCCCTCATTCCACAAAATAACCTTGGAAAGGTATTGAGGAACCTTCCACTCCAGTAGTAGGATCTGAAAATAACAAGTGAGAAGTCATAGGAAACTGAGGCATGTTCACCACATACATCCTAGATGTAAAAATACTATACCCAAAGGGTGAAGACAAGGGAGCAGTCAAAGACCGAGTGCTTGCCGAGCCTATAAGAAATGCAATATTTACAAATGTAACAATAAAAACTATGTTGGTTTTTGTTGCATTTTAAATATAAGCACTAAAGAGAGGGGGAGACAACCCCCTGTAACAATAACCAAAGTAGGAGTATGCATATCACTAATTCCTGACCCTTCTCCTGGAATATGCATGATTAATCCTCTACTTATATGGTAAGCAATTATTCTTGGTTCAAAGAACTTGGTATCTATACAAGAACTGGATTTCCAGGTCTAGTTAATGGAGGGTTAAATTTAAAAAAATTCCTTTGGTTTGAAGCTCTTTAAACCAAGTAACTTCTAATGCATAAGTGTTAGTTCTTATAGCTTCTGGTTCACTGATCAAATCAGTAGAATCCACTAGCTCAAAAGAACCAGTTGTGTTTAATTGATGCCTCTAAGGAGGAGGTGAAGAATCCACTCTAATCAGAAGAATATTATGGATCCTCCTAGACCAATGCAGTGGTTGCAGATATTCTACCCTATATGAATATTCAAAACAAACTCAAAATTAAGGCCAACTAAACATAGAGATAACACTATTAAGAAAAATACTATAGATATCAAACAAGCAAATAATGAGCCTTTCGAAGCTAGGTGCGAGTCGATTAAATCCTACAACCAAACAACAAAGTTGTGAGAAGTAGGTTCCAAGACCCTTTTTAACAACCCTTCTTGGTATAAGTATCCAAGAAAGGTATGGGATACCCTCAAAGGGTACTGATAATTTGGTTTAACGTTTTCCTTAGATACCATAGAAAGTCCATTGCAGTCTCCTAGGTGGTCCCTAAGAAAAGTAACTAAGGATACAAAATTATAGCTGATGTTAGGGGGAATAGTCAAATATTGGGATCTTACGTATAGGAAGGCTAGATAAGCCCGAATCTTCAAAAGTACTGAAACCACAGAGGGCCCAAATTGATACAGATGAAACCCCTATACATGAAAAATCCTACAAATGCTCGATTACAAATCAAAGGGGTAATCTCCTCAACTTAACCTAACATGAACATGTTCTTTCTTACTGTTTGAGATGATATTCATAGCCACACCTATATCATAATTGGATTTTTCCTATGTTTAGTAAAACACCTATGTTTAATGGATCAAAATAATTAAGTGTTTGCTTTCATCATAATCCAAGGCTGGTACACCTAGATTAGTTTGTGGACCCTATAAAATAAAAGTCTAATAGTTTTTAATATTAATTGTTAAAATGTGTAGGTTGTCATTACTCAAGGGAAGTGGAAGTGCAATTGAATGGCATGTTCTAACACTTGAAATACATAAACACTACAAGAATATAAATTCCTATAAAGGAAAGACAACCCTTAATTGTTTTCTAATAATAAAACACTTATAAAATGTTTTACTTCTTATGCTTTTCATTTATAAACTTTAAGCAAATAAATAAGTTTGATAAGGGTGGATATATGTGTGGAGCAGAGGATGGGGGTTTCTAAAAACCCTAATCTGGATCATCTTGGAATTAGTCCATTCTGGCCTAGTACCAACCAAGACTAAAAATAGTGGGAATTTGATGCTAAACCAGGTTTGTTTTTTCTGCAATCTCTAGTCAAAGTATGGTTTTTTTATAAGTTAGTTGCGTTGTTTTTAAAAGAAATACGTTTAAGAAAAAAAATAGGCAGGTTTTTAAACCCTTTCCTTCAGATCTAGGGCTTAAGACCACTTTTCAAGCGACTTTAGATGGGGATTCCGAAGAATCACCTTTTGTACCAAGCAAGACACTTGGCAAAGGACAAGGCATAAAAGTGTCAATCCAAACAAATGTCATGTGAAAAAATTGCTGCTCACATGTGAGTTCAGCAATGAGGTAATTATTGCATCGAAGGAAGGTCATTTTGAAGGGGTTTCAAAATGCTAGGATACACATATTCTTCATACGCTCATTCCAGAGCTAGGGCTCATTGAAAAAAATAGGGTTGATAACTAAATCTTATGCCTTTGTTTTACAGGTTACTATTTGTGGCTAAGAGAGAGGAGAGACTCATAAAAAACCATCACTCTAGTGAGAACAATCATAAGGGGTTTACACAGAAAGAACCTTCAAAACTCATTTATTTGTTTAATCATGAAGTACCATCTGGTTCAACAGATAAGAGAACTGAGGGAACGAGAGATAAGGATTATAATCAAGCTTCTCTTGCAGATAATACCCATTTGGAGGATAGGTGAGATGTGGGTTCTTACAAAAATTTCTATATCGGTGAAAAATCCAGGGAGCGACATAAATTGAAAGCTTGTAAAATAAAGAAGGATGTTGAAGAATTTTCGGTGGGTTGCGATATCAATTTATATAAGCCTGGTTGAAGGCTTGGTCAAAATGGATATAGTAGGTCATTTGGAATATATCAAAATGAACAAATTAGAAATGATTCATTGGGTAAGTGAAAATTGAAAACCCTTGCTAGATTATCAACCTCAAGTTCTCTAGTTACGGCCTCGTGGCTGGTTCTATTTTATTTTCTGTTAAAAGAGCATGCTATGAACATAACCATCCATGGATGAAGAACAATCCACAAGGAAAACAAAGCCACATAGGATCCACTCGGTAACATAGAGAAAACATGGTCTCATACCACAATGTCACATAGACAGACACCGCGAAACAACATGTTCGCAACTCAGGATGGTCGAACCACCACACTGCGCATCTCCAGGGAAGTCAAGAAGCCACTGAGGGTCACACTCTTAGAAAATCAAGAGATCTCCACTACCTAATCACTCAATAAAACACAACGTGACTCTTCTTCCGCTACTTAGGGTAGTGAACCAACAACAATGTGCATGAGCAAATGGATTAGAATGATCCAATGGTCTAGGGAGATAGAATGGTAGAAAAATGGCCAGGAACAATGAACAACCACGAACTTAAATACAACTACAACTCCCNGCATGAGCAAATGGATTAGAATGATCCAATGGTCTAGGGAGATAGAATGGTAGAAAAATGGCCAGGAACAATGAACAACCACGAACTTAAATACAACTACAACCCCCCCCCGCCGACTCTACCACAACACAAATAATGAATCCAACGTTCAACGCGACTCATGGATGAGGGAATGGGAACGCATTCCATGCGGGTTTACTTGCTGCAGAAGCAGGAATATGGGTTTTGCAGACTACAGAATTGCAGGCTTTCTCAGTCAAGCCATTAGACTTCCATGCCTTGCTCTTCCCAAGGCATTAATTGCCTCAACTAACTTCTGGAAGAAATTGATGATTGAGAACAGAGGACAAAAAGGTAGCTGAGGGTTTCATGGGTTTCCCCAATGACACCTGGACACACCCTATTGGATCAAGGGGTTTGACTAACTCCCCACCCTATCCCTTGTGGAATCATGCCCCCATCTCTTTAATGTTTGCAATCCCATAGATAACTGTGGTATTATATTAATTTGTACATCTACTTGATTTATAAAAATGTACAGTGTTTGACTCAGCACCAAAACCATAGGTATCAACCTTGATCACCTATCCACAACACATCAATCAAGGGCAGGGCCTTTTCCTTGAGCTCCTCACCATGATTTCCATACAATATTTACATCATGTACACTTAAATACCATGGGGTCAAAATTGGGGTATTACAACAACAACAAAGTTGAAGTTATTGTAACAAATATTTATGTGCAACAACCAATTTGCATATTAAATGTATATGTTGAACCCTTGACTAATATATCAACAATAATCGAAACAATTATAACCACTAAAACACAATCATTACATAGTGATTGTCTCTTTGTAGTAATTGGTGATTTCAATATTGACCTTCATGAAAACAATAAAACATACACAAGAAAATAGATTGTAAACCACTTACAATACAAGATTTACATGATTACAAATGTGGGGATTCTTTCCACGGAGATGTAATTGTCACTTACAAAACATCCCTTGACAGATTGGAAAAGAGAAATTATATTTTGTGAGTGGACCTTATAGATCAAAAAAGGTTATATGACAGTTACATTGAATGTTGGGGATATTTTCATTAACGAACATGTAAACAAACTTCTGCTAGGAAAAGGTGTTTGCATCACAAACTTCAAAATTGTTGCTAAGACAGACTACGATCGTGGTGATTGTGAATTTATATTAGTGCTACATGAGAAAAGTTTGCTTCATACCTAATACAACTATTAAAGAGCTACTGACATCTACAGAACAATATCTAATGGGCACAGTTGCTGCTACTGCCATTGTTGCATATCAAATGGGTACTCAATGTACCATAGAAATAAAATATGGAAATATGGGAAATGACAAAGCCATAGTAAGTACATATCTCTCCATTATTCTAACTCCTAAACAATTTAATTATGTTTATTCTTTCTTTCGATATTCAATATTCTTTGTTTACTTCTAGTTCATAACTTTCCAAATTGCGGTTGTAGTTGTTTGGAACATCATTTATGTCTGATTTTTGCTTGATTGGAAAAACAAATCGCAAAAAATGAATTTCCCTTTTAGTCTTCAAAAATTTAGTGAAAAGAGTAGATATTCAGACAAGAACACAAATAAAAATGTTACACACTTCACAATCAACATTTATTACTCTAGTAAAAATAAAAAGAGTATTGGATAAATTGGAAGCTTTGCTTAGACAAACTGTTCAGGTAAATAATTAGAAGCATTTATTCATTTGAAATGAACATGGCATTTAATCTCCAGCTCATATCTTCTAAGTGTTATCTATTTAATTTGTATTAATGAATTTCCATGTCACATGTCAGGTTAATGGAGTCTTGAAAGTTGCAAATGTGTTCTCTAGTCCCTTTGAAGCAAATGCACTGTTTGCAATTTATCTATAGAATCTAGTGGCTCAGTTGAAGGAACCATGTTGAATTGTACAAAATGCACACTTCAAACTCCATTTACATAATCTCAACGAGTACATTGCATACTAAAACTGTGGAGAATACAATCATGTGATGTGTTCATAGAAATGCTGTTTTAAAGAAGATATTCCCCACTTTGGTACAATTTACATATGAGGACTATTGCAAGGATACTCCTTACATAATCTATGAGTTGCAAAATTTCCAGGTTCAAGGAATATTTACATTGAATCAAGAGAATGATATCATCAATATAGAATGAACAATGAAACAAGGTATTTTCTTGCTCTTGCACATACTTTTAAATCTGAATCCTTTCAAGTTTTTAAATCCATTTATTCAATTCGATTCTCCAAAAAAAATTGGAAGTTAACAAATTTATTAATTGATATATTCAATCTCAACTTTGCATATGCAGTTAAAGAGGAGCTACTTCTACTTTAAAAAAAGATGGGCTACCTTAAATGGTCTTAAATAAGCTTAGCAATTAGTAAACTTTTTTATCCAAGATGCTACAAGCATTAATTACTTTGATTAACTTTACACAACTTTGCACTTACTTTTATACATATAATGTCTTTTATATATTCTTACAAAAAAAACATGTTAAATGTGTTTTTTACTTTAACTATCAATATGCATATAAGTGCTTTTATATGCTTTGATTAACTTTATACTACAAGTATTAATTACTTTGATTAACTTTGCACATACTTTTAAGAAAATCATGTCAAATGTGTTTTCTCAATTCCGTTTGAGTTTATAGGTTCTGAAGTAATGAAATTAAAAAGACTTATATTATTAATATATTTTGGTATTTATTGGGTTTTATTCTCTTACATTGTTTTTGGGTTTTATATTTTTACATCGTTTTTCATTGTAAATGATGATGAGTGGTAGCCTAAAATAATCTCAAGAAACCATGTCAAACCCAAATCTAGAGGATAAAATTCAATAGGAACTATAGTTTGCATTTGTATTTTTTTTTAAATTTTTTTTTCATATAAGTAAGTGGGTAGCCTAAAACCATAAGCCCAGATCTACAAGATAACACGTCACGTCATGGTTATGTGTTTAATAATACTAAATCTTGCATCTTTATTAATTTTTGTTTTTTGTATTTTGTCATTTGATTTAAAAATCAAAAGAACTAAATCTTGCATCTTTATTAAGTTATTTTTTGCATTTTGTCATTTGATTTAAAAATCAAAAGATCTAGAAGATAAAAACCTCATGGTTATGTTTAATAATATTAAGGTTTATTAAGTTTTTTTTAGTTATTTGATTTAACAATCAAATGTCTTTTGATTTAAAAATCAAATCAAATTTCATATCAGATTTATATTTTGAATAGGTTGTCTCATTTTAAGGTTTAAATCTTTTTTATATACTTTTATAGAAAAACCATGTCAAATGTGTTTTTTACTTTCCAATGGTGTTCTATGCTCTAGAGATAATACCCTAGAGGTATTACCCAGACTCCTACATTTAATAAAATGAGAAAGACCTTTAAGTGACTTTTGGTACTCCTGATCCTTTAATATTTCTGTAGTGGCAAACTTATCCAAACTTAAACTTGCTCCACGTTTTACAATTCTAAAGACATGGAATATGCAGCATTGCTGCAATGCCTTGTTTTATATATAGAAAACTTACTTTTGGTTGAGTTCATTAAACACATCTTACTTGTGAATGACAAGTGGGCCAAAATTTTGCTACTTATATAATGCACCTATGAATATTATTGCATATTTTGCATGGTATGTGCATAAGAAAAACCTCATACATGAATGCAAATAATGTTTTTACAAATAATATTTTTCATAGTATTTACTAAAATTTTACATACACATTCATTAATTGTTATGACTAAATATATAGAATTGTTTATTCGTAATGTTTTTACCAAGAACCAATTATTATATGTGATAAAAATGAAATCATTAACACTTATTTACCATCATAGTGACTTCTCTATGGGTTTTAGCTGAATTATAGGTCCTATAAAAGGAAGCTAAGGTAACAACATCGCGGTGTTGTACTAAGCTATTTCCAGTTAGTCATCCACGCCTCGTACTTGTTGGAGAATGTTTGACATTGTGAATTTTTTAATTTCAATGATTTCAGACATAAAATGGGGCCCATGACTTCAGACATAAAAAGGGGCCCTAATTTTACAAAAAAAAGAAAAAAAATCATTTCTAGCTTGGCGCATTAAAGAATTGAAAAATAATAACAACACAAATGTGGGGATGTCAACCATATCAAATCCAAGGTAGCAATCGCAATAATTATCTCGCCTAGTGAAGCCACATCCTCCAGAGAAGAAGACACGAGACAATTTTTATTTCAGCAACACAGTTTTGTTTAAAAAATCAATTCTATTATAATAGATATAAACATGCTATTTAAAAATCAATAAGGTATTTTTTTAAAGTTAAAACAAAATAAAGATGATTATTTCTTAGAAAATATAAAACATTGTAGAGATGCTCAAAGAAATTTAGAGGATTTTAAAAACTTTGAATTTACAAACCCATTTTTAAAAAGTTGAAACAAATCCCGGATTTTAAGAAAAGTACAGTGACTTACTGCATTTATCTACAACGATACATAACATAAAGATGCACACATATTAATCTCATGCAGGAGCATATGCTCTCACCTAAAATTCTAAAGTTTGATCAGACCATGAGGTCTTGATGTTTTCCCATTGATAGATTTGATTGTAAACTCATTGAAAAACCTATGTAAATATTTCTAGTTTACACGCATAGAAGTAGAAAGTTCTAGAAGTAAGATGAGGTGTCATTAAATATGGTGAATAATTTAGAACTAAGATACTAATCATTGTAACTAAATTGTGTGTTGGTAGAATTTAGGGATGGCTCAAGAAAAATAGGACTTAGTTGTAAGGGTATGGTAGTTTGTTTTAGTGAGCAATTCAAGAGGATAGAGTCGACACTTTTATATTTAGAAACAGTTCCATATTCGTAGGAAGTAGTTAATGAGAAAGAGGATTTGTATTCTCAGAATATATTTGTAATCCGATGGGACAAAAGATAGACGGAGTAGAGGAAGAGATCGAGTGGCAGGAGAAAGAAGCCAGGGTTGTGTGCCCATATGATGTATTAGGCCAAGTATCTTGAACATCTGGATTTGATTAATGAATAAGCATGCTTATCTGCTTTTGGTNTATATATATATATATATATAAATGATGGAATGGGAATTTCCAATACCTAGTAGCCATGGGGATTTTTAATTCCTGTTAAGAAGATTAAAAACACTTGAAAGAATCAAACTGGGGTTTTGATTGTAAAAGGTGAAGCTGATAGCTTGGATGCTAAACGATTTCTCCGTGTGTTAAGATGCTATTGGGATGGAAAATCAAGCGGTGGACCACTGGTTTGATGGCATATATTTCAAATCGGTTATTCTGTGACATGGATTGAATATCTCTGTGTTTAAATGCAGAGTTAAACTATGTCGAACATATTGAGTTGCAAACTAATTTTGTGAAAAAAATTGATTTGCGTGAGCAGTCTCGACAAGTCCTTTTATTACAGTCTCGACAAGTCCTTTTATTATTGAATGTGCTGACCGAGGTGTGGTTATTTGAATGAGATCTGTTTTTTTATGTTATGAATTGTTTGTGCAGAAATCATGTAAAAAGAAATTGTGACCGGATGTTTGAAATCTGAAGGTCTCATTAATAAAAAATGATGAAGTGGTAACCTGTGTTGAAGAAATGGAAAATTCATCAAATTTTGAAGATCTATTGTGTAATGCATGTTGGATGGTAGAAACTATGAATTCAACCTATAAGTTGATCTTGCACAAATTCGTTGGTAATAAGAAGAAGGAAGCTTTGAAAGAAGGCTCTGGTAGTACTTCAAGAACGTCTATGAGGTGAAACTGAAAGGAAAAGAACAAGACCTGATATGAAGCTACATGAACATTGTTTTCCTACACCTACATATTGAGAATTGTTTAGAGGTTAATCTTAGTGTTGGTGGCATTAACAACCTACTGACATTTAGGGTGCATCAATTGGTATCAGAGCGGGAACCATCGTTGGAGTGAGGTTAATTTCTCTTTGGAACTGGAGTTGCAGGTATTGTTACAATAAATTAAGAACATAGTAAATGGAAGAGAAGATGTAGATTAGAGGTAAAACAAGCAAACAGATCAGAGCTAGAAACAATCAAAGTTTTTGGATATGAGATTCAGAGCATCAAGCATGATCAGAATTTGAAAATATGATTGAGGTAAATTTAATTTTGTGTTCAAATTCATATTGAATTTAAATATTGATAATTGCATAGATGCAGCTCTGAAGGGGATAGTGAAAGTTCATAAAAAGGAATTATGCATTGAAAGAAAAGTAGAATAAATCTGGAGGAGAATGTTTTGAGGTGTGAATGGAACATTGAAGGACTACAATAGTAGAACAAGCACAAGAATACTCCATCAGTAGTTCATGTTCAAGAGAGATATGAATAGTGAGGTAATGGTCTTTTTGTTTTCAGTTAATTTGTAAATGATTACTGATTACAAGTAGCAGTAGTGAAGTGTTTAAGACAGGGTGATTGTAACCAAAGATAGAGAAAGTTCTTGAAGGAAGTTGACAAAGAACCTTGCAGCAGAGAAGGAGGACAAACAAAGTTCTCAAATAGAAGGTGAGTTGAATGCAGAAGACAAGTGAGCAAAGAATGGTAAAGTGAAGATTCCAAGGGAAGGAATCAACAGAAATACCAAGAGAAGACTAGGCATGGAAAAGCTTCGTAAGGTACTTCTTAACATGCCAATGGGGAAGGATCGTTATGGAGGCTTGATTGCAGTTCAAAATGAGCAAGAGAAAGCTCATAAAGGAAGGATAATAATGACTATTAATGGTCATGGTAAAGGTTCAACTTCAGAGGTAAGCCACAAGAAATCAAATTATGATGAATTTGATAGAGAAATAGCTAAGATTAGAATACAACTTGATGTATTGATGAGATTGCTACAAAAGAGAGAAGAAGACCATGGTTACAGATGGACTCTACAGAGGATAGTGAAGTGGAATTTGTTGCAAGTGAAACTGAGACAGAGAGTAAATGATCAGTTGAGGATAAAAGAGCTCAGAGGAGTTGAGCTACAACAAAGGAACATTGTTGAAGATTAAATTATTTGTGAACCAGAGAAAGGACCAATCCACGGGGAGAGTGATGAAGATAATGAATGGCGATCTGCAAAATATCTTTTGAACTATTTGGACAGTTCAAATCAACATAAGAACTTGATGTCTGAAACATCAAATGAGGCCATGAAGCCTTATGAATTTAAAACTAACAAGCTGTGTGATTTTGCAGGTCTTTTTGAAGATGAAAAACCATCCAATGTTGTCATAAAGATGGAAGAAAGTGAAGGAATGTCTCTTCAAGGTATTGGAGAAGGTCATCCCCGGAGTCTCATGTTAAAGGAGGAGAAATTACTGAATATTGCTGCAAAAGGTAAAGAAGACATGTTTTTTATAAGCATGAGGGAAGAACAAGATCAACATCTTGTTGGAGAAAATGGGACAACTATGTCTCATATTAGAGAACCTGTTATTGATAAGAATAGGGGAAATTTGGCTTTCATAAGTAGCCAAAAAGAAGATAGCAGACCATCATGGAGGATCATTGGAAAGGAATGTAGACAATATGAGGAGTGCATTAAAGAGGAGGATGGAACAGATTTGTCTCATATTAAAAAGAATCCTATCATAGAAATCAATAATGCAAACTTAGCTACTAGAGTTAGTCAAAATAATGTGGAGGATAGTTACTAAAGGCTGTTGCGAAAGATAAAGAAGTGAAAAAGACAGTGATTGGCATTGTAATGAAATGCTTGAGAGGTGTCAAAGGGAAATTGAGTTGCTGGAGTATTTTCTAGAGGAATATGAGCATGGAAGTGAGATTGCAGTTAGTGATAGAGAGTGTTCACACATACCAGATAACATAATGTTTCAAACTTTGGGAGAGACAAAAACATATTCTAGTTTTTGAACTCGTGATATGTTTCTTGGTACACGGGAAGGAGAGGATTAACATGATACTGCAATCAAGGAGTTAGAGTACGAATTAATTCTTGGGATTAAAATGGAGGTTCAGGAGAAAGAAATAAACATTGAAGAAAGAAATTTCTATGAAGAGTTTAAGGATGAAGGAGTGGAAAAATAACAACCAACAACTTAAAAGTGAATGTGCGGAGTTGGAGTAGAGAGAAGTTCTCATGCAACTTGATATTGTTGAGATAAAATAAATCAGATCTGAAAATTCTGAAGGTGACAACAGTAAATCTGTTGAAGAGCAGTGGGGAAGGCGTTTCAATGCTTTAGACAATTTTTGGGAGATGTACAACAGTGCAGAGTGGAATGAGAATGTTTATATTTTTATATATGAAGAAGAAGACCAATAGCAAGTGAATAATAGCAGAAGTTTGCTTCAACCAAAGACATAACTGGAAAAGGAAGTTGATGAGTTGAGGAATCTTATGCATGGTTTTAAGAGAATCTACAATAGAGTGAAGCAGACAGTCAATTGTGAATTTGGTTTGAATATGAAGAATTGCGAAGGTAAAGAAAGTGGAGCAATGCAACATAAAATTTGGAAGCCTGGAAAGTTATGGCCAATAGTGAAGTGTAATGAAAACTAAGCTTATGGACAATTGTAGAACAAGTTTGGAATCTTGGAGGTTTTAAGTCATCAAGATCTTATGACCAGGAGGTCATATTTATTTCTACTTTGGGATTCTAAATGCAAGAGCATCCTGCTCTCACCTAAAATTTTAAAGTTTGATCAAACCATGTAATACCACGCGTGTTAAGCCCCATACATATATAATTTGTAATTGTTTATTATTGTGGCACATGGTGTTGAAAAAAGGGTCTATAAGGACCTCGATACATCATTATTATTTTGTAAATAATTAATTAATGAAAACAATTGGCACATCGGGGACCACTAAAAGAGTATGGTATGTCTCGATCCACAATGTGAGGGGGAATGAGGACATTCATAGAACTTTAGAACTTGTTTGGTTGTTATTGGTCCATATTTATGCCTTAGTGGCTTTATTAATTGATGATCACCCAAACATTGTACAAATGACCCAAATTTTGATTAATTTATCCTATGTTGGTATTATTGAGCCTAATTCATGATTTAGTGGGCCTCCTTAGTGTTTGGGTGGGTTCCACTTGTTTATTGATCCCATTTGGTGGTTTTGTGACTCCTTTGTGAAGGTTACACTTGGTTTTGTAACTCCCATTTGCACAAGTGTTCCCTCACTGGCTATTTTTAGTCTTAACACCTCAAAAGTTGTGTAAATACTTGTGTAAATCCTTGTGTAACTAGTGTAAATACTTCAGGTTATGTCTTTACTCTTGTAGGTGGAGTTTTGTGAAATTTGCAAATGTGTTCTCTAGTCCCTTTGAAGCAAAATGCATAGTTTGTAATTTATCTATAGAATCTAGTGGCTCAGTTGAAGGAACCATGTTGAATTGTACAAGATGCACACTTCAAACTCCATTTACATATTCTCTGTAATGTCCCAAATTTTACATTGGGTCACAATGGCCAAATAATATTTTCCATATTCATGAAAGTTGTCAAAGGGATGCTAAAAGTCAAATAATTGCCAAGGTGGAAAATCACTAGTTTGCTAGCTTGGGGGTGGAAGCTTTGAGATTTGGAATAAGGGGGACAATAGTTGATGTTTAGACATTATAAGGGAATAGATATTTAATAATTTATATTATTAAATAAATACAAGAGAAAATGGAAGTGACAATGGAGCATGAAGACACATGGAGACTATGGGGCCCACACTAGCTAGAATTCCTATGCTAAATGGTATCTTTCTCTTGCAAATTTGAATATATGGGAAGTATAATGTTTTTTTATGGATTATAATGTTAATATACTTGTCCATATACCTCATAGGTCGAATTTGGGATGAATTGTAACTTACATAGGAGAGGAAGAGCCAAATGGGAGTTTCATGGACACTTGGCTAGATTCCCCTAACATTTATGACATCTATGACACCAATGATGGAGATACTATGACAGTTATGACACAAGTCAGATATGAATGCTGAAATACTGACATTCTAACATGTTAGGACTGAATAGAGCATCTTATAGGTCTAATTTGAGAGTTGGAGAAGGCCAAAAGGCTCCTACTCAAATTTGGGAGAAGATGGAAGGTGAAGAGAGAGGCCACATGGCATAACATGAGCAACCACACCAATTCAACTTGGATTTGGTTTATGGATGGATTTGGAACCTTAGAAGAGTAATAATGTTTATAAAATATAGGGATCAGCCATGAGAAGAATCTTTTTCTCATTTGTGAATTATGAGAGCTAGTGGATGACTAGTTTTCTTACTTAAGCCAATTTCGAGGGTGAAAGATTCCCATCCTAGTTGGTGTTTGGAAAGGCCACTCAGGTATTTCATGGAGATTTAATGGAGTCTTATTTGTAGGTGTAATCTACAGGAAATCATGTGGATTCTTCTATGGTAGCACCCTCTCTCAACTATTTCCAGTTTTAACACCATATTCATGCCAATGGAGGGAGTGCGCTTTGGGTGAGCTATTGATCTCTTTGGGGAAGATTATAATGCCAATTATATTATGTGCTGATGTATATTATCTTTATTTCATGTTCAGAATACTCTTAGGTCGAAATACCCAAAATAATTCATGTAAAAATGTTGAACAATGAAGAAATAGTGTCATTTCCCCACTATCTTGTCTGAACCATTGTAATTCTGATGATTTTGAATTGGGAGAGCCTTTAATTGTCCATTTATGGTTGTAATCAGTTCAATATTATATTTTATTCATTCTTATATATTTTCAAGTTGAAATTCCCAATATTTGTATGTCAAAATGACTTTTAATGAGCAAACAATGACCATTTCCACTCCATTTTGATGTATGCCATGGTAATTCTTATTATTTCGAATGGAGGAATGTATCTTTGATAAATGTATGATTTATGGATTGTAATTAATGTTTATTTCAAGTCTCATGTTTAGTACTCAAGCATTGGAATCCATTTTACTCATTTTTATTGCATTGGGAGAAGATTTGGTGCATTTTCCCCAAGGGTCGAAATTGTGACTTGGGAGTTGTTTTGGAAAGAGCCATAAAAACCTATATAAACTAAACCATGATGCATATGAGACTTTTAAAAGGTCCCTTACACATACCCAGCCTCTATTCAGAAATTCAAGTGACTTTGGGATCATTTGTGAAGCCATTTCCGACAATTACCCAGGGGGAATTGGAGCCCCAGTTTGCTAGTAAAGACTCTTACTTTGAACAGAACATTAAACAAGTTTGCAGAAGTAATTGGGAGTTCACAAAACATACATGATCATGATATTTAATTTATATTATCATTCATGTACCTTCATAGAAAATTTGGAAGCATTTGGGTCAATTTGGAGGTCTAGACATCAAAACTAGTCAAGAGCCAAAATTGTGAAAAAATTGGTCATTTAATAAAATTTCAAAAAGGGACATTACATTCTCAGCGACTACATTGCATACTAAAACTGTGGAGAAACACTCATGCGATGTGTTCGTAGAAATGATGTTTTAAAGAAGATATTCCCCACTTTGGTACAATTTACATTAGAGGACTATTGCAAGGATACTCCTAACATAATCTATGAGTTGTAAAATTCCCTGGTTCAAGGAATATTTACATTGAATCAAGAGAATGATATCATCAATACAAAATGAACAATGAAACAAGGTATTTTCTTGCTCTTGTATATGCTTTTAAATTTGAATTCTTTCAAGTTTTTAAATCCATTTATTCAATTCAATTCTCCAAACAAAAATTGGAATTAGTTAACAAATTTACTAATTTATATATTCAATCTCAAATTTGCATATGCAGTTATTGATGCAGCTCACAAAGAGGAGATGCTTCTAGTCTTAAAAAAGATGGGCTACCTTAAATGATCTTAGCAATTAGTAAACTTTTTTATCCAAGATGCTACACACATTAATTGCTTTGATTAACTTTGCACAACTTTGCACTTACTTTTATACATATTATCTCTTTTATATATTCTTATAAAAAAACATGTCAAATGTGTTTTTTACTTTAACTATCAATATGCATATGCATATGCATATTAGTGCTTTTATATGCTTTGATTAACTTTATGCTACAAGAATTATTTACTTTGATTAACTTTGCACTTACTTTTAAGAAAACCATGTCAAATGCATTTTCTCAATTCCATTTAAGTTTATGGGTTCTGAGATAATGAAATGAAAAAACTTATATTATTAATATATTTTGGTATTTATTGGGTTTTATTCTCTTACAATGTTTTTGGGTTTTATATTTTTACATTGTTTTTCACTGTAAATGGTAGCCTAAAACCATCTCAAACCCAAATCTAGAGGATAAAATTTAGTAGGAACTATAGTTTGCATCTGCATTTTATTTTTATTTTTTGTCATTTAAATAAGTGGGTAGATCTACAAGATAAAACGTCACGTCATGCTTGCATCTTTATTAAGTTTTTTTTTTTTTTGCATTTTGTCATTTGATTTAAAAATCAAAAGATCTAGAAGATAAAACCCTCATGGTTATGTTTAATAATATTAAGGTTTATTAAGTTTTTCTTACTTTATTTTATTTAACAACCAAATGTCTTTTGATTTAAAAATCAAATCAAACTTCATATCAGATTTATATTTTGAATAGGTTGTCTCATTTGAAGGTTTAAATCTCTTTTATATACTTTTATAGAAAAACCATGTCAAATGTGTTTTTTACTTTACTAACACTCGTGCTCTATGATCTAGAGATAATACTCTATAGATATTACCCAAACTCCTACATTTAATAAAAGGAGAAAGACCTTTAAGTGACTTTTGGTACTCCTGATCCTTTAATATTTTTGTAGTGGAAAACTTATTCGAACTTAAACTTGCTCCACGTTTTACAATTCTAAAGACAGGGAATATGCAACATTGTTACTACGCCTTGTTTTATATATAGAAAAATTACTTTTGGTTAAGTTCATTAAACACATCTTACTTGTGAATGACAAGTGGGACAAAATTTTACTACTTATATAATGCACCTATGATATTATTGCATATTTTGTATGGTATGTGCATCAGAAAACCCTCATACATGAATGCAAATAATGCTTTTACAAATAATATTTTTCAAAATATTTACTAAAATTTTACATACACATTCATTAATTGTTATGACTAAATATATAGAGTTGTTTATTCGTAATGTTTTTACCAAGAGCCAATTATTATATGTGATAAAAATGAAATGATTAACACTTATTTACCATCACAGTGACTTCTCTATGGGTTTTAGCTGAATTATAGGTCCTGTAAAAGGAAGCCAAGGTAACAACATTGTGGTGTTGTACTGAGCTATTTCTAGTTAGTCATCCATGCCTTGTACTTCTTAGAGAATGTTTGAAATTGTGAATTTCTTAATTTCAATGACAACAGACATAAAATGCGGCCCATGACTTCAGACATAAAAAGGGACCCTAATTTTACAAAAAAAAGAAAAAAATCATTTCTAGCTTGGCACATTAAAGAATTGAAAAAGAATAACAACAAAAATGTGGGGATGTCGACCATATCAAATCCAAAGTAGAAATCATAATAATTATCTCGCCTACTGAAGTCACATCCTCCTGAGAAGAAGATACGGGACAATTTTTATTTAAGCAACAAGGTTTTGTTTAAAAAATCAATTCTATTATAATAGATACATAAGCATGCTATTTAAAAATCAATAAGGTATTTTTTAAAAGATGATGCAAGACTAGTTGTTAGGATTGAACAACTAGTTAACTAGTTCTTGTGGAATCATTTTCATAATTAATATGTTTAATTAATCATAAAATGGTAATTAGCCCTGATTCACATGTTATTAGGTGTTAATCAGCCATTGGACTTAATAAAAAGTGGTTAAGTGATGAACAAATGAAATTATAATAAGTACCATCAATTATGAGCTAATTTTTTATTAAGTATTGTAATTGGAACACTAATTACTAATTAATCATGATTAAGAGTAAATAGCATTTAGATGTGGAATTTATGTCTGAATTGGATTGGAATGGATATGTGATGTTTCTAGAAGGTGTTAGTAACGTTTGAATAATTATTGAATTTATTTTAATTTATTTGTAATTAAAGGTACTTTGTCATGAAAAAAATATTGAAAAATGAATTTTAATATTTGTTTAACTAATTCATTGTGCGAAAATTATCTACTTAGCCTTAGAGAGATACTCATATGTCCCTCATACCCATTGATATCCTGAGGGGACATTAGAAATGGTATCAGAGCTTAGGTTCCAAGAGTGCAAGTGTTGGGCCTTCTATATAGTTATTATCTTATATATATGTGCATTTGGAGTTTACAAATGTGCTTAGTAAAATTAATTCAACCTCCCTTATGTTAATAGAAGAATAAGAAACGTCACTTCAAATATTATTTAGTTGTATTCCTTAGAATTAATTAATATTTAATATTGGTTATTCAATAGATTGATTGGTAAGTATTATGTGGTGGATATCTAATAATTGACTTGACTTGATTGGTTGGTGCTTGTGCATTTCCTCTTTTATTGTTCATTGAATTGTTAATATGGAAATGCTTCTTATAATAGGACTTATTTACTGGTACATTATGATTATGAATTGATAAGTAAATAAATGACATTATAATAGTATTTAATGTGTACCATCATCAATATTAATTTAATACTAAGTTATTAAGATGATATAGTTTTATTATTATTAAATATTAATATGATTTATTAAGTGACATTTATACCCTATATGAATTTTGTATTTTCTATGGATGATATGATTTTATAGTCTTATTTATGCCAACATGGATGAGTAACTCCTTGGCTATTTTAGGAATGTGACACTTGTCTAAATTGTGTTTCTCATTCTCTTTTTATTTTATGCATGTAGTATGTTTTTATACTATTTATTAATTATTACTATGCTAACTTATCTAATTAGTTAGTGGTGGAATTGACACTTGGACCTAAGCATAGTTATGGGATATTTTTGTATTCGATTATTTACTTAATTTATTTTGGGGTTAGTGGTAGCATTATTATTATCCTAGCTATCTTACTAATTTATTTATTGAGTGGAGAAAATGAACCACTTGTCCCCTAATGGTTCATATTCTCTTTTATTTTATTTATATTGTTTATGGAGATGTAACTCCTTATCTATTTTGGACGAGAATTAGCCACTTGTCTCTAATGGTTCATATTCTCTTTTATTTTAATTATTTTACTTATGGAGTTGTAACTCCTAGTCTATTTTTGGAGGAAATGAGCCACTTGTCTTTAATGACTCATATTCTCTTAATATTATTTCTTTCATTTCGTGTATAAGTAAGTAGTATTGTAGTGTAAGATAATATTATATATATGACATTGACATAAATATGTATAATATGATATGGGTGATATGTATAGTTGTTGAAATTATATATAAGAATAGATGCATTATTATATATATGAATGCTTGTATGTTTGTATATACTATAATATGTATTTTATTATATGTAATTGTTATTAGTGTTACATGTATGTAATATTGTGAATATACTATATGTATAGAGGTGAACGTATGTAATGACATACGTGTGAAATTTGGAGGTGTTTGGAAGTGTTTGAATGTTTGGAGGTGTTTGGAGTGTTATTAGTATTACATGTATGTAATATTGTGAATATACCATATGTATAGAGGTGAACGTATGTAATGACATAAGTGTGAAATTTGGAGCTGTTTGGAAGTGTTTGAATGTTTAGAGGTGTTTGGGGGTATTTGGAAGTGTTTAGAAGTATATGGAAGTATTATGAAGTATAGTGCGATCAAGAGTGTTATGTTAGTATATATGTTATAATACGTATCTAATGTGATAGTATTGGGTTATGCAATTATTGCTATAATTGTATTGATATTGGTATAACATAATAATTCTATGAGTATATTAATTATGAAATATATAGGTTATATGGCTAATATGTTGTGTATATGATTAATAATGATATTATATATGATTGAAGAATTATAATATATATGTAAACAAAACGGGCGTATGTATATAATACATAGTAATAGTAAATATGGTATATGGTATGATTGTATGATAATGTGTTGTATAGCTAGTAATTATTTTATTGTAGAATATTAGAAGATGTTGGTGGTAGGATGTTTGGTTGTTTGAAGTGACTATGTATTTAATTTGATTGATAAGTAGTGCACTACGTGTAAATAATTAGCAATGTAATGTGTTATTATATATATCCTCATGTGCTAATAATTCTATGTAATATTATGATAAATAGTAACTATTCGATATGATTTCTATAGTTGATGTATGTTGTTTGATATTATTGGTTTCTATTGGATGTTATTGCTTAACATTGGATGATTAATGGTTGATACATGTATGACATTGTCATCACTGTATGTATGGCTATTATTGGTTGTCCTTGGTTTTTATGGTTGTTGCGTGTATGATTGATACATTTTGGATGATGTATTCTTATTGATGTATTATGATCATTGTCTTCTGCTTGATGAATCTTGGTTGATGTATTCTGATTGTATATTTTGATTACTATATTCCAGTTGATGTATGGTGGTTGATGCATTCTGATTGATGTATTATGATAATTGTCTTTTGCTTGATGAATCCTGGTTAATGTATTCTGACTATGTATTATAATTGATGTATTCTGATTAATGTATTCTAATTGATGTATGATGGTTGATGAATTATGGTTTATGTTTTTTGATTGATGTCCTATGGTTGATGCACGTATGGTTAGTTGATGCATGTATGGTTGTCCTTGGTTGATATTACATTATCGATATATGATTAATATAGGTTGAGATATTATGAATTGATGATCGATGTATGTATAGATGATGTATGCATGAGGGTCATTATATGATTGATATTAGTTGATGAATAATGGCTTTTTGAATGATATCTATGAAGAATTATGATTTATGTTGAGATTAAAAGTAATATGTTGTTATGGCCCTTTTTTTGTTCTTAGATAGATTACAACTGTTGCATATAACTTTACTTTGATTGTTACAATTAAAGTGAAAAAGTATTTAGGTGATCTTTGAAAATATTCATCCTTGTGATCTTCATTAAAAAAGTATCTTGTGTCATTATTGAAAGGTATACTAGTAATAAATTGGTGATATTTCATATATCGTTGTTGAAACATAAGTACTAATCATGTAAGTATTGAAATTGATTAGAATACGATTCAATTAGATGCATTTCAAGTATTTTGTTGAAGAAGTATCTATATCTAAAGTACCTTGCATATACTGAAGTATTTCATGTATTTAATTAGAAATTTTATATTTTTGAAAGATGTATTTTAAGAATCTCAATGAACAGTATATATGCTTACTGCTAACCATGTGTCTGTTGGGAATGTGAAAAATCATCCTTGTTAAAGAAGCATCTCTATTTCGAGTATCTTTGTTGAAGAATATGGTTTAGTTGTTGGGACTGATTTCCTGGATCCCCTCAGAGAGCATTCTAGTATCCATTTTCCAGAGAGGTAGTTTGGTGGATTGTCACCCCTTTGCTTCTGTCATATCACTCTACTGGTCTAGGTTCTTGCACATGAATCCAAGAAATGGGATGGTGACCCCATAGACAATGGAGACAGGCATGAAAGTAGTAGTGGGAGGCATTATGGTTCTCAGAAGAGGTAGTTCTAAGAGTTTCTAAAATGATTGTGCTCTTCTTGTGGGAGTAACATTGTCTCGTTTAAGCTAGTTTCCTAGATTTTAGATAAGTATTCTCTCATGTGCTATTCATGTTGTTGTATTCTGTATAGGTTCCATGGTGGTTGATTTATGTTATCTTTATGTTCATGGGTTAGTTGTTAAACAATACTCTTATATCATGTATCGTATATTTTTATACCTGATGTTAATATATGGTTGATTGTGGTGAATGTATCTTTGTTGATATTTGAAGACTCTGTAATGGGGATTGAAGATTCACCCTTTCTACTAGTCTTGGTTCTTGCACAGGAAGCCAGGAAATAGGATGTTGATATCTTGAGGAATGAGTTAGGTGAAGGGAGTCACATCCCATAGGAAGTGGAGACAGACAGGAAAGTAGTAATGTGAAGTATTATGGTTTCTCGGAAGAGGAGTTCTGAGAAAGACTACTTGAAAGCTTAAGGTAGTGATCCTTTTGAAAGTTGTAAAAGCATGTATGTATTATGCATCGAGGACGATGCATGGTTTAAGGGGGAGGGGATGCAATACCCTGTGTGTTAATCCCCAGACATATGTAATTTGTAATTGTTTATTATTTTGGCACATGGTGTCGGAAAAAGGGTCTTTAAGGACCTAGAGACATTATTATTATTTTGTAAATAATCAATTAATAAAAACAATTGGCACATCGAGGACCACTAAAAGAGTATGGGAGGCCTAGATCCACAATGTGAGGGGGAATGGAGACATTCATAGCACTTCAGAACTTGTTTGGTTGATTTTGGTCCATATTTATTCCTTAGTGGCTTTATTAATTGATGATCAGCCAAACATTGTACAAATGACCCAACTTTTGATTAATTTATCCTATGTTGGTATTATTGAGCCTAGTTCATGATTTAGTGGGCCTCCTTAGTGTTTGGGTGGGTGCCACTTGTTGATTGAGCCCCTTTGGTGGTTTTGGAACTCCTTTGTAAAGGTTACACTTGGTTTCGTAACTCCCATTTGCACAGGTGTTCCCTCAGTGGCTATTTTTAGTCTTAATACCTAAAAAGTTGTGTAAATACTAATGTAACTCCTTGTGTAAATACTTTTGTAAATTCGTGTGTAACTCTTGTGTAAATCCTTATGTAACCCCCTTTTCTATTTTGGGAAGATTCCTTGGCTTGTGTGACACCTCACCTCACTAATTTTACATTCCTTGGCTTGAAGATTCCTTGGCTTGTGTAACCATGGATTTGTTCAGGAAATGCATGCAGCCCATAGAGAAATGCCTCAAGGACTTAAAATAAATAAATCCTACATAAGTGATGTAGGGTTTTTTCAATGGTAATCAGGAGCTTTGCAAGAGCATTAATCCTGACGAGGCTGTTGCCTATGGCGCCGTGGTGCAAGCTGCGATTTTGGGTGGAGAAATTAATGAGAAAGTGCAGGATCTTTTGTTGCTGGCTGTGACACCTTTGAGTTTAGGTCTGGAGACTGCATGAGGGATAATGACTGTTCTAATCCCTCATAACGCTATAATTCCTACTAGAAAAGAACACGTTCTTACTACTTGTGCAAACAATCAGACCTCGGTTCTGATTCAGGTCGATGAAGATGAAAGAGCTTATTCCAGGGATAATAATCTGCTTGGCAAGTTGCGTTGTCCAGAATCCCTCCTTTACCAAGAGGGGTTCCTCAGATCAATGAGTGTTTTGATATAGATGCCAATGGGATTCTCAATGTCAGTGCAAGGGAAAAGACTCCAGGGATCAAGAACAAGATCACCTTAACCAATGATAAGGGTACACTGATAAAAGCATAGATTGAGAAAATGGTGCATGAAGCACATATGTATATGCAAGAAGATGAGGATGTGAAGAGGAGCTATGATGCTAGGAATTAATTGGAGAACTATGCTTATAACATGAGGGCTACTGTCAAGGGTGAGAGGATGGGTAAGAAGCTTCAAGTCTGGGAAAATGGAATGGATTGCGGTAAAATTTTGGGTTATGTCGTTTCTGCCTTCTAATGGCGGTATTGGAGTAATCTGTTTTGTGGATTTATGTGGTTCTGCATAGAAATTGCTTAGTGGGCTTTGATGCTGGTGAGGGGCAACTTTATGCGCCGAACATTGTTAGATTTTTGGCTTTTTAGTGGCCAACAATATTTAATATGTACTAGAGAATTAAATGTTAATTTGTTTGAGATCCAAAGGTTTACAATGCTGCACCGACACTATTTAATTCTTTGCTGCATGTAAAATATTTTTTTGTAGTTTTTAGTGGAAGTTGTGTGTGGCGGTTTTCTATCTTGTGATAGGAAAAAAGTAACAAATGTTGTGGGTGATTTGTTTGTTCATGGTCAGAAGTCTTAAAGGGATTTGATTCTTCAATCAATGCAGAATATTTGCGAAGAATTTGAACACTGAGAAGAAAATAATTGTTGGGATGTGCAGTCGTTGAACTTCAATAGCGTTAAGTACTGGGATTTTTTCCTTCGATGGTTTTTAACTTGAATGTGGATATCCGATTCCTAGGTCATTTCTATAGGAAACCCAAAGATTTGTTAGAGGGATTCTTCTATGAAGTCCGAGGTCTGAGAACACGTAGCTTCCCTAACATGGAGAATAAAATTCCAAGACCATTTATGGAGGAGACTGTTAAATTATTTTACAGAAATGTTATATTGACTCCGACAGAATGGATCTGATGCTAAAGAATTTGCTATCGAACCTACCTCACATTTTACGATGGTGGCAATGGCGTTGGCAAGGGCAGATACACTTTCCCCTTTCACAATGATACAGAACAAGCAGGGAAAGTCCTTCCAGTAATTCCACTCCAAATTGACAACAACGGTCTAGATTGGTTTAGTTGTAAGGCCACTCCAAATTGACAACGATCTAGATTGGTTTAGTTGGAAGGTAATATGATACAGTCCTCTCCAAATTGATTCAATGCTAGAGTAAACTTTTCTTGTTGGGTTTGCTCCCAAGTTAATTGTATACGATACAGTTTTCTCCAAATCGGCCCAGTGAAGTTAAGAGTATAAGATTAAGTCTCTCCTAGCTGAGAGGTTGATTTCATCTCCTCTTTGTGAGTACTCTAGATTCTCTAGAGCTTGGAAAAGTGGACTATATCACTATGTGAAGGTTTGAGAATATTTAATAAACTCAATTTACTTATTAATCACAAAATAGAAAGCTTAATGGTTATTCTCACTTTAAAAAAACTTTTCGAATATATCCCACACCTGGTGCTTATATTTACTTAACTTGTATACATGGCCTGGCATATCTTCCTCACTTGATTAACTATCACAAAAGAATCCCCTAATATTTTGAGGAGTTTATAGTGATGAACCTCAATACTAATCTATCTTAGTTTAATGGTACCAGCATAGATCCATCTTAAAGGTGGCTCTACCAAGCTTCGAGAGGGATCAAATATTTCCATGTGCAAACCTTTTTCTCTCTATCAAATCCAATACTCACCCATTTTGTCCTTAAAATCAAGTCTTCAACATAATATGTGTAGTTGAAAGGCACGTTGCCATTGATTATCATTCTACGGGGTATTGCACATTATTGCACACTACCATGGATGATACACGAAGGAGTATCACTTCATATATTTGATTGTGCATATAATATTTGTGGTAATTAATATCATATTGTTATGGCACTTTATTAATACTCGTACCTATGCAAATCAATTTGTTACTTGCCCACCAAATTAGTTCCATATCCCCACAAATTAATTGTTGCAGTGGATGGATCATGTATTTATGCATACTCTTATAGTCTCTCCAAGCATAAGAAATGATAATGTTGTTGCAGTCCATAGAGAATGTAATATTTTTATTAGATCATCAATTATTTGTATCTCCCATGTATTAATCCATATTGTTGCAATGTGTGCATCCACTAAAAATGATAATGATAATATTGTCGCAATGCACTTAATATTTGAATCATATGATTAACTATCAACTATCTAGATAACTCAAGTATTATTTGCATTACATTGATATATTTTGTTTGCATTACAATAATATCTACATAGCTGAGGTATTATTTACACCAGCTTAGATCCAAAAATCTCTGAAGGTGCAAACCTCTTCTCAGATGCAAGGAGCATACATATATTAAAATATAAATAGGATTTTGTTTACATCATTTTATTAATATAAATATTAATTTAAATTTAAAATAAAAATAAAATTATATTTTAATTAAATTTATTTAATATATATTTCAATATATTTATATTTTTATATATATTGATTTTGATTTTTTTGTAACGTTGCATTTTGATTTTTTAATATAATGTTACATAATATAAACATCATATTGCAGCCAAACATTTAGATTTGTTCATATATATATATATATATATAAATATATATTTTAAAATATATATTTTAATAGATATATTAATATATTTTAATATAAACTTGCATTTTGATTTTTTTAAACACTGTTTTGTAAACGACAGCCTTCAGAGGAGTAAATTATCTCTGAATAGTAAAATTACTACTATCCATTTTTTCGCAAGCGAACTATGAGAGCTGCCAGATTAAAAAGGATTCGGATTCATTGTAAACCTTTCTGGCAATAATTATTGCAATGATTATTTGAACTTAATAACTATGGTTTACTACAGAGAAAGCAAAGCTACGGTTCTTTTAATATTTCCTCTTAATTGTTATTTCATTAGACGGATTAGTTGTGTGTTCTAAATATTTGTTATTTCATTAGAATGATTAGCTATGTGTTCTAAATATTCAAGTCAAAATAAATTCTTGTATGTATCGACATAGCTATATTATGAAGTTCAATGGGTAAGTTTGCTAAGTAAACACAAATCACTTTTACTCTCTACTAATTGTAAAGGATCTATATGGTTAAACACAGAATTCATACGAGTTAAATATAAATTTAGCATATGAACAAACAAATTAAGTAGAGTAAAAGAACTGCAATCCATTTTTTTCACAAGTGAACTTTGAGAGTTGCGGGATTAAAAAAGATTTGGATTCATTGCAAACTCTTTCCGTAATGATTCATTATTGCCAGACTTCTCAATGTATTATTTCTGAACTAAAATACGTCTAAGAGGAAAATCAGCTGCGGACTGGAGTCCATGCAATATTATTAGGCAAGCTGGCAATGCATCTGAATTCGTGCATCTGAATTGAATTCCTTATATTCTGGGAATGTGGCATTGCATTTTGATTTTTTTAATTATTTTAGATCTGATTTTGATAGTATACACAAAGAAAAGAAGAGGGAAGGAGTTTTAATTGAAATTAAAATTCAAAAGTAAATCCAAAAGTAATTACTTCTGTTGTCTATATACAATTTGTTTTATTTTTATCTTTAATTTTCTATTATTATTATTTATAATGGACAAACATTAGTTACACGACAACATCTTCCTTATAATAGAAAATCAAAAGTAAATATTTATAGCCGACATTTACATGAGGAACTTTACGCAACGTTACACGATCTCCTAGCTAAGATCTCCTCCATACTGGGTTGTAGAGTGCATAGTTGGTTGACATATTTTTCATTGCAAGAAATGAAAAATTGATATATTATTTCTGGGCATTTTTTTCTTGAGGGGAAATGGAGGATATGTTTAAACCGTTTTAAACAACCCTAACTCTAGTTTCAACATCATAGTAATGTCTTAATATGATTATAATATTTAAATGTTTTAATATTTATGGTTTAAATATTAAGTGATTATTACAAGGGATTTAAGAGAAAATATTTAGATGAGATTTCAATGTTTTTTATATAATTGTGATGAGTGAATGATAAAAGTTTGAGTAGATAGTCTGATAGAGTACTCAAAATGTGAAATTTTAGAACTCTAGAGTGAAGCATATTAATTATTCCCAATGACTTACAATAACAATCAATATTTTAAAATCCCCATTAGTTCCCAGGTGACTAATTGATAGAGGGGGTTGGTTTTCAAACTTTCCACTGAGCAGCTAATCGCGCGTCCCTCTGAGCAGCTAACCCTAGCCTCGTCGTGGGCGTTCTTCGCTGGTCGGCAGCTCTGTCATGGATCCGCCCGGCCCTTCCTCCTTCGAGGATAGATTTCAGAACATTGTGGCGTCCCTTCCGCGTGATCAGCCTGTCGCGGCCCCTGCTTCCAGATTCGTCAAGCTTGCCGAAGTTCCAGAGGTTAAGCTTAGCTCTGCTGCCTCTAAAAGGAAGGCTATTACTCTCTTTGAAAAGGGCCTTATCGGTCTGTTTACTGGACTTTGGCCATCCCCGCGATCTGTGGAGATTTGGTTGAACAAGAACTAGAGAACCCTAATACAGGGAGAAGTTCAACAAATCTTTTGTGGAAAAGGGTACTTTGCATTCATCTTTGAAAAGAAGGAGGATCGGGATCTAATCTTCAGGAATGGACCATATTTTATGGGTCCTCAAGGTATGTATCTGAACAAATGGGACCTATCCTTTAATCCTGAGAAGGACATTCCAAAAGCAGTCCCCGTGTGGGTAAAGCTACCCCACCTTCCCCTTCACTATTGGAATGATGAGGATTTTCAAGCAATAGGGAATACCTTGGGGAAATACGTGGACAAGTCTGAGCCGAAAGCCCCAATGTTCTCCTGCGCCTGAATATGTGTTGAAGTTGACCTAGAAAAAGGTCTGCCAGAATCTATAATGCTTTCCATTGACGGGTGGAATCATCTTCAAACAGTAGACTATGAGCAAATCCCGTTCAAGTGCAAATACTGTCATGAATATGGCCATTTCGCCAAGTCATGCCCGAAGAAGCCAGAAAAACCCCTACCGGAAAACCCTACTAGTGAGGGCTGGAATATTGCTAATGGGAAGAAGGCTGCCAAGCCCCAAAAACAGCAAATCCCCACGGCAAAGAACCCCTCCAGAAAAAAGTTTGCGGCCTTGGTGGTAGAGACGCAGGATGAAGAAAATCTCGCAGAGAATCCAGAGAATCAAGAAGACAACCCTGATCAGGTGAGGCACCAGGCCTTTGAAGTCCCAGAGACAGTCGTCCAGCCCCAAAAATCTCAGGAAGAAGCGGCTGAACACTCCAAAGGAAGGAAAGAGATGGAGACGATCTCCGAAGGATCTGTCACTAGATCTAAGGCAAAAGAAAGCACAGAGGAAATGACAGATACCTCCATAGAAGAACAAGAACCACTCTCCAGGAAAGGAAGGAAAACTAATAAAGTCATCCGCGAGCAGGAGGCAGCAAGGGAAAAGGCGGCAGGAAAGCAGTCTAATTTAGACTTCCTGGTTAAAACCTCGCAAGCAAGCAAATATCTCATGAGTGCGGAGGAGGAAAGAAAGGAGAAAGAAAAGGCCCTCAAATAGCATAAGAAATAATGAAAATAGTCTCCTGGAATTGTAGAGGTTTGGGTGGTATGCAAAAAATTGAAGTAATCAAAAGATTCAAATCCATGGAATTAGCCTCAATCCTTCTTATCTAGGAGAATAAGAAATCTGCCGAAGACAGCATGGCGGCCATTAAAAGCATCTGGCCAAAAGGGAACGGTATAGCCACCAATGCTAATGGAGCTTCTGGAGGCCTCCTATGTTGGTGGAACATAGATAAGTTTGAATTTATTTCTGCTATAGAAAATAGAAATTGGCTTTTTATAAAACTCAAAAATAAAGAATGTAAAGAACAGTTTTGGGTTGGGAACATATATGGTCCAACCCTGAATGCGCAGAAGGATAGCTTCTGGACATCTTTAGAGGAGCAGTGTGAGGACAAAAAGCTCCTTCCTTGCTTCATCACAGGGGACTTTAATACTACCATATCGGCCGCTGAGCGTAGAGGAGGATCCAAGGTAAGGGACCCCTTCGGGGAGCATTTAGAAGACCTCATCTCTCAATGGAACCTTACAGACATCATCCCCAAAAATGGCACTTATACTTGGAGCAACAAACGCGTGGGCCCTGGGCATATTGTTGCCCATCTTGATCGGTTTTTGGTCAGCTCTCATCTGCTTAGTTCTATCCCGAATGTTAAACTCCTGTGTTCGGCGGTTTCAGACCATAAGCCCATTTGTCTCTTCTTCCCGTCGGAAGAAAATATGGGGCCTCTCCCATTTCGGTTCAATTGTTTATGGCTGGAATTGGTAGAAGCTAAGGATATTATAGTCAAATCTTGGTGTTGTTTCATTCCAGGCACTCCAGCTTTCTCATGAGAACAAAAGCTTAAAAGGGTGAAAGTTGCCCTCAAGACTTGGGTAAAAACCCATTATCAAGAACCCACCAAGCAAAAGGAACTCATCTTGACAGAAATGGAACGCCTGCAAGTAGAAATGGAGGTATGCACGGTCACTAAGGAACACCTCATCAAAGAAATGGAGCTGGAAACAAAACTTCAGAAAATTCTAAGGCAAATAGAAGAGGAATGGAGACTCTGATCGCGTGTCTTGTGGCTCAAAGGGGGAGACCAGAATAATTTTTCTAGAACCAGTACAGGGACAGGCAGCACTGGAACACAATTAGAGAACTCAAAAATGAAGATGGCTCGGTCATTCAAGGGCAAGCCGCCATCAGCACAGAGGTAAGAAATTTCTTTGAGCATTTATATAACGATGAGGAGCAAGTCTCTCCCTGTCTTATGGAAGAAATGGCCTCTGACATTCCCTCCCTTATTAGCCCTCAAATGAAAACCCAACTAGAATCCCCCATCCTGGAAGAAGAAGTTAAAAAAGCTATCTAGAGCCTACACCCAGATAAGGCCCCAGGCCCGGATGGTTTCCCTATCTACTTCTATAGGACCTTCTGGTCCCTTATAAAGAGAGACCTCATGCGCCTTATAACCTGGATGGCAAAAGGAAATATGGGAGGAGCCACCAACTCCACATTTTTGGCCCTCATTCCTAAAGACTCTAAGCCCTCTTCCGTCAAAATATTCCGGCCCATTTCCTTGTGCAATACTTCCTATAAAATCTTCTCGAAAGTGTTGTCTTTGAGGATCAAACAAGTCATCCCCACCCTTATCTCTCCCAACCAAGGTGGTTTCGTCTCTGGCAGGCATATTAATGATAATATCCTCTTAGTTCAAGAAGCGATCCATTCAAGCACTAAACGAAGAGAGCCTGGGATGGCCATCAAGATGGACCTGGCAAACGCCTTTGACAGACTGAGACATTCCTTCATTGTCATGGTGGTGGAAAGGTTTGGATTCCCCTCTGTTTTCATTAATCAAGTTCAAGCCTGCATCTCTTCCCCCTGGATAGCCCCTCTTATCAATGGTAGGCCCACTGAATTCTTCAAAGCCTCTCGTGGGGTTAGGCAAGGATGTCTGCTCTCCCCCTTCCTTTACATCCTGGTAGCTGATTCCCTTAGCAGAAGATTGACTAGGCTCCTTTCTGAAGGCTCTCTGCCAGGTCTTTCCTTTAGGAATGGCGTGCCTCCTATCAATCACGCTCTATTTGCTGATGACTCCATATTTCTCGGAATAGCTTCCACACAGATTGCTAGAAACTTCCTAAATCCATTGGATCTCTTCCTTCAAACCTCTGGGAGCTCAGCAAATAAAAACAAATGTCAAATATATAGCTGGAACTGTCCTGCCCTCACTCTCCGCAGTATCTCTCAAATTTTGAAAATTAAAACCAATCCTAACTGGACTCACTTCAACTACCTGGGCATTCCAGTAGTCAAAAAATCCCTGACCTCCTCAATGTGGAATCCGGTCATTGAGAAAATCAAAGCTAAGACTCAATCCATGGGGACAAGATGGCTAAATTTAGCTGGAAAGACAGTCCTTATCCAATCCATACACTCATCCTACCCTATTTACACGAGCTCGATGGTTCTAGCTCCAAAGAAGGTCATCTCCAGCATTTGTAAAGAAATCAGAAAATTCCTCTGGCAGGGAGGGAAAACTCAAACGAAAAAGTTCCATCTGGTCAAGTGGGAAATTATCAAGCGTGCCAAAAGTCACGGGGGGCTAGGTATCAGAGATCCGGAGCTCACTAGCAAAGCCATGGGGGCCAAATTGATTTGGAGATTGGTCAGTGGAAAGAAGGAATGGTGGAAGGAAGTTCTCAAGAAAAAATACATTAAGAAGCCAAGGACAAAAATGTTGGATGGTGAATGGAAAGGGAAAGGCACCACTTTGTGGCAGCTGTGCAAGGCTTCAATCAACATAATCAAAGAACATTGCTACTGGATTCCCGGCAATGGGAAAAAAATAAACATTTGGAGCAGCAGCATCTTAGGGCATCCTCCGCGATCTTCTGTTCCAGACTTGGGCCCCTTCTCAGAATGGATGTCAGAGCAGGATATCCTCTCGCTTTTCGATCTGTCTCGGTGGGATGAGGATGGCCAATGGATTGGGTGGAAGGACATCTCTCCACCAAACCACTTGAGAAATGCGGCCGACCTTTTCCTTTCCTCCCTGCATGGCCTATCCCCATCGAGTCTCTCAGCTAAGGATCGGTTAGGCTGGGGAAAATTAGGGTAGTATACCTGTAAAAGAAGGATACAATATAATATCCATGGAACAGATAATGGCAGATAAAATATGGAAAAAGGTTTGGCATCCCGATAGTATCCCTAAAGTCAACAGTTTCATTTGGCTTCTCCTGCATAACAAGCTGCTAACTGCAGAAAATTTAAGAAAAAGAGGCATCCTTGGACCATCTCACTGTGCCTTGTGTAATTCTACAGAAGAGACCTCCAACCATCTTTTTCTTCAATGCAAAGTCTCCATAACTGTTTGGAAAATCGTCCTCCCCAAGGATTTCAATCGAGATCTTCCAGATAACGCAGCACAGCTTTTTAAAGATTGGGCTAATCTGTTTCCAGGTTCTCTGATCAAGAAGCCAATCTTAAGTTGTCTTTGGGCAGCCATTCCAAAAAATCTCTGCTGGCAATTATGGCTGGCCAGAAATCATGCCATCTTTAAGGAGCAAAAGGCCGTCCCAGTTCGCATAGCAAAAAAAACCATAGGAATGATAGCTAAAAAATTCGCCTCAAACAACATCAGCTATCCCCGGTAAGAGTCGATTTCTGATCCCTATGACATGTGGTGCAAAATATTTCTAAAAGAGAATAGCTCCCTTCAGTCCAAAAATGTTTTCGGAAGAACAAATCATCCTAGTTGCTCTCTCCAGTGGGAAATTCGACTTTCCTCCAAAGACCTTCAGTCATGGCTCAGGGATAAAAATTCTTACTCCTTATTTTTCAATGGGGCCTCGAAAGGTAACCCAGGGGTGGCAGGCGCGGGTGGGATCTTGTTGGATCCCGGAGGACAAGTGGAACAAAGATTTCCCTGGGGTCTTGGCTCTAGAACCAACAACGAAGCTGAATGGATGGCTCTTCTCCAGGGTCTCCATCTCATTCGAGACAAAAATCTCCGGAAGGTCCTGATATTTGGAGACTCCAGGCACGTCATCTATAAGATGATCAATGGGTATCCCTCAGGAGATATTAAATGTCGTTGATTATATAAAAAAGCTAAGCTTCTTCTGCCTCAATCCTTGAAGGTTTTCCACATACTTCGTCATAATAATAAGGAAGCAGACATCATGGCTAACATAGGTGCCAGTCTCTCTCAAGGCTACTACAGCCAGGATGGCGATCCTCCCTCTCTAAAATTCATACCATGACGAGAAGCTTTAGTACTCTTCCTCCCTCTCTCATGCAAATCTCTAAAGAGGAGTCCTTATCTATTAGAGAACATATTTGGTGTCTTATTGGTTTTTTTCTTTCTCCCCCCTTGGTTTTCCTCCCCCCCCCTCCTTCCTAGCTTCTTTCCCCTCATCCCCCCTTTCCCTCTCCCTAACCCCCCCTCGACTGCCTTTCCTATCACTTCACCCTCCCTCCAGCTGGCCCTCACCTCATCCCTATTCCTAGCGGCTTCTTGCTTTCAATGTCAAGTCATGCATGCCCTCCTTTGCAGGCCGCGTGGATCGATCTTTCCCCCTCAGCTGCAGATGAATTAAAGCCTCACATGCCTCCAATTTATTGCCAATCTCTCTCGCATGATCGGTGGCTCTTCTTACCTTTCACTATGTCGATCCCTTGCTTAGACTCGCTCCATCGCAACACTTTGGATTTGGGTCACGGTTCTCCCGGCTCTGTGAATTTCTTGCTGAATGTGGTAGCTGGAGTGGGGGGTGGGAGACTGCTGGGAATCCCTTGGCATGTGCTCCCCCTAATTCAGGCCTTTGTTAAGGAGCGTCTTGCTCTGACTGCCTTCTCATTATGCAATTATAGTTACCCTTCAGCTTCCTGGGGCACTGGTAGCCACGTTGATACCTCTCCATTTCGAGAAGACAGACTGGGCTGGGTTTTAGGCTGCCTTTGCTCTGGCTGGCAAGAAGACGCCTTGGGAACGTTGTATTGCTCAGATAGTCTTAGTGTTTCCGCTCTGCAACAAGAAATTGTCGGTCTTTGGAGTGTTTCTACAGGGTGCTGTGGTGAGAACCAGGACAGTTCAGATTATCCTCTGCATACTCAGTTCTCCCGAATAGCAATTACGGCTGACTCTCGAGGGATGGCTCACTTTGATGATAATGCTGGGTTGATGGACATAAAGAAGAATCTGCGCAGGCTTTACGAGATGACAGCCATAGGGGTGATGGATAACAAAGAAATGGCCAAGGAAATTAACTTGCATGAGTGAAACTATGAGTCGCATATCGCTTGATATCAGTAATCTTGGTGCCCGAACAGATGATCTCGAGAGCAACATGTGCGAGCTGCTGGGAAGGGTAGAACGAATAGAGGAAGACCTTGAGAAGTTCATCTCCATGAACCAGGAAAGCAGGGTAAAGGGAGTTAATGAAACAGCTGATCAACCCATGGAAGAAGAATCGGTTCTGCAGCCCAGGGCTCTGCAAGGCGCTTAACTTTTGTCTCTTGTTTAATCTTTCAATTTTGTATGTGTTATGTTTTTTGCATCTTGCTCTGTAGCCAGTTTGTGAGGGTATATTCTACCCGCAACTTTTGTAATTATGGAAAGATCATATGCTCTGCCTTACGGGAAACTCTCAAGACATACCAGGTGTGCAGTAATTTTGATCTGCGGGCATTATCTTTCTTCCTTCCGTTGTAATGAATGGTTGTGCACAGCCTGTTAATATATTCCTCCTTTCTATTTCTATTAAAAAAAACAATCAATATTTTTAAATAAAAAATTTATTTTTAAAAGTTTGAAAAATAACCACGAAACTATTACCTCTTAAATATATTTTGAAAAGTTTGAAAATATTAAAAAAAAGAATTAATGTGATTTAGTTAGAATCTCATAATTAAATTTAACCTAAAGCTATTTTTTTATAGTTTTAAACTGATATTTTTAATGCCATGTTAGTTTTAAAATGGTATAATGTAAAAATGACAACCTGTGATGTGTACATATAAAATTTTAATAAGAGCATAATTGAGAGGTGCTTTACAACCCAGTATGGGGGAGATCTTGTAACGTGATGTGGGCAAAAACATTGATGTAACGTTTGTAACATGTCGGCAAAAAATAATAATGATAGTGAATATTATCGGAGAGATTTTGTAACACAAAATAAAAAATAATATCACTTTAGTAAAGTTATTTTTATTAATAAAAAATAAATTTTCTAATAGGCCAAAATAAAACAATAAAAAAGTAAAAATTTAATTATCCGTAAGAAAAATGTGAGTCAAGAAAAAAAAACACAAAATTGAATTATCGGCAAAAAAATGTTGGTCTTGCACATGGTTTTAAAACCATGTGCAAGGCATTCTAAACAACCCATGGTTTTAGTGTATATGGTTTAGGAGGCTTTGCACATGGTTTTTAAACCATGTGCAAGGCTTCCTAAACAACCCATGGTTTTATTGTACATGATTTAGGAGGGCCTTGCAAATGGTTTTAATACCATGTGCAATGCCTCCTAAACAACCCATGGTTGTAGGAGGGCGTTGCATATGGTTTTAAAACCATGTGTGGGGAAATGATGCAATGTTTTTTCCAAACAAAATAAAAAATAATAAAAAATATTATATGTGGACCTTAAATAAAAAGAAGTGTCTTTTGGTTTGAATCAAATCAATGGATACCTAAGAAGAAGTTTGCACCTCCAAATATTTGATCCATATCGGTGCTTGATAGAGCCTAAAATTTGGATCTACACTGCTCCGGTAACAACTATGTGAAAAACAAACATTCATAGGATTTATTAAAAAAGGAAAACAATATTGTCTTAAAAAAATATTAATTTTTTTCAAAGCAAAAAAAATGATGCATGAAAGATAACTAGGTGTTTAAATTCTGCACAAATATTGTCTTCGTAAAAACAAATATTATGAAAACATAGTTTACCATCTAAAACATTCTTAAACCATATTATTATTATTACTAAAACATATTTGGTAAATGAATAATATGAACCATATGACATGAATATTAAACTTAAAGAAAGAATATTATATTTAAAAATTTGATTTAATATTAATTTTTTAAACTTAACACTATTAGAGTTTTATGTTTTAAAAGAAAGTTAAAGTAAAGATTGTGGTTGATGCTAATTTGTTTTTGCAAAATAATTATTAAAAACATCAATGAATATTTTGTAATTACAATAATAAATATTTCAAAAGCTTAATCTTGTTGAAGAAATGTGAACCTCAAGAGGCTTCATATATGAATTTATAATTGACTCCAACTAATTTTTGGGTATATTCAAATTATTTTCTTTTATTTATTTTTATTTTTATTTAAGCGGTATAAGCCTTGAAGGAGTTACACATCCCCAATGAAACCATATAAAATTATTATTAAATTTAAAGAACAACATTATATTTAAAAACTTGGTTTAATATTAATTTTTAAACTTAGCATTATAAGCCTTTTCTGTTTTAAAAGAAAGTAAAACAAAAATTGTGGTTGATGCAATTTTTTTTTGCTAAATAATTAATAAGAACATCAATGAATAGATTGTAATTGCAATAATAAGTATTTACTTTGGGTTAATATTTTATTTTTAATTTGGGTTAACTTAAATTATCACATTAATCATGAGGAAAAAGATAATAGTAATCATGTTTAACACTGTTAAATTTATTTATGAAAAATAAAGTTTATGCAATTTTTTTAAAGAAATTTTTATGCGATTTAGTTAGTTTTAAAATGAAACCTTAATGGTTTTGAAGAAATGTGAACCTCCAGAGCCTTCATATATGAATTTATAATTGGCTCTATTTTTTTATTATGTTTTGATATTTATTTTATTTTTATCAAACCAACCAATTTTTAGGTATATTTAAATTGTTTTCTTTTATTTTTATTTGAGCCGATTATAAGCACGGAAGAAGTTACACATCCTCCCCCTACTAAACAGAGTTACACATCCTCCCCTACTAAACTGTAGAATACGCCTCTCAACATAATTATCTCTATTAGTAATAACAATACATACCCTGTAATCACTATATTATGTTATTAGTAATGCATACCTGTAATCAGCTTATTATGTTAATACAACGAAGACAATACTATCATATTCACCTAACCTAAACCCTTGTCCTAAGAATAAGTAAGCTCGTTGGTTTCATTCTTCTCACTAAATTTTCAAGTTATCTAGGAAAAGAGGAGACAATAATTGTACCTATTAAAAATAATAATAAAAATTGAAGTACAAGATACTAACAATCTCAATTAAGAAAACATTCTTATTACAATTAAATTTATATTATTTAAAAATAATACTTTTATTATTTAAAAAGGTTTAAACTCTCTAATATATTTTTCTGTTTTGGAAACATATGTATTAATCACGTTTCATGGTTAAAAAAATAAATAAAAGTATTTATAAAATAAATAAAAATTCAAATTGTTTTTTCAATTATTTGAGTCAAATATATTAAAAGTAATAGAAAATAAAAATATTATTATGTTTTATTTCAAAAATATTACTATAAGTTGTTTCCTTTCTTTTCTAAAGGATTCTTTCAACATAGCTAAAATAACATTGCTTTTATGTCTTATCAAACTAAAAGGAAAAAAATAAAAAAAATTCTTTAAAGGTAAAAAAAATTACTTTAAAAAATTAAAAAATGTAAATTTAATCTAAAGACATATGATTTCATGTTTGAAAAGTTAAAAAAAATATAATAAAGATTATAAGTTTATATGATGTTTGATTTCACCTAGTAGTTTCCTAATTTTTCTAAAAATTAGTCTTGACAACTGAAAATGCTAAGACAAAATATGTAATTTATCTTACTTTTACTTTACTAGTTGTTATCTTCTATCTTATCCAAAAGTTACCTTGGAATTTAAGGCCACCTCGGTTGCTGAGATTGTTTGCATGTCCAAGTTTGTCAATGCTTTCTCCTCGTATTTGTGAACTTCATCAACTCAAATCTCTTGAAATTTCACTATGCAGGTCTTTAAAGGACCTTCCCATGAGACGTGATATGCTTTCTAATCTATAAATGCAATTATTTTGATTAATGGTGATTATCATCTTTCAGTGTTGTGCTTATTTTGCATCTTTCTCTATCATTGTAAATGCTTTTGTTGTTCCATTTCATGAAAAAAATTGCCTCAAGAACAAGAACATGATGTAGCTAGATTTCAATGTTACTATATTTGCTTCTAAAAAAAATATTTTTGTCTTAAAAAATTATCTGAAATCTACTGTAGGAAAAAGATCTCATGTTAGAATATTACCTCAAATTTGCTACAAGAAGATTGTTCTAAAAAAATTTCCTCTAGCGATGTCTTCCAACAAGTTTCATGTAAAGTTTGGATTGCAACATCTATTGTAGGAAAGAGATCTCATGTTAGAATATTACCTCAGATTTTCTACAAGAAAGATTGTTCTAACAATTTTTCCTCTCACGATGTCTTCCAACAAGTTTCATGTAAAGTATGGATTGCAACATATGTACTGTTACAAGGCGTGGAGGATTTGTCCACCTTTGAATTCCCTGGACACTAGTATCTAGTAAATTCAGAGGTTACTCCACAACTTTATTCTTTGAATGAATTCTAGTGTCCTTTCCAAATTTTAGGCCTTCCAAGCCCAATTCCATCTATGAGCGCTTTTAGTTTACATTCTCTTTCTATAGCTATAGTTGATGGTCCTCATTTTTGGCTTAATTTTCCATTCATAAAATCCATTTTCATAACCATTATTGCTTCCATTTTACGCATAACCTTGTTATTTCATAAGCTCTTCAAGTCTTTTCCTCATATATGATTCTGATTGTTTCTTTGTTGAGTTAATAAGATAATTCATGTTATTTTGGATCATTTCTAGTGTATTTTGTTAATTAATTAAGCTTTGAACTAATTCTACCTTAGTGGAATATTTGTATTCTAATTAGATTCTAGTCAGCACCAACCTATACCAGCAATGCAAATCAAATTCAGAACTCTGCACTTTCGATACTTGTTTCAATACCTGATCCGACACTCAATCTGGTACCTAGATTTTTGGCAGTGAATATTAGGCTGAACTACCATATTGCGCCTCGATCTATGTGCACATGGGAGCATATCTCTCCGAACGGTATAATGGGCTTGAAGACAAACTATCTAGCTACAAACCCGAAATCCTTTCACCAAATTCACAACCACTAGAGAGATATTGAAGGGTCGCTTTTCCAAGTTTTGCCAAATCGCGTTTTTTGAGTTGGTTGTTTCTGAGTTTTTTGAACGAATTCTGAAATTGGGGAAGTTTGTTTCAGGTTGTTCAAACTTGATGTAAGTGTATAAATGGTAGGAGGGTGCACATATGTAGATGTGATGGGGAATCGCTGCTAGATAGAACATATTATAGAAAAATGTAATCCATTATTTGCTGAATAGAACAAGAACACATTTCTTCTTTTAGTTTCCGTATCTCATTAATCCTGAAGTTTGTTTATGAGAATGGATTGATAATTAGTTCTCAATGCAACTTGGATAGGAAGGCCCCCCTGCCCAGGTTTGCAAATGTATCTTAAGACATAATAAAGAGATTGTTGTAGATTCTTTTCTCAGAAGTTTGACTATTTTCTAGCAATTTAATTTCATTCATGCTTAAATGATTTTAGAATTCTCATTCTATTGCAATAGTTAAGGAATAATAAGTTTACAGTTAGCAGCTTGAGTGATCTCAACTCAGTTTCATTTCTAAGAAGAATATGCTATACATTGGTTCAGTTTATTTGAAATCAGGTGTTGAAGCTTTGAAGTTGTAAGGATTGGTTGTTGGTTTAAGTGACTTTCACATTCAAATAATCATTTGACAGTTACAATTGGTTTCAAGAAAATATTTAGATGCATATCAAAATATCAGATTAAGTGATTTGGTGAAACCTAAAAGCAATGATTTAGGACATCAAGTGTTGAGTTAAGATCCTTGTCCTGAGAAATCAATGGAACGAGTTTTAGTCTTAATTGCATTTATAAATTCATTCTTCTCAGTATTTTTTAATGATGGCTCAAAGTTGGATATGATGAAATAAATGATTGAGAACGAAAGTTGTGGATCATTTTCTCTTTCAGAAACCAATTCCGTTAACTGGAGCAGATATAAAGATCAAATTGATAATTGTAACAAGGTAACTACAGTAAGACTACTTCAAGTGGATTGTTTTAAAGAATTTCATTGAATTAATAACAACATTTTCATTGGATAGACTAGGGAGTGTGAAGGTTTAAGCATTGTGATAGCAATACAAAACTGCTCCATTCTTGTACATATTGTACTGGTCCCTCTAAGTCTACCTTCTCAGGTTGACAATTTAATGTTGGCTATTATTGGTGATATATTTTTACTGACATTTTTGGCACTGTTGTCGGGGAGGTGCTAAAAAGGATTGGAGAACAAATCTTGTGTTGCTTCTGCCAGAGGTTGGGGGGAGGAGGAACGGTAAGATGGAAGGTAAGAACCTACACATCTACTATAGTTGGTTCCTCCAAATCTTTTCCAGGTATTTAGATTTCAGTAGTCACTTTTGAAGTAAGGAGTGTTTTCATTTCAGCAGTGTGCAAGTGTGCCTTTTAGCAGTATGAGATTCCTTTTGAAGCAAGTTTGTTCTTGATTTCAGTAGAGTGAAGTTTTCTCAAGCAAGTTTTCAATCTAGTAGTGTGTGGTTACTTTTACAAGTTGTGGCGAGATTCAATTTTGTTAAAGGTTTATTTCAGTGTGCCTTTACTTTCAACAATCAATATGAGTTCGTGTGCAAGATCAGTTTCAAAATTGAGGATTTATTTTTAAGGGTTAAGTGTATCTTTAGTTTTGGAGTTAAAGAGTTTACTTAATCTGCTTTGAAGGTTGTGTGGCTTGTAAAAGTTTTGATTTCCAAGAATAGAATAAAATTCCCCATACTTTAGTAGAGAAGGATTAGTAAAAACCAAAAAAAAAGCACTAAGATGGATTCAAGAATTGCTGAAAGAAGACGAGTGTTGCTTCAACAACTTTATAGTATTCTGATGGAGCTTGAAGATTTATGTGTAACTCACAAAGAAAAAGAAAAATCAACAGATCTAGCGGACTCCTTCAAGCATGCATGTTTACCTTCTAAGAGGTCAAGAGAGAAGAAATTTCATTAGATATAGGACAAGCATTGGAACCAAGAAGTCAAGAGTTTCTTGCATGCTTACCTCCTATGGGTGGTCAAAGATACGAAGATCAGATATCTAAAGGTCTGCAGAGTATGGATAGTGATAATATTGAAAATCAAGAATAACATTCTTCCCTCTTCTATAATGTATCCTATTTAACAAAAAGTGAAAAGATTCCTAAAATCTTTCGTATTTTGGGCATAACATTTTGTTCGTAATCCGGATTTGGGCAGACTTTGGACCATTGGAAAGGTATTGAAATTATATACAACTTTCCGATTTTTAGTTTTTCCTAATTTCTTACTGTTTGTCTGAGGAGGGCGTTTTAGTAACAAGACATTTTAAAAAAAAACATCTTTTAAAAGATGCTTTGTTACTAAAACGCCTGCCCCGAAAAAATGGTAAGGAATCAGGAAAAAATAAAAACAACAAAGTTGTAGATAATTTCAGTACCTTTCCAATGGTCAAAATTTTTCCCGATTCTGAGTTACGAGCGAAACGATATGCCCAAAATACGAAATATTCTTGGAATATTCTGGTCTTTTTTCAAATAGGATGCATTTTGGGCAAAATAAAACCTTATGAGAGCACAAGGGTATGGAAGATTTTATAGAAAATTAGTTTCAATATATTATGAGACCTCAAGAAAGATTCATTTTTCAGTCTCTCTTGGATATGGCAATAAACATCTTGTTGGTTCCTTGTATCCACTAGGAAGTTCAGGTACAATTCCTTTATTTGGATATGCAGTTATTTTCTATCTTGATGCATGAATGGCTACTCTAGAAATCAACCTTTACTTGAAGGAAGATTTTTATTTTTACTTTTAGGTAGGAATAAAATGATGCAAATAGTTAGCATGTACGGGTGTGGCTCATTGGCGATTCCGTTGTTATGAAGTCACTTGTTATAAATTGGAGGTCACAAGATCAATCTCACCCGGGTTTACCTGTGTCCCATGTCTTGCGGTGGGTGTGGGGCACCTAGGGTTATAGTGGTAGCAGGAATGGATCCCTAGACCCCATGTCATGCGAGTACCAGCCCGGCCCCAGTTGTTGATTTCCCTAGTAAAAAAAAAATGCTGCAAATAGTTAGTAAAAATGTAGAAATCCTTCAATTTCAAATAAATGCAAGAATAAGCAATCAGTCAGCTTGACATCTCCGTTCTTCTATAAAGTTTAGATCAAAAGATGCTTTGCACTATTATTCTCGTACCTAAGATGGATTTCAGCAGTCCATATAGTTTCTTGGGGGACATCTTCAACAACTAATCATCAACTTCTTGGAGGACACAGTCACCATATGGTGCTTGATTCCTTCTTGTTTATTCTCCTTACAAAGCATATTACAGGGAGATGATTTGTAGCATTCTTATTTCTAGTAGCATATTCTTGTCATTAACTCCTAGAAACTACAAGAATTTGTCATCATGATGCAATGGTTGATAGCATTTTCAAGGTGATGATTGAAAGTCTCTAAGAGCAAGTACTGGCACATTTGGAGTTTCAGCATGCATTGGTCCACTCAGTCCTCTTTTTAGCCTGCAAAGCATAACCTGGTTGGTAAGTACTAATATCAGGTGAGATTAGTTTTAATGTTTCTTTAATTGATTTAATGCATAAGGAAGAAGTCTACGATGCATGAAAAATCTTATAATCTTATATGCTCCATTACCCATCCTAAGTCACTCATTATTATTGCCCATATGCCTATCTCTTGAATCTGAATACTTATTCAATGTTGAAATCTGATATTTCTGGAGTCATGCAAGCCATATGTTATTTTTCCATGCCATTGTTACACTTTCAAGTTGCAGGTTGAAACATATTCTTTGCACAGTTTCAACGAGATAACAATGAAGAATTCATGAGGAATATCATTTAAATAAAGTTGTTACCCAGACCTCTGAAATTGGTGTGAAGATTGAGACCTTCCTCTATAAACCTAAAGCTTCAGTTTTGTGCTCCATCTTGAGATATCTCCTTTGCATGAGGACATGCAAAATCTTCAGTTTGGGGGAGATGATGGTCCTCATTTTTGGCTTAATTTTCCATTCATAAAATCCATTTTCATAACCATTATTGTTTCCATTTTACGCATAACTTTTTTATTTCATAAGCTCTTCAAGTATTTTTCCTCACATATCGTTTTGGTTGTTTCTTTGTGTAGTTAATAAGATAATTCATGTTATTTTGGATCATTTCTAGTGTATTTTGTTAATTAATTAAGCTTTGAACCAATTTTTCCTTGGCGAGGTATTTGTATTCTAATTAGATGCTAGTCAGCACCAACCTGTACCAACAATACAAATCAAATTTGGAACTCTACACTTTCGGTACATGTTCTAGTACATGATTTGGCACTCAATCCGATACCCATATTTTTAGCAGTGAATATTTTTGAATTGCCATATTGCACCTCGATCTGTGTGCACATGGGAGCATATCTCTCCAACAGTCTAATAGGTTTGTCTAAGCTATTTGAACGAATTCTGAAATTGGGGAAGTTTGTTTCAGGTGTTTAGACTTGATGTCAGTGTATAAATGGTAGGAGGGTGCAAGGATGTACATGTGATGGGGAATAGCTTCTGGATAGAAGAAAGTATAGAAAAATGTAATCCATTGTTTGTTGAATATAACAATAATGCATTTATTCTTTTAGTTTATGTCTTTGATTAATTCTAAAGTTTGTTTATGAGAAGGGATTGATAATTAGTTCTCAATGCAGCTTGGATAAGAAGGCCCCCCTGCCCAAGTTTGCAATTGCATCTTAAGACATAATAGAGAGATTGTTGTAGATTCTTTTCTTAGAAGTTTGATTAATTTCTAGCAATTTAATTTCATTCATGCTTATGATTTTGGAATTTTCATTCAATTGCACTAGTTAAGGAATAATAAGTTTGCAGTTAGCAGGTTGAGTGGTTTCAACTCAGTTTCATTTCTTAGCAGAATATGTTATATATTGGTTGAACAGTTTATTTGAAATCAGGTGTTGAAGCTTTGAAGTTGTAAGGATTGGTTGTTGGTTTAAGTAACTTTCACATTCAAATAGTCATTTGACAGTTACAATTGGTTTCAAGAAAATAATCAGATGCATATCAGAATATCAGATTAAGTGATTTGGTGAAACCTGAAACCAATGATTTAGGACATCAAGTGTCGAGTTAAGATCCATGTCCTAAGAAATCAATGGAACAATTTCCAGTCCTTATTGCATTTATAAATTCATTCTTCTCAGTATTTTCTAATGATGGCTCAAAGTTGGATATGATGAAGAAATGATTGACGAAGAAACTTTGTGGATCATTTTCCCTTCAGAAACCAATTCACTTAAATAGAGCAGATATAAAGATCAAACTGATAATTGTAACAAGGTTACTACAGTTAGACTACTTCAAATGAATTGTTTTAAATAATTTCATTGAATTATTAGCAACATTTTCATTGGATAATCCGCGAGATGTAGAATAGTTGGTGGTGGGGTATGGTTAAGACACCCCCTAAGCTGAAAGGTCGTCGATTCTAATCCCGTTGGATACCAAAAAATCCAACCATGTTAAGGGTTGGTGCAGTCCAGGCCGGGTGCGATCCCTGGGTGATTTTGACGGTTTAGATGCCCCTGGTTCATGGTTACTTAGCCAATGGCAACCCTGCTAGTCAGGGGGTTCCACCACTTTGCCATATAAAAAAAAACATTTTCATTGGATAGACTAGGGAGAGTGAAGGTTTAAGAATTGTGATAGCAATACAAAACTGCTCCATTCTTGTACATATTTTACTGGTCCCTCTAAGTCTACTTTCCTGAGTTAACAATTTAATATCAACTATTATTAATGATATATTTTTACTGAAAACATTCTCTTTTGAATCTTTAACAATGCCATCTTCAATAACATTGTCTCTTCTTTTTAGTTGCACAAATGGTTTCATTATGCAAATATAAATATGCTACTCATTTAGAAAGCATGACAAAACAATGATTTCTTTGGTACAAACCCACGACAACTGGAGGCACCCGTCCTCGTGGTTTCAAATTTACAAAGGCACCCACCCTTGGTTCTCACCACTTATACCAACAATGATATGTTTTGCTAAGCTTTCAAAACAAGCTTTTTCCCTAAGACAAATTCCTTGGCTCCAAGAGCAAGATGGTTTCACAGATCGAGGTTGGTAACTCACAACTTCCCTCCAAATACGTGTTCGTTGGTTGCACTAACTACTTACACGAAATTGAATCGAATTTCAACAAATAATTCGCCTGAGTCGAACAAATCCATAAATTTTCGTATTTATTTTGCCAATTCGGTCGTATTTGGTAATTATGTTTTATATAGACCTGTAAAAAGATAAGTACGTAAGCAATTAAGTAGAAAAATTAAAAAACACTATGTGAGATAATACAAAACTTAAAATTTGATGTATTTATCAAAGTTCGATTATGAATGATTTATTTGATTGATTGAGTTTTATTTTTATTTTTTATGAATCACTAAATAATGTCCTTGAGTGTGCTTATCATTGTGTTGTGTTAAAAGGTATGTATTTTGTGTTATGAAACATACATTGTATTGATAAGGCAAATCTTGAAGTCTAATATGAAAAAATCACATTGAAAGAAAGATAAATTTATACATTTAAGGAGATAATTTATAACAATGTTTATAGATTAATTCCTACAAGTTTATATGGCATGGCTAAAAAAATTGTGAAGAGATTCATAAAAAGAATGCAATGGAAGTTCATACCCCTTCTACCATGCAACCACTACTATAGGATTCCAATATGTTAAATTATGGCAAACTATCTTTTTACATTTTGTCTTATATATGTGATCTAACTCGGCTCCATCATTGGAAAATAGTTACATGTTTAAGAGAATGCTTCATTGTTTAGGAAAATGTTTACAAAAACATTTTATTCAACCCCATCATTGAGAAAATGTTTCTTTATTGTTTAGAAAAAAATATAAAACATTATTTTAGCATTTATTTAAAGTAATTTAATGCCATTTTGATGATAAAAAGAAATCAAAATAACCTAAAACTTTTTAATATAAACCTAACCTAATATAAACAAAATCCCATTACTTATTGGGATGGACGAGCCTCCCATTCATACCAAGATATATTTTTAACATTATATAATGAACCCAATCATACAATTAAACCAATGTTACAATGGCCCTGAGCACATGTGTATACTATGACCTTTTCTTTAAATTTTAAACTTTAAAGAAATACTTCACCTTTAATGCGTTCTCTAAATGACTCAGACTTTAAAAAACTAGAAACATAGTAATAAAGCCAATTAGATTCCAGAGTCAAATACGTTTTGGATCCATAAGTCTACGATCCACCATTTCAATATAGCCTTGAGGTTCACATAGCTCCTGCACAATCATATAAAACAAATTTCTCTCAACCATATTTTAATTATATATTTATAATAAAAATTTAAAAAAACTATATTAAATAAAAATATATTAAAACTCAATATTTATATTTAATTATATGTTAATGATTTTGGTATCATAAGTTCAAAAACTGAAAAAATATTAAAAAATTCAATTAAAAGTTTACTGGAAATTTTTTACTTTAAAAATAATATCAAAATAAATTAGATTTTAAATATAGGAATAAATTTTAAATTCTTTAAAAAATAAAAAATAAATTAACAATTCATAAATAAACTCTTCAGCAACTCTTCTCTTGTTGTTCTCTACTGATTGTGGTTCTGGAATGGTTATGAGAGTTAGAGATGTTTCAAATTTGGATTAGCCATGGTGAAAGGACCAACATAAGAATAAAACTTTTGGCTCTTTGGAGATTGTTTTATTTTGTTTTGTATAAAGGTTTTCTTCATACATGTCAAAAACTCAACCTAGGGTCATTGTAGTTTTGGAATGGTTATCAAAGTTAATTACAGGTTTCATTTTTGGGTAGGTTATGGTTAAAGAACCAACACAAGAGTAGAACTTTTGACATTTTGAGAATTGCTTTATTTTGCTTTGTATAAAAGTTTTCTGTCAATATATGTGGTAGGTGACTCAAGAGTGATCATTGATTAGAAAGCCAATATCTTAAAATTCAAACCAAAAAAAACTATTGAACTAATAAAAAGCCCATTGTTCGATGAAGAATGTCAAAATCACCCTGTGATATCAAAGCAATTTCACTATGTGAACACAATATTTTGTGAGTGCTTTTGAACCTTCTGGTTTTGTCAAAAGTTTATAGAGATGACAGATATGTAGTTATGTGTTTTGAGATGTAATTGGAGTATAGTGCTATGATTTCAACTCTTTTTTAAGTTTAAGATAATTATAGTGTTTGGTAGTTATAGGTAATTAGGACTTTGTAGACAGTCGATACAAATAGAATGTTATTTTTAATTTATATTATTATTATTTTTTTCTTTTATATCAAAATATTAAGCTATTTTTTTCTTATTGAACTTTTTTTTAAATTAAAAATAATAAAAAAATAAAAATACAGTCGAGAAATTAAAATATAAGTATGTTTAAAAATATTATCAAGATAAGACATACACACCGGATGTTGTTTGTAAATGGCACTGTAACCCTCATTCAAGAGGAACACATGAGGGTAGTCGGTATCCGGATAAATTTTCAAATTCCTTCTCAAATTCCTTTGCACGTCAGTTTCTATGAATAATCGCATCCTGTGATAAAAATATATTAGAAATCATATATCCTGTACACTTTTTTTTCAACAAATTTGAACTTTGAAGATCGGAAGAATAGTGCTTTTCTTACATTTTAGGCGCTCTGTTGGTGGAATGCTCGCAGTAAAAAATATAAATGGTAGAGTGTCCGTTTTCCGTGTTCTCTAAAGAAAATCTCAGTATTTCATCCGGATCGTAGATATTGATTGCTCCCTGGACCAGGAAGGGAAGCCATGAAAAGACAAAAGAGAAAAAACAAAAGAAATTACCCGCAATATTAAAGGTTTGAAAAGAAATAGGGAAGCCATGAAAAAACAAAAGAAAATATGAGTTTGAAAAGAAAGAAAGAAGGAAATCTTGCCTGGGATGACCTCCTTCATACTCGTAATTACAGCAGCAATGTTAAAGGTTTGAAAAGAAAGAGGGAAGCCATGAAAAACCTAAAGACATTATGAGTTTGAAAAGAAAGAAAGAAGGAAGGAATCTTGCCTGGAGATGACCTCCTTCATACGCGTAATTATAGCGGCAACATTAAAGGTTTGAAAAGAAAGAGGGAAGCCATGAAAAACCAAACGAAATTATGAATTTCAAAAAAAAGAAAGAAGAGAATGAATCTTGCCTGGATATGACCTCCTTCATACTCGTAATCATAGCGGCAATCAATAAGTGTGTAGCCCGTGGCCCTGTAATCCATTTCGCCTTTCATTACTTTCTTTAACTGCATTCAAATTAGGGTAATTAGAAAATGGACATGAAATTGAATATTATTATGCATTTGGAAAACAGATGAGAGGAGAATTCGACATACAGTTTCCGGCGAAATGCTCTTTAGTCCGGATCTAGACCAAAAGTTGGGTAAAACGCTGTACCGGCGGGAACTGTCATAGTTCGTATCAGCCGGAATTTCCATTCTCATGATCAATGAATGAATGGATGCAGGCCTCTCCGGATCCCTGAATAAAAAATATCAAAGCGATCTTAAATTATTTAGGTATTCACGAGACGCTTGAGAAGCACGGAATAATAATCGACTCGACGGAAGTTGCGAGATCTACAAGAATATGAATGGTTCATTTGTATTTTGCGACAGGGAGGAACTGTAAGGTATTTTCCACGTTATTAAGTAAATTTAATATAGACGTTAAATCATTTTTCATAGCAAATCCTTGATATGTGTTTTAGGCCAATCTATCATAGTAAATTACAATAAATTAGCAAATCCTTGATATATGTTTTAGGTCAATTTATTTATAGTAAATTAACATAAATTGATATAGATCTATTTTAAATAGAGATTCATCAACTATATAAAAATTTATTTTTATATATCATAAAAAATTTACATTTATTAAAATTGAATCTTTCTTGGTGTTTGATAAATCCTATTTTAAGATTTTTTTTTTTGAGTTTAAATAAATAAATAAATTAATTTTCATTTGGTTTCAAATTTTTATAGGAAGGAGAAGAATCTATTTTAGGGATTTATCAAGCACTTACACTCAACCATTTTTTAAAGGTGTAATTTTTTTTTAACTTAAATTTTTTACATATCTACAAATTACACCTCTAGAAATTGGATCTCTCTTGGTGCTCGAAATCTGTCTAGGAGATTTCTAGGCTTGTCAAGGACAAACCTGGGAATCATGCAGTAGATAAGGGTCTGATTGGAGATGAAATTGATACATGAAATTGATACACATCCTGTGCTGAGAGGTATTGGGGCGCTTAGAGCAATTGCCCTTAACAAGGTTCCCTTATGATCCTCATGACCTTAAATGTTAGGGGTTTGGCTAGTCTTCCCAAGAAACTAGCAGTAATTAGACTTATCGATCAACATGCAGTTGATGTTATTTTTATTCAAGAAACTATGATTGAGGGATGTGTACTGGTTCAAGAGTTGGAACTGTTGATTCATGGTTGGCAGTTCATTTCGGTGGATGCCAAAGGCAGATCGGGTGGACTTATTTTGGGCTGGAAGTCTTGTAATTTTCTTTTTCATAATGCATGGGCTATGAAAGCAAGGTTGTGTGCAGTTTTATTTTCATTTGATTTACATAAGGAAATATCCTTTGTTAATCTTTATGCGCCCTATTTGGACAGGGAAATTTTTTGGATTAACTTGATCAAGATGGACTGTTTCTTGACTCCTTATTTAGTTTTTGGGGGAGATCTTAATTTTTCTTTGGGTCTTTCTGAAATCTGGGGGGTTAATGCTCAAGTGGATCCTTTAACTAATTTTTTTCATAATATGATGGAGAGATTGGGGTTGGTTGACATCAACCCTTTGGTTGCTATTCCTACCTGGAGTAATCGTAGAGTTGGTTCTGAGGGTATTTGTAAACGGCTGGATCGTCTCTTAGTTTCGGCTGATTTCTTAGATTGTGATTTCCTTTTTAAACAATGGATTGGGTGTGGAGGTGTTTCTGATCATCAACCTGTCTTCATGCAAATTTCTTCTCAGTCTCCTAGAGCCCATAGTCCTTTCAAGTTTAATGCCGGATGGCTGGATCATATTGACTTGGTTGAAGCTTTAAAAGATTCTTGGGTTCCTTTTGATGCTAGGTCTGCTTTATCTCCTGATTCACAATTTAGTGAGAATCTTAAACGGATTAAAGCAATTTCTACTAAGTGGTCATTGAATAAAAAAGCTCAGAACATTAAAGATTTGGTTGATATTGAATTTGAGCTGAAAAGATTTCATGATAGGCATATTTTTGGCATTACTTCAGTGGTTGATAAATATTTACTGATTGAGATTGAATCTCGCAAGAGTGCTATTCTTCTTTTTAGGGAAAAGGAGGCTCGTCAGAAAAGTAGGGCGTTATGGTTGAGCTGTGGTGATGATAATACTCCTTTCTTTCACAAATTTGCTGCTCATAGGAAATGTCGCAATTCTATTTGGAAACTTTATGATGACTCTGGAAATCTTGTGGAATGGTCTGAGGCTATTGCTGAGGCTGGGACTCAGCATTTTGAAAGCCTTTTTAAAGAAGAAGCTGACCTCCATCTTCCAGAGATTGTTCAAAGTGTTGGACATTTTCCATGTTCTGTTTCAGAGGATGAAAATGCTGAGCTTATGCAGGCTATTACTCTTAAAGATATCAAGCATATATTATCCATCAGCAAAAACGATAAGAGTCCTGGACCTGATGGTAATCCTGTCGAGGTGTATAGATGTTTGTTTGATGTTTTGGGTGAAGACCTTCTAAGAGTCATTGAATTGTCCAGGATATGTGGAAAGATTCCAGGTGTTTTTAATTCTACCTTTCTTGCTCTTATTCCTAAGATTGATAGTCCTTTATCTTTTGAGGATTTTAGGCCTATATCTCTGTGTAATTTTGTATACAAAATTATTGGTAAGATTATCTCAATCAGAATCAGAAAGGTTTTGGGTAGATGTATTTCTGGTGAATAGTTTGGATTTCTACCGGGAAGGCAGATACATGATGTTGTAGGTGTCATTCAGGAAGGTATGCATACTATGCATGTTAAATCCTTAAAAGCTGTTATGATTAAGATCGATCTTTCTAAAGCCTATGATCGAGTCAGCTGGGTCTATCTTCGGGTTATTCTTGCAAAAATGGGATTTGCAGGAAACTTTATTGCGTGGGTTATGAGTAGTCTTTCTTCTGTTTCTTTTTCTTTGCTCATCAATGGTGTTGCTACCAATTTTTTTTAAATCTGGTAGGGGACTCAAACAGGGGTGTCCTTTGGCACCACTTCTGTTTCTTATTGTGGTTGAAGGCCTTGGGAGGGCTATTCTTCATGCTAAACTTAATGAGACTTACCATGGTTTATCTTTTGGTAATAATACAGTTTTAACTCATGTTCTCTTTGTGGATGACATTGTCATGGTTAATGATGGTTCTGGACAGTCTCTTTCTACTCTCTATGAGATTTTAATGCATTTTTGTAAGGCATCTAGGATGCAAATAAATGATAATAAATCTTCATTATACTTCTCCTGTATGGAAGACTCTGAAGTTATTACATTACAGAATATCTTCAGCTTCCCTGTTGATAGAATTGATCATGGCATGAAGTAGCTTGGTTTTCATCTTAAACCATGCAGATATCTTATTAGGGATTGGGATTGGCTGATCATTAAAGTTGAACAAAGGATTCAGAATTGGAGCTTCTGTTGGCTGTCAAAAGGAGGAAAGCTGATTTTGATTAAAGCTGTTTTAGAGGCCATTCCAGTCTATTGGATGCATTTCTGGGTACCTTTGGGTGTAATAGATAAAATCAGAAAGCGTTGTTTTAATTTTCTATGGGCTGGTTTACAGAACTCTTCAGGTTTACCCTGGATATCATGGAAGTTTATTGCTATGCCTAAATCTTTGGGTGGATGGGGACTTAAAGTACCTGTTTTATTTGCCAAGGCTCTCGCAGCAAAAAATGTCTGGAACATCATTCATGGTTCGGGTTTATGGGTTAAGATAGCAATACAAAAATATATTTATCCAATGAATATTCTGGAATGGATAAGATCTACTGTTAAAAAGAAAAAGAATATTTCTATTTGCTGGAAAGCTGTTATTTGGGCTTTCGATCTCATTGGAAATTTTTTGGTCTGGAAAATTGGTACTGGCAATGCTGTTTGTATTGGTTTAGATCCATGGACTGGCTGTAAATGGAGACATGCTCTTCCTATTCCTATGTTAGAAAGATTACATTTGTCTGGTTTTCATTTTCTTTCTGATATTGGAATTCTAGGTTCTGTTTTGATGTCTCAAAAATGGTTATCTGCAGAATCCATTGGATTTATTGACCCTCATGAGATTGCTGCTTGGAATGGATATATTGCCATTCTCAAGTCTAGCGATGTTATACTTTCTGCTGCAGATGATTGTCTTATCTGGAATTTATCTAAAACAGGCAAGTATTCTCCTAAAGAGGGTTATGCTGAGCTTATTAATAGAGAAGTGGAATCGGTCTAGTGGTGGAAGGTCTTATGGAAGATGAAGTGTCCCCTAAAATCAAAAGTCTTTAGTTGGTTTCTTCTTTCTGGTAAAGCATTGACTTGGGATGTTCTTTGCTTGAGGGGTAGAGAAGGTCCTGGAAGATGCTTTTTATGCAATCAGAGCTGTGAATCCAATTTTCACATTGCAATAGAATGTCCTTTTACTCAATCTGTTTGGTCAATTATTGAGGATCATTTGAAAATAAAAAATTTATGGTATGGAGAATCTCTGTTTGCTTGCCTTAAAAACTGGTGTTTTCTATCAGATGTGGCACTTATCAAATCCCTACCTATCATTGTTCTTTGGTTTACATGGAAAGCAAGAAATCGATCTTGTTTTGAGGATTTAGTCACAACTCCTGCACAGGTATCAGGCTATAGCTTGGATCTGTTGAAGAACTTACCACAGTCCTCATCTGTGGTCTCTATCAGATCAATTTTTGTGGAAGAAATTGATAAAACTTATGCCTGGGGTTACTTTGATGGATCGACAGCTGGGGACCCAATGATTTGTGGGGCTGGAGGTATTTTGTTCATATCTGATAGTCATTATATTTCTTTCAAAGCAGGTTTAGGCTTGGGTACAAATAATTATGCAGAATTATGTGCACTTAAGCTTCTCCTCAGGCTGACCCGGAAGCATAATTTGGATCAATTGCAAGTTTTTGGGGATTCCCAGTTAGTTATCAATTGGGCTTCACGTAAGTATCAATTATTAAACCTTGAACTAGCCATGATTCTTCAAGATGTTCACTGTTTAGTTGACAGTCTTGATTATGTGTCTTTCAAACACATTTATAGGGAACAAAATTTCAAAGCAGATTCATTGGCTAAAGCAGGTGGCATCATTCTTGAAGGATCTTGGGTTACATGTGAACAGAGAGGGGCAGAAATTGTGGAAACTTTTCAGGTTTTCTAATATGTTCTGTGAGATGTCTGATTTGAAGTTTACTTGACTGTTTATGAGGGCTTCATGCATTCTGTGTTTCTGTCAGATTCTTATGAGTACTTTTCCTGGTTATTTTTGGAGATTTTATGCTTGGGCATTTCTGAATTCATGATTTGTGGCACCCTTGATACATGATGCTCTGGCTGAAATTAATATGCTTCATATTATTCTGGTGATATCAAGCAAACATACTAAGAGCATGACATGCGGGCTGATGGCCTCTTTGTTTTGGAGCTGAAATGGATATGATTTTTTTCTTTGGATGGCCTGGGATTGGCCAATTTATTAGATGCTGATTATTGATCAACTTTGATTTTTTCATTCTTTTAGAGGCTTTTTCAGCCAGCTAGTTATGCTCTAGTCTGTTTTTTGCTTGTGATCACCATCCGATTCACAGTTTATCTGACATGAGTGATCAGGAATGATGAAAAAAGTCTGCTATGATCAGACTTATTTTTTTAATGCATGGATGTTCATTTTTGAAATCTTTTCTGCTGACAAGTATTGGTAAACATTTTGATATGATAATGGTTATTGTGCTCTTCCTGAGGCAAGTAACTGATTGTATTGACAACTTCTTAGTTGGTTTTTGTATAATGGACCTTGAGGGCCATCTATTGAATGTGAATAAAATATTTACGAATTTTTTCTTTGGAAAAAAAAATTTAAGATGAATTCATATTGGTTTTAATTTTTTCATATTTTATGAACTGAATATTTATTTTTTAGTTACTTTTCATTTGGTTTTAATTTTTAATTTTATGAGTGGACATAAAACAATTAATTACTTTTCATTTGGTTTTAATTTTTAATTTTATGAGTGGACACAAAGCAATTAATTACTTTTTATTTTAGATAACATAAGGTTACATGAGACCATCTTCCCCATACTGGGCTATAGAGCACCTTCCTTCTCTTGATGCAAAAATTGAATCCCTCTTGGTGCTGGTGCTTCATAGATACGGGTTTAAGATGGATCTATACTGGTTTTAATTACTTTTTTTAATCAAGATAGATATTTACACTTTAATTTAATATTTTTCAATAAATCCATATTTAAGATGGATTTATGAAGATCTTAAAGTAAATGTAGTGTTGATAAATTCAAAGTTAAAAATGGATATGTGACTAAACTTAATATACATGTCCACATGAATAATAACTTTCATACTAATATAGAAATTGGATGTGAATGATAGAAAATCCCATTTGGATAATATATGTTTTTTTTTCTCGATCGAATGAACATAACCACTCCTGGTTATAGTTCATTCTCACATTGTTTTTCTTGCCTCTGTGACTTTTTTGATGAAGCATGTTGTTCACCGCAATGGTGGCTGTTGAGGGAGGGATAGTGAATCTCTCCCCCAACATCTCATGATATTGGGGCACTAGGTGACCTAAATCCAGTTCTGTGAAATATTTGATTGAGGTTCAATACTTGGAGAGAATGTGAATTCACAGTATTTATTAAAGTAGCATTTTCTCTCACTTATCCAAGGAAATATTTCTCGTGATGATGGACTAAGATCTATAGTCCGAAACATACATTGGGAAGTATAAATTCCCCATGGGTTTTCCATATTAATTCTTCTGCTAATGTATCCCACCTTTGAAAACCTAAATAAAAGCAGTGTATCCTTCCATGGAAGGGATTCATTGAATGAGGTTCAACAGCTGGAGAGAATGCAAATTCATAGTATTTATTAAAGTAGCATTCTCTCTCACATATCATAGAAAATATTTCTCTTGATGATGGACTAAGCCATATAGTCTGAAACGTATGTGAAGAAGTACAAATTCCCCACATGTTTTCCATATCAATTATTCTACGAATGTATCCCACCTGTGAAAACCTAAATAGAAGTATCATATTCCTCCATGTAAGGGATACCGTTGAATGAGATTTGACATCTGGAGAGAATGTGAATTCATAGTATTTATTAAAGTAGTGATTCTCTCACATCTCCAAGAAAATATTTCTCTTGGTGATGGAGTAAGCTCTATAGTATGAAGCATACATTAAGAAGTACAAATTGCCCATAGGTTTTCCATATCAAATATTCTGCAAATGTATCCCACCTTTGAAAACCTAAATAAAAGCATCATATCCCTTCATGGAAGGGATACATTGAATGAGGTTCAACACCTGGAGAAAATTGAAATTCACAGTATTTATTAAAGTAGCATTCTCTAATCTCACATCGCTGAGAAAATATTTCTTTTGATGATGGAATAAGCTCTATAGTCCGAAATTTACATCGAGAAGTACAATTCCCCATATATTTTCCATATCAATTCTTTTTCAAATGTATCCCACCTCTGGAAACCTAAATAAAAGCATAATATCCCTCCATGGAAGGGATACACTGAATGAGGTTCGTCTGGAGAGTGCCTAGAGAGAATGTGAATTCACAATATTTATTAAAGTTGCATTCTCTCTCACATCTTTGAGAAAATATTTATCATGATGCTGGACTAAGATCTATGGTTCAAAACGTATGTCGAGAAGTACACATTCCCCATAGGATTTCCATATAATTTCTTCTACAAATGTATCCCACCTATGAAAACCTAAATAAAAGCATCGTATTCCTCCATGGAAGGGATACATTGAATGATTTTTGACACCTAGAGAGAATGTGAATTTACAATATTTATGAAAGTGGCATTCTCTCTCACATATTTGAGAAAATATTTCTCCTGATGATGGACTAAGCTGTATAGTTCGAAATGTACATCCAAAAGTACAAACTCCCTTGAGGTTTTCGATATCAATATTTTGCAAATGTATCCCACCTTTGAAAACCTAAATAAAAGCATCATATCCCTTCATGTAAGGGATAAATTGAATGAGTTTCGACCCTTGGAGAGACTGCAAATTCACAGTATTTATTAAAGTAGCATTCTCTCTCACATTTTTGGGAAAATATTTCTCCTAATGATGGGATAAGCTCTATAGTTCGAAACATACATCGAGAAGTACAAATTCCCCACATGTTTTCCAAAGTCAATTCTTCTGTAGATGGGAGAGGATTTCACTAGAAAGGGAGGAGAGGGATCTGGCAATACGTAGGAATCCAACCTTGGGATTCTTGGGGGATGCAATCTAGGGAATTGCACCTCCAAAGTAGTGCATATGCCCAACAAATCACATGGAATGATATCAATGAGAAAATTTAGTATATGAAGGATCACACAATTATAGGAAAGTTTGTTACAATTTGGATTACTGAAAAGTTTATGATCTCGGGGATAAACACCAAGTGGAATCCTAAGGGAATTATGAACTCAAGCTTGGTTCAAAAGGGTTCTTCATAGTTATTTTCACGAGTTTGGAAGAAAGGGTTCACATATATTTGACAATGGACTACATTATGTTTTAACTCAATAATCTTGTATCTCAAATTTTGGGTTGAGCATTTTAACATAGATAAAGAAGACTTTTCTCACACCCCCATATGGATATGATTATCTTCGCTCCCTATCACATACATGTTCTAATACAAAACTAGCACTTATCTTGGTCACCTTGGCAACACTTTGTGATGACGTCTAACTTGGTCAATTCATGAGATTGAGAAGTAGCATTAGGCCGACAGGGAACTCCATGAACACCATTTTGTCAAACTCCTTGTAATGATACCAATCTGTAGCATATCCAACCACCTCCACAATATCGATGAGGTGATGGGGCACCCAATCTTCTGCCTCGATGGAAATGTGTCACATCCCCTTCTGGAATTGTCAATGTAACAACTGCCAACCGAAAACCAAACTCCAAAATCTGAACTATGATGTAATTTGGCCCTTTGATATTAAATCTAAATTTTCCTAAATTATAATTGCAATTTATTCATTTATGGGATTTGGGATCCCAAGCACATCATTCCACACAGGGATAAATAATACAGTTGATATTGTAATTCCAACAATAAATTCATTGAGATAAATTACAACACAATTAACAACAACATTAGCAATTTACACAACTAAATACATAACAATTATAAATTAGAATACATTATATGCATGGTCACCCAAATCCATATCAATTTACCATATTAATTCATTCAACATAATTACGTATACTAATTCTACATGAATGCAACATCTAATTCCAAATAGTCTTCATTCAGGCATGTTCTAAAGTTGGAAAACATATACATTCCAAAATAGAAATTAACCATGACAACATAAACATGAATATGCTACTTATCTTAACAAAAAGTCCAATTGGTTATAGGACTCATATGTTCCTCCCAATTGTGGGCTCTTTGTTGTACTTAATATTTCTACAACAAAGGCCACCCCCAAGTTAGGGACACCAATCCATTAGAGTAGTGTGCTTCTCATATTTTTCCCTAAGCCTTTCACTCAACTATCTACTCATAGGCTATATTTAGGCTCAACTCACAACCCAACCAATCACAAGATTCACAAGTGGTCTTCCTTTCCTAGTCCCACATGAAACCTACTAGTGCAGAAACCCCATCCACATCTATCCCAATCCTCATTACTTATTCTCCATCAACCAATACAACACAAGGAACACCACCCTTCTCTGAGTTAATAGTCCCTCATGTGCTCTTCAATTCCCTTCTAGTTATCTAGCACATGCCATCTAGGAAATCTATATACTGGGACTCCAGGGAACACAACATGTAGGCTAGGTCTCCCTAATAAGGGCTCACTAACTTGATACATCAGTTCTATGGTTATTCACCATGTCTCGGGGACTCCAGGATATCTCCACCACCAAACATGAATGTTCCTTCCCAATTCAATACAATTGTTATAAATGCTAAATTTAAAACACTAACCTAGGTTAATCTAGGATAATTTTAGTAATTAATGTAATTAAATTAAAGAGGTGACTTGAAAAGTCACCTCCCTTCCCCACTTAGGGTATAAATTACCCGAGGCACTTCTTATGTAACCATCTCATACATTATCATATACATATTTTTTACACTAAGTTCCTCTTCACCCACTTTTTTTCCTTTCATTGGTATTTGAGCCTCTCGACTCTCGACACCAGCCCACCACCTTCCACACCAAGATAGAGCCATACACATACTTCACACCACCACCTTGCGGCCCACTCCACACCTGCGTTTCTTCATACCCTGTTCAAATACTCTCCCACGATCCTCTCCACACCGCGTCCTCTCACTCCACCTTGCACACACTCCCACCTTCTGTAGCCACCATTTCTTCACTTCCACATGACCTGCGTTCTCTCCCTCTACATGTTCTTATAACCGTGCCACCTTCTGTAGAAAAGAATTTTGAAGAAGAAAATTATGTAAGACAAACAATTGATCACAATTCTATAAGAAACAAAATGTCTTACTACCACCATCACAAAAATTATCTAGTGAATATGGAGAGGAATTCACTCAATAGAATTTGATGTGCAAGGGACTGGAAGTGGTCTAGCCATATTGTGGAACCCATAGGAGGTATCTCTTTCAAAAAAATTTGCTATTTCCTTTCCCTTTCTACTAATTCAGAGGTAATGGGGATGAAGGTCTCTGGGTTGATCACCAATGTATATCGACTACACTCCCCACATTGATTCAAGTATTTTTGGATTCAATCCATTGATTGAAAGAAAGCGCAAGAGAAAGGCACTGAATTCTAGGGGGGTACTTTAACATGATCACCTCGATCTTAGAGGAAATTAGGATGAAGAAGGCTAGATGTTGAGAATATAAATTTTTGGGAAACCATTAAACAACTAAGTTTCATTGACATGGAAACTACTAAGGGGGTGTTGACCTAGAAAAATAAAAGGGATAATCCATCAGATTGCTTTGCATCTGTATAGATTCTTAATCTATGACACAATCATGATTGTAGGAAGAGACCTTACACCATGTATTTTCTCTGCCACTGGATTTGATCATTGGTCAATATCCCTACAATAGAACTAGGTAGGATTTCCCTCAAGAATTCCCTTTTGGTTCAAGAAATTTTGGCTCACCCATCCCAACTTCCAAGAAATTGTTAGGAGGTGGTGGGAGGAAATAGATTCTCCAAGAGGAACCAAAATGTTCAATATACAACATAATTTAAAAATTATCAAGGAAAAATTAAAATGGTGGAACAAGGAAGTTTTTAGCAACATCTTCAGTGAGAAAAATATGCTATAAGAATGAATGATCCAGCTACAACATGAAATAATCCACATAGGCTATATGGTGGATGCAACGACTGAGGATAAAATCCTCCAATATCAGTTTGAGGAAAGGGACAGGTAGGAGGAGATGTTATAGAAGAAAAAGTCCTAGGTAAAATGGTTACGAGAGGGAGAGAGAAATTCAAGATTCTACCATAGATATAATATGAAACATCTACATTGCAATAGAATTGTGGCACTCAAATATTCTCAACGTCGCATCTTAACCAAACATGAAGACATTGAGTAGGATATGGTGACATATTTCAAATATTTGTTAACCGATCCCAACCCCGATAGAGCTAAGGAAATAAACATAATAACTCAGCACATCCCCTCCCTGGTCACGCAAGGTCAAATAGATAGTATTTTAAGGCCAATTGAGATGATTTAAGTTGAACAAGCACTTCAAAAAATTGTGACTGGGAAGTCCCTAGGTCTAGATGGATTCACCATGAATTTCTTCCATTGCTACGAGAACATGGCCAAGCAAGAAGTTTGGTAAATGCTTGAGACTCTCGAATATCCAAAGGGGTGCTTCCAACTCTCAATTATACTTTTCTGTCCTTCATTCCCAAAGAGAGAAACCAAAAAAATACTAGCAAGTTTCGACCTATTTCCTTTGTAATGTTCTGTACAAAATCATAACAAAAGTGCTTGCAAATTGACTCAAATTTCCTTAGTTAATTTCCCTCGAGCAGTCTGGATACATCAAGGGTAGGGAAAACCTTGATGGGATCATCTTGGGTCATGAATTAATCCATTTTCTCAAAGTAAAAAAAAAAGACTAGCATGATGATAAAATTGGATATGTCAAAATCCTTCAACTTTCTTAGTTGGGAATACATAAGGAGAATGCTCCTTGCTATTGGTTTTAGCCTTGACTAGACTAATTGGATTATCTCCTTAAATTCCTCATCTTTATTTTCCATCATTGTTAATGGCTCACACTTGACCACATTTATACCTTCCAATGGCATTAGGAAGGGTGATGTGCTCTCACCCTTTCTCTTTATTTTCATGGTGGAAGGCCTTGGACGTACCATAAAAGCCATGGGTGCTAGTCATGATATCAAAGTTATCACATTTTATACCCATGAAAATACCCATACACATCAACAATTTGTGGATGATACATTGATAATGTGTTATTCATCGGTGAGATAGGATCGATCCATCAAATTTTCTCTCCACCTCTTTATGGAAGCCTATGGAATCCTAGTAAACCGAGACAAATCCCAAACGTTTTCTTCAACACTCCCACTTTCGCTTAGCGGATACCTCTCGCATCCTAGGCTTCCTTGGAAGCTCCCTTTTGTCCAAATTCCTTGGGGAGCCTCTTTCGAACTCAATGCTTAAACGGTCATCCTGGTAGGATCTTCTGTCTAGGATCTCTGAGAAAATTTTCTAGTTGGACTCTCTGACCTTTCAACCTTGCCATCCACTTTACCCTAGTCAAATTGGTTCTTTAATATATCCCATTATACCTCTTCTAGGCCATGGCTTCTCCTAAGTATATTATCAAAGAAATCCACAACCTTCATAGTACTTTACTATGGTGGGGCATAGACACTCATTACAAATGGGCTTTGGTCAAATCGGAAAATTTGCATAAACCTAAGCTAGTGGGGGCCTTGGAGATGAGAGACCCGAAATTCATGAGTAACGTGTTAGGAGAAAATACATGGTGGAGATGGATCACACACTCATCAGAACGATGGGAAATTTATGGCATAGGAAATACACTCCTCATTTTGAAAAACAAAATCTCATTTGGTTCTCATATGAGGTAGAGGTTTCATTAATTTGGAAATTGGTTTCCCAAAATAAATATTTAATTCAACAAAACAATTTCTGGGACATTAAAGATGTTTGATCTGCATATTTTTTGGATGAATCATTGAAACAGTCACCCAACCTATTGCATCTACAACATCTCCACAACACTCAACACCAACTTAGAAGTAATGGAATGCTCCAAGTGTGCCATTATTGGACCAATGATGGAGAAAGTGGCATCTGACGCTAGATACCTCCTCATATATGGCCTATAAATAACAAATAGGAATATATGACTACCATTTGGGTAGAATTTATGGATATATCCATAAAAAATAAATTAGGAAATGACAATATCAGGTGGGACATCTTACAAGTAGACACTTCGCAGTTAAAGAAGCATACTCCCTAGAAACCGATTAGAAAATATCCCCAAAGACTAGGTCTGGAAAAATATTTAGATTGGAAACATTTGGACCAAGTTAGTGACTTTTTAGCGTCTTATGCTCAAAGGGCGTATCCTTACTTAACTTTCTAAAGGGATGATTTGTAGGTCTATCCTTCTTCCCATTATGTAGAAATGAGTAGGAGACTATCATCCATCTATTCAACACTTTTCTCTTTACCTCAGAGATATGGGACAAAAGTGCATCTCTTTTTGGAAGGATAGATTTGGTTAGAAGGAATCCTACCCAAAACATAAGCATATGGGCCATAGGTACATTCAACAATGTCATTCTCAACAAATTATGGAAGCTCCTCCCAAGCCTTATGAGTTGGAAAATATGGAAGGAAAGGAACATAAGGATTTTAAATGATCAAATTCAAAACAAGTGGTTTGGATGATAATAAAGGAACACAAACATGAGACTATTCAATTAAATCCTTAGACAAAACAAGATTTTCAGCTAAATCCCCAATATCAAACCATATTGCAGGCTTGGAACATGCCTCCCATTCGTTGTCAAATAACCCTTTAGAATCCTTTCCCTACTACTTCAATCTCTTCCTCATGGAGTCTTCCTCCTCTAGGATTTATCAAGCTTAATTTTAAATGGGCGTCTAAAGGAAATCCAGGGCCAATAGGCCTATGAGGAGTGTTCAAAGATGAAGAAGGTAACATCCCACACATCTAAATAGAATATATTAGGTAGGAAAGTAACAATGAAGCATAAATAGATGGCCTCATTCAAAGTTTAAAAATTGTTGCGAAATCTAGATACTCCAGACTTATTATGGAGGGTGACTCCTAGTTTATCATCAGGACAGTCGCCTATTTTCAAAATGGTGCTTCCATTCGACTTCTCTAAAAAAATGGAAACTTAAGAGTATAATACAAGAACTTGCAAAGCTCCTCCCCTATATAGACACTCTTATAGCCATCCATGTTTAGAGGCATGCCACTAAATTAGCAAACCTCCTAGCTAATGAAGGTTTTCTAAAAAAGAGGTGCTTTGGGATGAATATGTTGCAACACCGGAGAGTATCAATTAAAAAAAACTTGTCCAGAGATAGATTTGAAGGATTTAATCTACCCAAATGCAGGTTTCTACAACTTGGAGGGCACCCTCCCTAATCTCGAATGACTCTCATTAGCATGATAGGTGGTAGTAGGGATGATACAATTGTCTTGGGTATATCTAGGGATCATTATACAACATAAAGCATTCATGGAACATGTTTAAACTCACAACAAACTCTCTCAACCATGGTAGTTCCTAGTGCATTAATGCTTATTAGGTATGTCGTTCATGGGAGGATCCATGAGCATTCTTGTGGGGATGAAGGAATAATGGTAGAATATCAGAAGGAAAAATCCATCAAAAACAATAATTGGTATGAAGTGACCTCAGTGACATGCGAGTCCAATTCCAAAACTCTATGACTTCCTCTATTGGAAGAAGGACTCTGGGTGGTTGACATTGGTAAATTCTATTGGGTTTCGGTTCATGGAAGCTCTAGGATTCTTGTTTCACTCTAGGAATATTGTTGGTAAAGATGCCTTGTCAAAGCTACAGACAGTATAGTTCCTATGCAACATGAGTCATAGATAAAAGTGTTAGATGTCGTAGGGGTGGGGGAGGTAGGAACAAATTGCTAGGTGTTGGCGAGGATCTGCATCAAGCCTTCAACAAGAATGTTCCCATCATATCAAGTAGGCCACAAAGGAAATGGAAGATTCTCCTATTGAGGAAAAGGAGCATGATTCAGAGCAACAGGAAGCAGTCAACCCATATTGGATTGTCAAGAAAATTTTGTCTAATGTTTTAATAGAAAAATAAATATTCCAGGTCAAGACTCTTAAAGCAATAAGCAGGATTCAGGATGACCTGGACCAGATTTAGGCAGAACTAGACGACTTTGTTCAACAACTAATACCACGTACGAGATGGAAGGTGACAAGGTGTGAGCTCATGGGAAGATGACATCATGATCTCTTCAGAAGAGGCTATGCCAAGACAACCCTGATAGTTTCTTGTTTTTCCTATTTTTTGGATTTTGGTTAGATTTTGGTTAGTGATCTTGAGTGGTTTATCCATCTCCGTGCAAACCTGGTTTCCCTCTATAGGAAAAGTTTTGAAACCTTTTTATTTGGATCCTATGCTAGTTGTAATAACTTTGTTAAGCTCTATTCGGGCATGGTTTCCCTCTCATGGGAAGGCTACACATTTCTTTGTTTTTGTTGTTAAACATTGGTCTCTTAAGCCATATTGACTTGCGAATGTTGGTTGTCCTGGTTTCCAAAGTGACATGCCAACCACTGTGTTTTTTGTATAATATGTTATTTCATAGGTAATAGTAACTATTTCATCTTGTTGACAAAAAATACTTTCCTAGTAATATACTGGTTAATTAATTGATATGCAAATGATATATAATCATATTGCGTCTCCAGGTGCCCTTCTATAGTTTAGGCGCCATGGATATATATTTCACTCATTAAAGACATCCAAATAAAATATGGATTAAATAACTTGTTTGAGCTTGGAGCCCCCATTCTTTATATCAAATGTTCTAGATGCTAGCTAAGAGTGTGAAGTGATCCCTTCTTATAATAAAATAAGATACATGAACACTATCGACTTTAGTGAGTGTGATCATCCATATATGATAGTTTAACTACACAAAGTTGAAGCCTTTGAAAGAAACAAAATTTAAACCACAATTAAGAAACAAGAACACAAACGTACTATCAAAATCAACTCTACAAGAACCATTCAAATTCTAGAGAATGCCATCAACCTTTATGGTAGAAATGAAATTACTTGAATTAAAATTTCTTACTTATTTAATTCTAAATAGTAAATGAAAACTCATAGTAAACCACACTCATAATTGAAAAAATACTTATAAATTATTTTAAATATAATAAATGTATACATAGTACTCTTAAATCCTTTCACTATAAAGTATATTTAGTTTTAAATATAAAAATATATTACTATTCAAAAGTAAACATCAAATAAAAAATGAAACCATGAATCATGTGCTTTTGGATATAGTAAAATAAATTATGATACGTTAACGTGTGACCTTGTCCATAACTACGGGCCCACGAGCTTTGAATTTAGTTATAAACTAAGTGTGATAACATCCATACCTTCAATATAATATACGTGTGAGTGATAATAAAGTGGTGTTATAAATACATTGTATTATATTTATTAATTATAATACATATAATATTTATATAATATAATAAATATTATATTATATTTATTATAATAAATATTTTAAATATTATATTATAGATGATGTTAAATTTAATTAATAAATATACATTAAATTTTTATATTGAATACATAAATATATTTTAAAATAAATAATGATTAATTATTAATGTAAATTATTTTCTATTAGTAAAATTTAAATTTGATTTACAAAAGCTTAATTTAGATTTACAAATCAAAATCAAAATATTTTATTTTATAAGTACTTTATTTTAGTTTATATATGTATTCAAAAGTACTATGTTTCTAGTCATATCAAGGAGTATTTTTAATAGACATCTTTACCCTTTAACTTAATCATAATTATATGAATTGTAATGCAAAAGTTGAGTTGTAAATATGCCTTCCCTATAAACTCACAATATTGTATTATATCTCTTAGGAGGATCATTTTAGACCTCACAATTTCCCTAATTGAGATTCCTCTAGATGAAAATTGGTGAGCATTCAACTCACAAGATAGATAAAAATAATATACACAATGGCGTTCTCTCGGAGCTAATATTTGTTGCATGAATCCACATCACATCCTCTAGGCTTTTACTTATCCAATGATCTACACAGTAGTATGAAAATTCTTCTTTCTTAAGGGATTTACCACCCTCATGTATCTTCTTATCATTGTAATTATTCCTTTACTTTAACATTATCATTGTGATTCTCCTATAGGATTCTTGTAAACTTGCTTTGGAAGATTGTTTTCCATTGCTTCTCAGATCTACTCCACAATATTGTTTATGTCTTATGTGTTCACATTCCATTGTTCATTAAACTTGTTTATTTTTGCATCACAACAATACACTCACTCTCCAACGTCTCTTCTTTTACAATTCGTAAAACTAAATAAAAAATCATTCTTCAAATACCCTCTTCTTCATTCATAGGGTACAACCTATACTTCTTCCCATCCTTCTCCAACTAGTAAGTATTTCAATCTCCCACCCTCATGAACAACCCATCTATCATATTGCCATGGTCTCCATGGGAAAAACATTACACAAAACTCTATCACTATAATAACCTCGAACATGGAATTCAATCTCCCATTCCTCATGTATAATGATCATATGCCCTTTCTGTAACCATTATATCATGTATCCAGTTGAGTGAGGTATATGGTTCAAATGTAACTTTTGAAGTATTTTAATAGACATAAAATTCATAGTAATCCCCTATATAGATTAAATTACAACACTTACCTCCTACTTTGCATGTGCTTTTGAAGATACTCTTCCTTAACTCTAATTCTTTTGCAATCTCCTTCTCTGGTTACAACAATTCTCTTCTTGGCCCATCAAATTCTCTACATGCTTTAATTGCAATGGCATAATTTCTTCTTTGGTTATTGCTTATACTCCTTCAGAGACATGCATTGTTGAATATGGTCTTTGCCCGCTATTGACGGAAAAATAGACACAAGGGTGAGTAGTCTTCCTTGCTTGAGTTAATCTTTGAGGTTGCATCTGGGACCCAATATTGTGAATTGTAATTTAGTACCCCAAACTCCAAATTGAAAATCAAACTATAAAAAAAGAAAAAGAAAAAAAAACTAATATGAAAAAAAGGGACAAGTGCTAAACAAAACAAACGAACAAGCGTATGCCAAACCAAATGCTGCCATGGACTATATGAAATGTAATTTAGTATCCCAATATCCAAATGGAAAAGAAAACTATAAACAAGAAAACAAAACAAATATGAAATAAAAGGGACAAGTTCTAAGCTAAACAAAAGAATGAGAGTATTCTAAACCAAATGTTTCCATGCTCAATAGTCCAACTAAATACATTGGTGTCACCTAGGAGGTGAGGGATTCAAAGGGAAGCCAACAATATCCTTTAGAGAGTTCATTTTTGTCCACACAATTGCAAGATAGCTATCGTAGAATAATGGAGATACACTTGCTTCTTAAAGGAAGAAAGCAATAAAGATTTTGCATCCCAACTTTAGGTAAGAACTGGATTGAAAGATGAGCTCTCAATGCAATTATCACATCATAACTATGCTATGATTTTCTCCTATAAAATGCATGACCATGGCTTCCTTTTATAGGCCAAATGGAGGCCAAGAAACATCTAGATCCAAATGTGAACACAATTTCCCAAGTATGTAAGAAGTTAGGTTAGAATTTTGGATCCAAGGGATTTGTTATGAGCCTGTTGATGCCTGGAAAATCCTAGGTATCAACCGTAGGGATTCTCCACGATAACCGATACCAATTAGATCGTCCATTGTTTGGTGTGGGGAATCCGTCCGGTTTGTGGTCCAGCTACCATAGATTAAGTTGTTTAAATCTTTTACCGATTGCGGCTCGGTCCACTGTTTATGTAATTTTTTGTTTAAATGAATGAAATGCAGATGCCTAAGATGAATGTAGGTCTATTGTATTCTAAAAATAATCTATTCTATCCTTGTAGGGAGCAAATTTAGAGTTCAGAGTAATATATTGAAAATGTTCATATAAGTCCAACAGATAGCTATTCCAACACAATAATCACATTTGCAGCAGAAAGAATACTGAAGATAACTCTGATATAATTTTTTTTTTTGTAAATAAAAGATTGCATTACTGCAAAATCACAAGTACAGAGACACCCACAGTCGAGGCCACATCAAAAAGCTATCTCAAAATCTATTACAGACCGCCCCTAAGGCACCTTTCTTCCCCAAAAAAGGGAGATCCCCGCCATGGTAGAGTTCAATCCCATAAATACAGTCCCTAACTATCAAAGAAAAATGAACTAAAAACAAACTATTCCTATTGACAGAGACTTGCTAACATGACGACATGACCTTATCACAACCAGGAACATAAAATCAAGGAAGAAGGTTGACGTTGGGGAAGCCCGCATTCGGCACCTGACCGCCCTCATCTTGCTGAGACGTGCCACCAGACCACTCCATTCCCAACCCTCCAGAATGCTGACTGGGACCACCATCCCGAGGTTGCTCCATCCCCGAATGATAAAGGCCAATTCCCAACTTTAAGGCAATTTGGTCTACTTTATGGTGCATTAGGAGGCAGTTGTGGTTGTGTTCGCTGAGATTCTTCTGCATCATTTGGCACTCTGCACGGTGTTCCTTCCATGCTTGGACAGGCTCCTCATCCCCCTCCATGTTTGCCGCAGATTCCTCCTTCTTGTCCTCCATATTAAGACCAGTGTGCGTGACCATGTTCATGCTGACCAAATACATCATTATCAAGAAATAATGGGCCGAATCCCTTCCTACTATAGAGCCCAGGTCCATGACCCAATCCTCTACCTCCACTCTAACCTCCTCAATCGACATCCTCTTAACTTGCTCCCACAAATCATTTTCCATTCTTTTCATATCCTTGTAGGCCAACAGGGGAACGCAGTCCTTGAAAATTTCCATTGCCGCCAGGGCTTGGAATTGCGCCCAGGTTGCACTACCCTTCCCTCTCTTGGCCACCCCCTTCCCCTTGTCGTGATTCAGCAACGAAGCATCGCAAGCATTGGGATTCCCATAACCACTTTGAGGAGGACCCATCTTGCTCTTCAGTCGCGAACCCCTCATAGAGCTCTTATGTCCTTCCCACAAACTCTCCCTACCTGAATAACTAATAGGCCAACGTGTTCCTTCCACAGAAAGCGGACGATGAACCAAGCATCCAAAACTATATTAATAGGAGGAGGTGCATTCTTTACCTTAACGGTTCTGTAGCTGTTGTCGATCTCCCTGATCTAGTAATCACCCTTCCCCGTACTCAGCACGAGTTGAAGCATCATGCCTTTCGTCATATCCGAATCCTTTCCACTCAGAAAATCTATCCCTCCCTCCCTTCTCCGCCGAGATCCATACCGAGGATTAATGGAGAGAGTACTAGCACAGATTATAATGTGCATTACCTTCATTACTACGCATGGTGCCGATCGAGATCCGTGGACAGCTACCTTTGCCCCATGTCACCACCTTAATTATCCCTTGCACTATCCCCCATCTATCCTCTCGAGCTGATGTCTTTCTGGGCCAGCTATTGACACCGGGGAACCCCTTGAGCCGCTCCAAAGGCCTCCAGTCGTCCCATCCTCCGGGCCCCACTCTCCTCTGCACCAATGTTTTCCAACATGTCTGCCACCTGGTTCGTTTCCCTTCTAACGTGGTGAAAGGAGACTGCCAGATGGGATATGACCAGGCCACAAAGGACTTCCAACCTACTTTCCAAGCACCAACTGGATGAAACCTTCTCAGTTTTTTTCCCGTTGGAAAGCTTCTTTGCCATCTGAATGAGTATGTTCGCATCCCGTTCTATCATCATCAGCAACCACCCTTCCCTAAGCATCATGCTGAGACCTTGGAGCATGCCTTCGAGTTCCATGGAGTTGTTGGTATCAAATCCAATAGACCCATAGTAAACTTGAAGAACGTCCCCTATTGAATTTCTGCAAACTCCCCCATATCCTGCTTCTCCAGGGTTACCTTTCACTGCCCCATCAAAATTTAGCTTGTAAACCAGGTGCAGAGGCAGGGACCATGATGAAGGGTTGGAGATTCTACAAACTTTTTCCCTTTGATGGAGGTCGTCAAGCGTCCCTAAGGTTAACTCCCATCCCTCCGCAATTATCCTCTTTGGGCCATTGAAATCTTTGTCTTCCTCGTCCCATTCCATACTGCGAATTGTCTCAAGCAGGTTCGAGGTGAGAGTTTTCTAGACTTCCTCCAGCGTATGATGCTTATCTCGGAATATTTGACCATTCATTTCCTTCCAGGTCACCCACAGCACCTGACTCGGAAAAGATTTCCACAACGTGCTCAAAATGCGTTTTTTGAAATCTTTTGGGTTCCAATCCCGCAACGTTTGGCTCGGGTTCTCCCTGCATCTATTGATCTTTCGGAAAGCCTAAGCCCCCCTATCCTAGAGTTCCGAGGAGAATGAGCAAGAGTCCAGCAGGAGGTTCATGTTCTCCTCTTGGCACTTGCATAGGGCGCATTGGGATGGGCCTAATTTTCCTCTTCTTCTCAGATTTTCCCCAATTACTATTCTGTGGTGGGTGACTAGCCAACAAAAGGTGGCCACCTTTGGCCAGGGATTGGTTGACCAAATCTTGGTCCATATCTCATCCTCCACCTCCTGTCTTCTTATCCTAATATTTTAGGCGTCCTTTATGCTGAAGGATCCTTTTTGCGTGTAACCCCAACGCAGGGTGTCTTCTTCGACCTTGTGTAGAATGCATCGCTCTTGAAGCTCATTCTGGAATGCACAGAGGCATTCCTTCGAGATCCTCTCATCACTTCCGTGTGGATAATCCCATCGTCTCTCATCCCCCTGGATACCCTCTTCCGAATAGTGGTATACCTTTATCTTGCCCTCCACCATCCCTCTGGCTCTAATGTGCTGCCAACGCGGATCGTTCGCTAATCTAGGAATCTGGTTCCATGAGTCATCCCATAATTTGGCCTCATTCCCCACTTTGACCTCCCAGAAACTGCGATCCTGGACTATCTTTCTACCCACCAAATCCTTCAACCAAATTTGAGATCCTAGGGGTTCCTCATTGAACCTTATTAGCTGGGTTTTTGAACGATCCCTCGCATACTTTATGTTACATAGCTTGGCCCATGGTTCCTATGCATAGTTACACCATCTCCACCATATTTTGGCACCTTGAACTTCCCCCATCATTTCAGGATCACGAAGACCCAGCCCACCTTTTTCCTTTGTTGCACATATTTTCTCCCAGCTAACCAGAGAGAATTTGGCCTTTGATTCTCTTCCTTCCCACAGGAAGTTTCACTGGATGCTCCTATTTTTTTTTATAACCACCTTGGGGGTTGAGAGGATAGAGAATAGGTATATTGGCATGGATTGGAGAACCGAATTTACCAAGACCAGTCGGCTGGGAAAGTTCAGGGGTTTGAGAACCCAACTTGATAACCTACCCTTGATCCTGTTGATGATATCCTTCCAGGATGCACTGTTGATGGTTCCCTTGCCCAAGCGAACACCAAGATACTTAGAAGGGAAGGACCCTTTGGAAAAGCCCAAGATTTTGACTATATTCTGTTGAGAGATGGGAGAATATTTAGAAAAAATACCTGATATTTCGCAACATTGAATGCAAGCCCTGACGCCTTGGAAAAGAGTGTTAAACTCCTTTTGAAGGCGCGGGCTTCTTGGACTGAAGGGTATTGGCCCATAAACATCGTGTCATCCATGGATTGCTGGTGAGTCTATTTTTACATACCCTCATGGAGCAAGAGTCCCCGTATTCCTCCTCCCTCCTCTTGAGTTTGGATAAGTTTGCTGAGGCCCTCCCCCATTAGGAAAAAGAGAAAAGGGGAGAGCGGGTCTCCCTGCCTTTTCCCCAAAGTCGACGCAAAGAGCTTCGTTGGATATCCATTCAACAAAATTGAGAAGAAGGGAGTGGTGAATAGAGCCATGACTCATTGTGGACTCATTCTGTGCTTAACCCATATGCTCTCAGCATTTTCTCCCGGTATTTCCAACTGAGTTTGTCATAAGCCTTGGCTATGTCAAGATTTATGAGCATCCCTCGTTGTCTCGTCCCTTTCAGGGAATGGAGGATCTCATGGACTGCTATGATCCCATCCATAGTCTGTCTTCCCTCCACAAAACCTGATTGTTTTGGACTGATCAGGCCAGGGAGGAGGGGTTTTGAATGATTCGTTATTACCTTGGATATGATCTTATAAATCACATCACAAAGGGCAATGGGTCTAAATTTGTCTGGGGTGTCTTCCCCCTCCCCCTTCAGAATCAGTGACATGAAAGTAGAATTGAAGGATTTTAGGACCTTCGCTTGCTCCTTGATTTCTCCACAATTGCCCTGACCTCTTCCTTGATCATGTCCTAGAAGAAATGGAAAAAATTATTTGTGAATCCATCCAGGCCAGGAGCCTTCCTCTGCATCATCTGACTCACTACTTATTCCACCTCCTGCATGGTAATGGGATTGTTAAGCATCTCATTATCCTCCCTGGTCACTTTTCTGGGGATGAGATCAGTGATCTAAGCAATGTCCTATTCTTTGTCATTTTTGTCCTTGGTCATGATGCCCTTGAAATAGGTCGTTAGTTCCTCCTCTACCTCCCCCCTAGTATCCACCTGGGACCCATATGGATTCCTCATCTTATGGACCTTTGAACCTAACCTATTATGGACCACAGAATTGTGGAAGAACTTGATGTCATTTTCTCCCTTCTGATGTCATTTGACTCTGGACTTCTACTTCCAGAATATCTCTTCCTGTCTCTCTCTGGAATCTAGTTTGTAAGAGGATATATTTCTCTTTCTCTTTCATCACCATGTCCCATCCAGACTCCATCCCCTTTTGTTGAATTAGGTCAATGTCCCGGATCAGTATTTTTTTGACCTCAAAGATATTGCCAAAGTCCTCTTTGTTCCACGTGCAAATCCTAGCTTTCAATGCCTTGAGTTTCTACTAAAAGTTGTACATTCTGGTTTCCCCCGTGTTGTCCAGTTCCTACTACCATTGCTCCACCAATCCCTTAAAGTCTTTATGTTCTAGACAAAATTGCTTGAATCTAAAGGGATTACTTAGGATGGAATTTGACCAGTCCCACTCAAGGCCGATTGGCCAATGATCCTAGCCTACTGCTGGGAGTACACTTGCCCTCATCTCCCCCGCCCCCTTACAATGTTATCTGACACTAGGAATATTTCTAGCTGCAAGGAAACCAAGTGTTCCCCTCCCCTTTTATTATTCCAAGTGAACCACCCATCCCTTGTCTCCAAATCATCCAGAGGTCAAAAGGTAAGAATTTCGCTAAATTATTCTTGGTACTTGTCCAGTACCCTCCCCCCCCCCCTTATTTTCCATGAGAGAGGTAGTCATATTGAAATCCCCACCAATGATCCAATTCCCTTCCTAGGCCAGAATCCTCAGCCTTCACAGATGATTGAGGAAGGCATGTTTCTGGGGAAAGGCACTGGGCCCATATGTATTGACCAGGGTCCCAGAGACCCCAGTCCCCAAAAATTTGAAGGCAACCATCAGGGAGAACTGACTAGCTCGACACTCCGAGAGTTCTATCATCCCTGGGTGCCATAGAATCGCCAATCCCCCCCCATGCCTTTTGCATCTATCGCCATTACCTCACTGCCCTTCAATATTTTCTGTCCCATTCTCAACAGGGCTTCATAGCTACATTTGGTTTCTTGTAAAAATAATACTTCTGGTTTTTCTTGTCTAATATTCTTACTTAGGGTTTTAATCTTTCTTGGGTGGTTACACCCCCTAATATTCCATGTGATTATCTTCATTAGGTAACATTTCTTACTTCAGAAAAGGCCTCCCTTATCATCGGGTACTGGCGTGATTCGATCAAATTAACTCCAATTGCTGCTATCCTCTACTTGTTCGTCTTGCGCCCCCGCTTCAGATCCTCCTCTGGATATTTCCTCTTGCTCCCCTTCGCAGGCTCTATGTTGAACCCCAGATATTGGGAAGCTTTAGATCTGATGATGGATTTCTGGAGGATTTCTACTTGCTTGTGGGAGACATATCCTTTGCCTGCCTTTTCGCACTCCTTCTCTATTGCATCTAGATCCAACTCTCCTAGATCCATATCTTCCAAATCATCTTTTTCCATTGCCTTCCCCCTGCTAATCTCCATGGACCCATCCGTGATCAGTTTTATCTCTTCCTCCTTCTTCTCATTCTAGCTGGCTTCTCCTTCAACCTCGTCCCCCAAGATCTGAAAGGGATTCGAGCTTCCTAGGCCTTTCTCGACCACTTCCTTCCATGGTTTTTCCCCCCATTGTTCTTTCCCCGTCTCCTTCTTTTAACCTGTGTGAATCCTTCACTGGCTTGCTTCTCTTCCCCTTCTTGGTTTGAAGATGACTTCCCTTGGCTCCCCTTCGCGCAGTTTCTTCCAAAATGTCCATATTCATGGCAAATTCTGCAACGAAAGGGGAGTTGTTCATAGTTGATCTGCTGAATCCACTCCTTATCCTCCCAGTTCAAACTCACTACCTCCGGGAGATCCTTAGATAGATCCATGTAAACACAGATTCGAGCATAGGTCGTATACCTCTACTGCCTCATCTGCCCGACAATCTTCACAGATTATCCTATGGAATTTCCAATGTCTTTTAAGATTTCCAGATCCCAATATTCTCCCAGGAGACCTACCAGCTGGATCCACATGGGAGTGACCGTTAGATCCTCTATTTCTGAGTCAAACTGTTCCTTCCATGGGTGTAGGTACAACCCGACTGAAAGAAAAAAAATAGGGTCCCCCCTCTAGAACTATGTCCCTATCCTCCTGATTGAAGAAAATGATGGTGAAAAAGCCCTTTGCCCTGAGATGGAGGTCATAGTGGCCTTTGGTATTCCAGGTACCCTAGATCCACCTTACTAGATCTCTCTCTTTCATCCATACTCCCATAAATTTTCTGATTAGGGCCTTTTCCTTCCACATCTCGACTTTCCCCCGGATTGTCTCCGACCAGATCTGAACAATAGGGATCTTCTGGGCCCTTGGTAGACATCCTCCCTGGCCAGATATTCTCCCCCCGTGCATTCCTCCCTTCACCTCATCCAAGTCCCCACTGTCTCCTCCGTTCCCACCCGCCTCCTTGCCCTAGACCGTCGCTCCTTCCATGGCTAGCCATGGGGAGGGAATAATAGCCCCCTCCCCACCTAGAGCTGAAAAATCACGCTACCATGCCCAGGTACTCCTTTAGTGCTCCCAGAAATTCCTTCATCAATCTCCGTCCTCCTTTGTTCCCCCTAACATACACTTCTAGTTTTGATCCGATAACTCTGATATAATTAAACCATTTATTACCCTGTCATTACACAAACATTTATACAGACATCATACAATTCATGACCAAGGAATTAGTTCCAAGAAGTTAGAACAATCTCATTGTATCATGTGCAGAAGCAAGAAGAAATAGTTCTACAGGATGCATTCCACACACTCTGTTTTAGATCTTTGTGCAGGCCTTTGTTCCAACAAATTGATCCTTCTTATTAGCAAAGAGTTAACTATTTTACAAAAATAATCCAACATTCTTTTCACCAGCCAATAGTCCCTTCTCTGGTGCTCTGCACCCCTATTTATTACTCTCTATCAGTCACACTATAACCTTTCATCCTCCTTAACCCTAGAGATTTTCAAGATTCTTATTTGTTGAGCCCGTCGATTGGCTTAAGCACCAATCACATTGCTGCGCCTCCACATGTATTGTCTCTTGGTGATTAATCCTCTGCCTCTGCATCTGTTTCATGCTTCCTGCTTTAGAACTTGGTCAACAATAATACATGTGATACATAAAGAAAACATAATGAGAGATATATATGATTTGGAAACAACAAGAATTCATAGTATTTCAATTTAATGATATGCATTGATTATTAAACAGAAAACAAATAATGACCAACCCCCTGTTAAGAAACAAAATTATTTAATTTGAACCTCGAGAGGAAAATTTCTCTATTTCCCTGATGGTTCATAGTTAAAAATAAAACAGAGATTGAACGACTTAGATCATCTCAAAAGATGGATAGGGTTTGATTTGAACCGTTAGATCAGGCAGCCCCGATAGCTCCTTTCCGCTTCCACCATTTTGGAAAGTGGAAATTGGGTTCACCAATTTTTATCAAGAATTAATTTCTATCTTTCTGCCTCCATCTTTCTGCTTCCGCCCTTTCAGAAAGAAAAAATCATAAAATCAACTTGTTTCAAAGTTTAAACTTAAACTTTTCGCTTCCTCTTTTCCGCTTCTACCCTTCCAGAAAGTAGAAATCGGAAGCGGGATGTCAATTTTTTGAATCTTAGATTTAATCTTTCCGCTTCCGCTTTTCCACTTTTGCCCTTTCGGAAAGTGGAAAGCGGTAATCGGAAATGCAAACTTCAATCAAGTTTTAAAATCTATTTTTTTCCCTTCGCCTTTCCACTTCTTCCATTCCGGAAAGCGAGTTCACCATTTTTTCTAGGTTAAAATTTAACTTTCTGCTTCCACATTTCCGCTCCCAGTGATTGCGAAAAGCGAATTTTCCAACTTTTATGAATTTTGAACTTTAACTTTCCGCTTCCGCATTTTTGCTCCCGCTAATTTGTGAAAAGTGAAAATCGGAAAGCGTATTTTCCAACTTTCACGAAGTTTGAAATTTAACTTTCCACTTCTGCATTTTCTCTCTCGCTGATTGCAGAAAGCGGATTTTCCAAATTTCACAAAGTTTGAACTTTAACTTTTCGCTTCCACATTTCCGCTCCCGCTGATTGCAGAAAAAATATTTTCCAACTTTCACGAAGTTCAAGCTTAATCTTTCCACTTCCGCTTTTCCGCTCTTGCTTTTCTTGATCGTTGATCTGTGCGGGTTCATCCTTAGACGTTGATCCAAAATTGAAAGCAGATCTTTTCGTATAAGACATGTTTCCAAGGTCACGCCTAAGGGCTTTTACCAAATTGACACTTCAGGCTTAGGAAAAACTTCTACTCAAGCTTTTTAGGAAAGACTAGGTATGCAGGGAGGGATTATCTAAGTTGGGAAACAAGTGTAAGTGTGCTTTAACAATTAAAAAAATGGAAGGAGGGGCCCTAAAATGTAAAACAATTTTGTTTGGGGGGAATCAGTTGTAGTAGCAACAATTGGCGACTAGCTGGTGAATATAGATATCTTAAAAACCTTCTTTGAACAGCAAGATTTCCATATGGTACTGTACTGTGAATGTTCAATGATTACTTAAATGTATCTCCCGAGACTTCTTTAAACTAGATTTATTTAGGGATGCAACTTTCAAGCATCACATTTGATACCATTTCTTTGGGAGTAAGGCAACCAAGAGTTCAGTGTCTTGATAACTCTCCTGGGGCCAGAGTATGAAGTTCATTTTACCCCTTGTCTTTAAGTTGCCACCAGATAATACTCCACAGGATCGTAAGTGAGTAAGACAGATGTATTTGTTTGTTCCTCATTCCCATGCTACACGAATTCTTTTGATGATTTCTTCATGACTGAAAATTTCTTTTGAGTCTTCCTTGATTACTTCTTTTACTTTGAGAATTTCGTACATGTTCTTCCATCCATAATGTACTTTTGTGTGAGTGACAAATTTTTTTGCTCATCATGCTCATGGACGAAGAAGAACCTTGCTGATATTTTCTGTTTTGACAACCCTTTTGGTTTGATGATTTATTTCTTCAGCATCATTTCTTTATTGAAGACTAAATATTTCAGAAAACTGACTTTTCAATCTAAGCCTTTTGGACTCTTTTATTTGTAGCAATGGGATTATTTTGACTACCATACATCCGTCAAACCTGCTTCCTTTCTATAGGTCCATCATGATATGCTTCCTGAGACAGATATTAATGTGAGAATGGATGAAACCCCAAGATAGTATTCATGAACTCATGAGTCTTAGTTATTTTACAGGGGTTATAATGATTCAAATGCGGGCTTAAATATCATCTTCCCTTTCCATCGTCTATCAACAGTTAAAGAATCTCATCATGATCGAACTTTACCATTTTCTCTTTACCATAAGTAGTTTATGCCATCCAAAGATTTTGAGTTTAATCAAATGCTTATACTTCCAAGCACCAAAAATTGAGATGTTTTATTAAAAGGAAACAAACTAAGGCTATGAAATAAGGTGAAACCAACAAGAAAATCAACAAACTAAAAAAATCAAGAAAAAAACATAGTTCTAAATATGTACAAAATGTTCCTACAACTTAAGTGAAGTAATGTTTGAGACAAAGGCCATTTACAGGAAGAATTTCTTCCTGTCCTTGTAATTCTTGCAATTTGTAAGTTGAAGGGCCTAACTTCTCAGTGATTATATAAGGGGAAATACATAGATGTTGGAACTTTGTGTGCTTTCCATTTTCTACATGTGGATTATCCCATTTCAAAACTAGGTCTCCTACATCAAAGTTTCTTGTACCGGATTTTCTTTTGTCGAACCATTTTTTGACGATAACTTGATGTTGAATGAATTTATCTTTAGCCTTTTGTCATGATTCCTCCAGTCTTAACAAAGTGTCAATTCGTTCTTGTAAAACTTCGCTACTAGAACCCCTTGAGGCTTGATCTAACTGCGAAGATGGGAGCAAAATGTTTGGGGGGGAAATAGCTTCTTTTCCATATACCAGAGTATAGGGAGACACTCCTAAGGAATTCTTTGGGGTGGCTCTATCTACCCATAATGCATTTGGAAGGGATGAGTGCCAATTTATCTGATTTTCGATAATGGTTTTCTTCAAAATTCGGATAAGATTCTTATTTGTTGATTCTGCTAAACCATTTCCCAGAGGATAATAATTTGTTGAGTAATGCAACTTAATTCCCTTTTCATAAGAAAACTCACTTATTTAACAGAGGATAATAATTTTATAAGTAATTTAAATTAATTCCCTTTTCATAAGAAAACTCAGCTATTTTAACATAGGATCAATAAGATTCATTATCAAAAACAAGGGAAATTGGAACTCCAAACCTGGTCATAATATTCTCTTGGAGGAAGTTGATGATTGCATCCTCGTTCACTTTGCACAATGTAATCACTTCAACCCATCATGTGAAGTAATATGTAGCCGTAAGGATATACCGATGTTGTAATGAATAGTTCGGATTGATTTCCCCAATAAAATCTATGCTCTATTGTTCGAATGGCTCTGAAATAGTAACATGTTGTAGCGGTCCTGCCACTTTTGAGAATTTTCCACCACTTCTCTGGCATACATCACATTTTCTTGCATAGGCATGGTCATGTTTAAACAACGTTGGCCAATAGTATCCAACCCTAAATATCTTATGAGTTGTAGTGTCCTCAGAATAATGTCTTCCTGCAGGTATGTCATGGAATTCTTTGACTATTTTAGAGGCATCCTCTCTCTCTAGACATCTGAGGAAAACTCCATCATATTTTTTTTCTGAAAAGTAATCCATTCATTATTTGATAGGAGGATGAATTCAACTGAAGTTCCCTTCTCTGCTTGGATTTTGAATGCTCCAGTAGATATCCTTGCTGAAGATAATACACCAGGTCTATGTACCAAGATTCGGGAGCAATAAAGATAGGCCATGCATCCATCAAGTTCAGACCAGCTTCATTCTCCCAATTATAATCTTTATCAGTGTGATTTTATTTTAGAAACTTGCACAACCGTTGACCTTTGATGATGGTAGATGGTTTTAATTCCAAGTCATACTCCTGTAGGGAAGTCACCCAATTCCCTCTTCGCTCACCCAATTCTTTCTGCACAAAAATAGACCTAACAGCTGGGTGAGGAACTACAACTTTTGTTCTATATTTTGAAATATAGGGTTTGGATTGTTTTACTACCTTGAAAACTACATATTCTTGTTTGTCCACGGCTGGGTAATTCAATTCATCCCCTTTTAAGACAGTTCTCATGAATGATATTGGGTATTCGTCTCCCAATTCTCCTTTCTATGTAAGCACTGCTGTGAGAGAGTTGTCTGAAGAAAAGGTATATAAAATAAAGTCCTTTTCAAATTATGGAATCCTCAAAAAAGGTGCATGAGCTATTGTTGTTTTGATATCTTTAAAGGAATCTTTCTCAATGTCAGTCCACTTGAACTGTACACTTTTCTTCCCCATTTTCTGCAGAGGTTTCACAATTTGAGAAAAATTAGGGACAAAACTCCGAACAAAATTTATTGTGCCGATAAATGATTGCATAGATTTCCTATTATGGGGCATGTGAATCTGAGTTATAGCCTCAACTCTCTCTGGATCTATTGAGACTCCCTTATTTGAGATGACGTGTCCCAACAATTTTCCTTCAAGAACTGCAAAGATTCTCTTCTTTGGGTTCAGAGATATACCATATTTTCTACAGCAGTAAAAAATCTGTGTCAAGTGAAAAACATGGTCTTCTCTTCTCTTGGAGAAAACTGTTACATCATCTAAGTATAGTACTACACAGTGGCCACTTAAACCTCTGAATGCAATGTCCATGGCCCTCTGAAATGTGGCTCTGACGTTCATGAGGCCAAAAGGCATTATTCTATAAGTGAACGTTGTCTTTAATTGGTCTTGTTCGACCACTAATACTTGGTTATAACCTGAAAATCCATCTAATAGGAAGAACATTTATGAACCTGAAACCATTTGTAAAATATGTTCCATTGGTGGAACCAGATAGTTATCTTTATCTGATACTCTGTATAAGTTCGTGAAGTCAACAAACAACCTTATCTCTCCTGACGTTTTTCTCACCGGGACTAGATTTGCCACCCTTTAGGAATGTTGAACCTTGAAGATGATCTTTGCGTCCAGTAACTTCTTTACTTTGTTTTGGATCAACGGTTCTAACTTCGGGTGCATATTTCTAAGTTGTTGCTGAAACGGTTTTTCCCATGTTTTGATGGGAATCACATGCTGGATGATGCGAGTGGCATAATTCTTCAGATATTCATACGTCAAGGCGAATATGTCTTTATATTGTTTAAACAAGTGGATGAACTTACATCTTTCTCCAGGCAAACAAAATTTTCCCAAATTTACATATTTGGGTTCATCTTCTAATCTCATATTGATCAACTCATGCTGCATTGATGAACTGTTCGTCTTCACATTCGATGGGTTCCAAAATTTACTCTGTAAATCAAACATCCCTTCGAGGGTTCTTACCACTTTAGGCATGAAATTTCCCTTAACTGCATCTTCATTCTGTAAACCTGACAAATGTTCTTCTTCATCAATTATTGATTCTTTAAAAGATTCTTCATTCATCAAAAAAATAATAATATGCTCATTGTCATCGAATACCCTCAGATTTGTAAAATAGTTAGGTACTGATGGCCTGAAAATGAATTCAATAGAACACTTGTTATTAATTGGTACTAATCTAGATGCAAAAGTAACTAATAAATCAGCGACAACGTTTTGTAATCTAGGTACTACATTTATATTGAAAGCATTGAAGTGCATAATCAAATTCCATACCTCAGACTGGAATCCTTTAAGATGTGGAGACAAACAATGAATGGTGTTTCTTACTTGTCTAACAACTATCTCATAATCACCAAAAACTCTCAATTTTTTCACTTCTAATCCAATGGCTTTCTTCAGACCTAGAATAGCTAGAGCTTCATATTCAACGGTATTATTTGTGTATTTGAACTCTAATATACAAGAGATAAAGTGTTTATTCTTATCTGGATCAATCAGGATGCAACATTCCCCTGATCCCTCTTGGGTTTTAGAACCATCAAAATACATAAACCAAAATCTATCCACTAATTCTACCTGGTTAGTATAATCTCCTATGTTAGTCACTAAGTTTACAATCAATATCATCAGCCTGTGAGAATTGAAGGAGATCAGACTGTGTGTTTGATTCACAACTAGCTTCTTCAGCTTGGTATCTCCTTGGCTCGAGTTCCAAAAAATAGTTTCCCAAAACTGAAGACGAGAAATTCACAGGTTCATTCTTCCCTTCTAGCTGAGTTACATTATACTTCATACGTGGTTCCCTCAGTATTTTAATTTGGTTTTGACTATTGTTGTATGGCAGCCATATGTGAGACCAGTGGGTTCCAAAGTAACCATTTAGTTTTGTTAACCAGCCCCTACTTAAAAATAATCCATAAGCTTTCGGTATATCAACCACCATGATATCTATGAATTGACAAACTCTAGGGTCTGCAGATAATCGAATCAACACATCTTTCATTTCCCCTATGACTTTAACAATAGATCTGTCTAGTTGAATTATTCGATATGGAAATGGTATGGGTTGGCCATTAATATTTTTACATATTGAAAGTGGCATGGAATTTTATGAAGCCCCAAAATCTATCAAACAATTATGTACATTATGATTAAAAATCTCAAATGATAGCATAAAAGGTAAAGGCTGATATTTAGACTTTCCTCCAATGCTTGCTTCATTTACTACATCATCAGATTCCATGGCTTCTGGGATACTGCTGGGTTGTGGATCAAAATATTCTAGAAGTTTCCTCCTTTGCTGAGGCAAATCACATTTTTCAAATAGAGAAATATTTTCTTTTGTTTTCTTATCCTCTACAATATCATACCCCATATCATGTTCTACCAAACCTTTTCTAGTACCTTCTAATTTATTTATCATGTCTTCATTGGTTTGTTAAGTATTGGGATTGCCTCTTTTATATTTACCGGATTAGGCTTAGGTGTTGTTTGGGTAGTACTGAGAATTTTCTTCATATTTTATTTCAACTTCTTTATTTTAGGTAGTACTACACTTACATCCACTACCGACCCTTTACTTCTAGTCGTAACATTAACTGATGACATTTGAATTTCCTCAGTAGTTTCATCTTCACTTAGCCCCGATGTAGGTGCCCAATCCCATAATACCATAGTGGCTTCTTCGTTTGTCTGTTCGGGCTCATTAGTTTGGGATTTCTCTTCTCTAGGATCTTCCAGTTGGGTATCTAACAATTGATTCATAACTAGAATCATTGAATTTATCCACTGTGGATAGTTTTTTTCCATAATGATGTTCTTGGTGAAAAGTACAGAAGTGATCCATGCATACTTCATTAATATTTAAAACAGTAGAATTATGCACAGGTGGCTGGGGATGTCTACTCTCTTCCTTTTTTTTTAATAATGGTTGAATGGCTTTATATAAGAACTAACTCCTTTATCCTTTTCCATGTCTACTATTTTGCTTGACAACTTTTGCACCATTTTCACCACATTTTCTAGCTCATCAGAGTGTTCTTCTTTGGGTTTAGTTAACAACAAAGGAATTTTGCTTGTGGTATGTTTCAAATCAGGTTCTAAAGTATGTTTTGCGATACTATCCATATCTACCTCTACTTTCTTGGCTTCTTCATAGTTTTCTACCAATGTAACTTTACCAACCATTTTTACAAACATTGCTATTGGTGGATCAAGTGATGTAGTATAATATTCTATTAGAGACTCATCAACTGGTTTTGTTGTAGCACTGAAGCTATTCAATAAAGTAGTGAATATCTGATTAAATACTTGGACTTTTTCTTTCTTTTCCGTCCTCATAAACAATAATTACTTCATGAGAGTGGCTACAATTTTCTGGTTGCCAAATTTCCCTAAGAATGCCTTTTCAAAACCATCCCAATTTACTATTGAATTAGCTTGCAAACTAAAGCACCATGAATATGCTTTAGGTTCAAAAGTATATGGAAAAATTCTGCAAACAACATCTTCATGGTCAACATTTAAAAGATCCATATAAAAACTTTTTAAGTGATCTTCAGTAGAAACACCCTTTCTTGAATCAAATTTTGGTAAAACTCTTTCTGGGTGCTTAGGTAAATCATGCAATGGAGCAGCCAAGTTGAGTGGCATTCTTGTTCTCCATGGGGTTGATTAACATTTCCAGCCATAATTTGAGGTGGAGACTATGGTGGATATGGACTAAATATTGAAGCTGAGGGGATTCTGGACCCAATTGATCAAGGGGCTGAACAATTTCTTGGATGGATAGAGCTACCATTTCTTCCAAATTTTTCCACAAGAATTGAATCCTTAGTGTATGAGGCTACTTTCTTGGAAGCTTTCCTTCTAGAAAATGCGGGAATTACTTTTAACCCCCCAAGTTTCTTGACGTCGGATCTTGTATGCCTCCTAAGCTGATCTACTTCCTCAAATGGGAAATCATATAAACGTTCTGATTCTTCTCCCCCAGAACCTGTTTGTACTTGTTCTTTGAATTCAGGAATAAAATCTTCAAAGAAAATATTTTCAGATGTTGTTCTAGTGTAATCTTCTCTGAAAAACGGATTTCCTCTACCAGCCATGCACTGGCTTCCCTCCTTCTAGCACCAAATCTGTTGATTCCTAGAAAATACTAGGTATCGACAATAGGGATTCTCCCAGGTAAACAATCCCAATTATATTGTCCACCATTTGGTGTGGGGAACTTTCCGGTTTGTGGTCTGACTACCGTAGATTAAGTTGTTTAAATATTTTAGCAGTTGCGGCTCGGTCCACTATTTATGTAATTTTTTGTTTAAATGAATGAAATGCAAATGCCTAAGGTGAATGCAGATCTATTTTATTCTAAAACTAATCTATTCTATCCCTGCACGGAGCAAGTTTAGAGTTCAGATAAATATACTGAAAATGTTCATATAAGTCTAATAGATAGTTGTTCCAACACAATAATCACATTTCGCAGTAGAAAAAATACCAAAGATAGCTCTTATATGATTAAACCATTTATTGCCTTGTCATTACACATACATTTATACAGACAGCAGGCCATTCATGACCAAGGAATTAGTTCCAAGAATTTAGAACAATCTTAGTGTATGATGTGCAAAAGCAAGAAGAAATAGTTCTATAGGATGCATTGCACACATTCCTTTTTAGATCTCTATGTAGGCCTTTGCTCCAACAAATTGATCCTTTTATTAGCAAAGAGTTATCTCTTTTACAAAAATAATCCAGCATTCTTTTCACCAGCCAAAAGTCCCTTCTCTAGTGCTCTGCACCCCTATTTATTACTCTCTATCAGTCACGCCGTGACCTTTCATCCTCCTTAACCCTAGAGATTTCTAAGCTTCTTATTTGTTGAGCCTGTTGGCTGGATCAAGCACCAATCACACTGTTGCACCTCCACATGTACTGTCTCTTGGTGATTAATCCTCTGCTTTTGCGTCTGTTTCAGGCTTCCTGCTTTCGAACTTGTTCAGCAATAATACCTGCGACACATAAAGAAAACATAATGAGAGATATATCTGATCTAGAAACAACAATAATTCAAAATATTTCAATTTGATGATATGCATCGATTATTAAACCGAAAACATATAATGACCAATGCCCTGTTAAGAAACAAACTTATTTAATTTAAACCTTGAGAGGAAAATTTCTCAGTTTCCCCAATGGTTCAAAGTTAAAAATAAAACAAATATTGAACAGCTTAGATCATCTCAAAAGATGGATCGGGTTTTATTTGAACCGTTAGATTAGGCGGCCCTGTCAGAACTGTTGGATCGGGTTTTCTTTTCACTTCCACCCTTTTCGGAAAGCGGAAATTGGGTTCACCAATTTTTATCAAGTTTGAAATTCTATCTTTTCGCCTCCACCTTTCCACTTCTGTCCTTTCGGAAAGAGGAAATCGAAAAATCAACTTGTTTCGAAGTTTAAATTTAAACTTTCTGTTTCCTCCCTTCAAGAAAGAGGAAATCACAAGCGGGATGTCAATTTTTTGAAGCTTAGATTTAATCTTTTCACTTCCCCTTTTCTGCTTTCTCCCTTCTGGAAAGTGGAAAGCGAAAAGCAGAAATGCCAACTTCATTCAAGTTTTAAAATCTATATTTCCGCCTCCGCCTTTCTGCTTCCTCCCTTTTGGAAACCGGAAATCAAAAAGTGGGTTCACCATTTTTTTCTAGGTTAAAATTTAACTCTCCACTTCTACATTTCCACTCCCGATGATTGCAGAAAGTGAAATTCCCAACTTTCACAAAGTTTGAACTTTAACTTTCCGCTTCCGCATTTTCGCTCCCGCTGGTTTGTGGAAAGCGAAAATCAGAAAGAGGATTTTCCAACTTTCATGAAGTTTGAACTTTAACTATCTACTTTCTCATTTCTGCTCCAACTGATTCCGGAAAGCAGAAAGCGATTTTTTCAACTTTCATGAAATTTGAACTTTAATATTTTCCGCTTCCGCATTTTTTCTCTCACTGATTGCAGAAAGCGGAAATCGAAAAGCGTCTTTTCCAATTTTCACGAAGTTCAAGCTTAATCTTTTCGCTTTTGCTTTTCCACTCTCGCTTTTATTGACCGTTGATCTGTGAGGATTCATCATTGGTCGTTTATCTGAAATCGAAAGCATATATTTTCATATAAGGCATGTTTCCAAGGTCACAGCTAAGGATTTTTACCAAATTGACACTTCAGGCTTAGGAAAAACTTATGCTCAAGATTTTTAGGAAATACTAGGTATGCAGGGAGGGCTTATCTGAGTTGGGAAACAAGTGTAAGTGTGCTTTAACAATAAAAAAATGGAAGGAGGGGCCCTAAAATGTAAAACAAATTTTTTTGGGGGGGAGTTGTTGCAGCATCAATAGAGCCTTGAATGTGCTGTAGAAATATGTGGTCCCATCATTTTGACAGTCGCATGAATTTTGAAGGAAAGTATACATGGATCTTTGACCAGGTAAGTCACTCTAATAACACAAGAGTGCAGTGCATTTAGTTGTATGATTTTTTGCACCGAATTCCTTTTTCATTTTAGGGATCAATTTTTTTGTTTGTATCTGATTAGTATTTATTCAAGATCTCCATGTTGTATGTTGATGATTCCTTTCTACAAGATTAGACAAAATGTCGAATGTTTGTGAAATTCAAGTATTAACAGATCCCCCTTGATGTATGAGGTTTGAAGAGTATTGTATAAATGAAATGCATCATCGTTTATTTTCTCTCCATGTACTAATAAGTTATCAAGCACTTGTGGGTAAAGATAATTTCTGATGGGGGAAGGTTGTTGGTGATGAATGTTGAAGCTGTAAAGAATGAAAGGTGTTTTATAGAAACAAGACATGCATTCCTATCATGGATGATTTTAAGAGCCCCTCTAGATTTACATGTATAAAAAAAGGGCAAATATCCCCAATATATAGGAAAATTTGAAGATGATTTTATCAATATTATAATATGCATATATAATAAAAAAATTGCAAATATTTCATTTTATTATAATTATGTAAGTAAAATCTCGGCAAATCTTTCACTGATTTATAAAATATTGTCAAAACTTGCTGAATCTTTTTCCAAGAAGACTCGTCATCCATTCGATTCCTAAGAAATCACAATTCATTGTGCTTTCTCTTTGCCTTCTAGTAGGTTTCTCTTCATATTATTTCAATTATTTCTGACTCTAATTCTCATACAATCACCCAAATCAACCAATGCCAAATTAAATAACCTAATTGTTGAAACTGTTATATAACTTCTTTCTCTCTGAATCACCTTAATTTTAACTGCTAATTCAATATTTAAGAAGAATTACTATTGATTCAATCTTCAAGAATAAATCACACATTGTGGAAAAATGAGATCACTCTAGCAAGAATGGAAATCTAGAACTGTTGATAAAGATAAATCATCTATATTACGTTTGCAAGAAGTTAAATCCAATCACCACTCGTGCAAGAATGAAGATATGTTCTATGTTGCTGACACAACATCCAAGCTCCATAATTCTCAATTCTACTTGACCATAAACTACAACCACACATTCATCTAAATCTATTTCAACAGTAATTAATCATAATGAATTCAACTTGTGGTATCAATTCAACAAGAAAATAAATCTATTTTAGCACTTCTAATTATCAAGAAATCACTTGCATACTCTAAGAGAGATCACACATGCCAATTAATCAACTGTTTCAACAATGCAAGATTCACACACTTAAATTAACTAATTGTTTCAACAATGTATTAATGATAAATATGACTAATTGATTTCTTTGATTCCTAAGATATCACAATTCATTGTGCTTTCACTTTTCCTTCTAATAGGTTTCTCTTCATATTATTTCAATTCTTTCTGACACTATTTCTCATACAATCACCCAAATCAACTAATGGTAAATTGAACAACCTAATTGTTGAAATCGTTAAGTAACTTCTTTCTCACTGAATCATCTTAATTCTAACTGCTAATTCAATCTTCAAGAATAATTACTACTAATTCAATTCTCAAGAATAAATTACTCGCGAAAAAAAACACAATCTAGCAAGAATGAAAATTTAGAATTGTTCATAAAGATAAAACATTTATATTAATTTTTCAAGAATTTAAATCCTATATTATTTTTTTAAGAATTTAAATCCAATCACCACTCATGCAAGAATGAAATATATGTTCTATGCTACTGACATACCATCCAAGCTCCATAATTATCAATTCTACTTGACCATGACCACAACCACACATTCATCTAGATCTATTTTAGTAGTAATTAATCATAACTAATTCAACCTATGATATCAATTCAACAATAAATTAAACTTGTTTCAACACTTCTAATTATCAAGAAATCACTTGTACCCTAAGAGAGATCACACATGCCAAGTAATCAATTGTTTTAATAATGCAGGATTCACACACTTTAATTAACTAAATGTTTCAAAAATGTATTAATGCTACATATGACTAATTGATCTAGCAAAACACTAATCAGATAATCCACATACATGCATTGTATCAACAAATTATCACGCCAAAAGAATTACAAAATTCCACAGCTAATCAAATTGGGTGAGCTTTGTGAGAAGGTGGACCCTTGCCTCCTAACAAAACTACCTTAAAAAACTAATGCTACAGATGGTGGGCCCTTGCCTACTATTTCAAAAATGTATTAATGTTACAAATAACTAAAGGCTATTTCAACACTTCTAATTATCAATATAACACTTGCATACCCTAAGAGTGATCACACATTCCAAATAATTAATTGTTTCAACATTACTGAAACAATTAGTTAATTAAAGTGTGTGAATTCTGCATTGCTGAATCAACAATGCAAGATTCAAACACTTTTATAATTAAATAACTATTTCAACAATGTATTAATGCCACCAATGAATAATTGATCCAACAACACAATACTCGCATAATCCACATACAAGGACTCTATCAATAAATTATCACACCAAAAGAATTGCAAAATAATACAACTAATCGAACTTGGTGAGCTATGTGAGAAGGTGGGATCTTGCCTCCTAACATATCCGCCATAAAAAAAACTAAAAATAAATAGACACTCATAAAATTAATAAAACATTACCCATTAAGAAATTAGTTTTCCAAATACAATATTACAATGTCAATTATCCAACAACATCAAACATCTCCCCCCAACTGTACAATTGCATGTCTCCATGCAACCTTACTCACTTAGGTCTGAATCAGGGTCATAAATTCTCAAATGCAAATTGGTGAGGTTGAAGGATGATTTTGCATGCTCTCCTCTATTTATCTAGCCTTCACAAGAGATCAACTCTTCGAAACACTATGTTTCCACTTTCTTTGTTAACCTAAACAGATACTGATATTTTTCCATGGGAAACCAAATAAGTGGAAAATGGAATATCAACCCCAACCACTTTGGACCACAAGCCTGAATGTAACCAACATAGACAGGAACTTAGGCAAGGGAATAATTAAAATTATCGTAAGCATGAGGATCCCTTGTCCTTAGAGACTCAGAAGATACCTTTGACCTAGCCTCACTACCCTCCAATGCATATGGTTGCTGGTGAGTAATAATTTTAACACATAAGTCTATAATAGATTTCTGGAGTAATGCCACTTTACAGAACTTACCTAATGAATCAATATCTTTTTGGTACTTATCAATAATAGTAGCAAGGGTTTGGGGTTCACCTCTAATACACAATGTGTATTTTTCTTCATTTTTACGAATTGTTTGAAAAGCACTCCACCATCTCGCCTGATTATTTACAAAATAATTTTAAGCCCTAACTGTACATCTCCCATATAAGGCACCAGATTAAACTTTCTATCTAGTAAACAAGCTAAATCATGTAAATGAAATTCACATAACAAGTTTTCATCAATGAGGTCAATATGAGAAAAGGTTTCTAAAATTTGAGAGGCCATAACCATTTTATAGGGCCTCTCTTCCATCATAGATTTTAACTTGAAAAGGGTTAACTTCTCATAAATAAAAGGTAAGTATGATGGAGAAGAACTTCTGCAACTCAGTATCTCATGTACTAATGAATAAATTGGATCCTTATCTTGATGCATAGTCTTAAACTTCTTTAGCTCCTCTAATTCCTTCTCCATTTCCTCCGATCTAAACCTTTGGAATGAAAACTCTTCAACCTAATTCTCCTTGAGATCTTTGATTACCTTTCCATAGACTGGTAGAGGGACCATTCCCTCTCCAAACATTGCAACTTGATGCTTCTATTTATCCAACTCAACCTGCAAAAGAGAAGTGTTATCAACTGCGATTTTGGGTATGTATTCCTCATCATTTGCATCAATAACTTCCAACAGAGGTTATTTTGTTTCTTTGTTAGTGTCTTCCTTCATGATTGTTTGATATTGTGTCATCGGTTCTTGTGTAGCAGTTATTTTTTCTTTTCGGGAATGCTTTCCATTTTCATCAACCGTTGGTTCTTGTGTAACAGTGGTGTATTCAAGTTCTTCTAATGCTCCTTCAGATTTTTTTATTGAAATTTGGTACCACTGGTTCTTGTGTAATAGTGGTGAGTTTAGGATGATCTATTTCAACGGTATTCTTATTTAAATTAGATGCCATTGGTTTAGGCTGAGTTGTTTCAAAAGTATTCCCTTCGAAATTAGATGCCATTAGTTATTATGTAAGAATGGTGAGCTCAAGCTGAACTGTTTCAACAATATGTTTTCCTTCAATATTAGCCATTGGTTCTTGTGGATCAGTGGTATTCTTGTCTTGCAATGTTTAATCCAAACCTTCTTTCCTCCTTTTATTAACCTTGGGGCCAAAGGTTTGAGGAGAATTACCTTATATCCATACATTTTGTAAATGTCTCCACCCTCTGGGCATACGTTTTCTACAAATTTTGCTTGTGTTTCAGCCTCCTTTGATGGAGAAGATAGATGGATACCTTCAATCATATCAACTACTTGGGATAATGCGTCCAAACTGTGGGTTTTTTGGCTTCCTTGTTCTCCTTCAACAATTCCAATTCCTCCTTGAGTATTTGCACTTCCCTTTTGAACAAATCATTATCAAGAACTAGGGCACCAATTTAAACTTTATTTTCCTCAACATTAACTTCTTGTGGCTCAACAACTTCCTATTTCTTTTCATCACCCACCAATTCTTTCATGGCAGTAGGTGAAAGAGGATGTAACACAAGAATCTCTAGCGTTGCCCTCTGAAGTCTAACCTCCCCTGCTACAAGAGAAGCCCTAGTCCTCCTTCTTGTTCTCAGGAAGAATGATGTAATTCCTGCAAATGGCCTATTGTTATTTACATAAGGTGATATAGTAGGAGTAGGGTTTTCTATGAGGATATTTTCAACCTCATAATATAGAATAGTGTCAAAATACTAATAACATGGAGTGGATGAATCTTCCTGTAACTCGTTTACCTTAGTCTCTTGAATTTGTTATAGTTGAACTTGAGTTGCTATCCTCTGGCCCTTTGATGATCCTTCTGCACTTAAACCTTTCAAGGAATCCATTGAGGGAATTTTTGGACTCAGATCTCCCCCATTTTATTGGGATGGGCCTCCCTCATCTTCTGTTCATTTTCCCTCCTATTCCATATTAACATGAGAATTATCAAAAAATTTGGTGCACAGGACTTTCATCCTGCACCTCCATACCTACCACCTGTAATTCTTCCACAGTTGTTGTTTTAGGGCTATTCCTCATTTATACATATCCAATGCCTTGTCCAGGTTCCATATCAGTCTCCTCCCTCTCTTAACTGACTCTTTCCCTATCTAATATACTTCTATCATCACTTTCCTCCTCCTCTTCTGACCCACCATTACTGTCATCTTTAACCCCCAGATGGTTTGCTATTGCACCAATGATGAATTGTGCACATGTCATGTTTTGTTGTTCTAATATTCTCATAATTATTAATTTTTTGAGACAATGGTTTGTATAGATGTGTGAGGAAGGAGAGACTGTCTCACATAATGAGCCAAGTTTCCCAAATATTTTAATAGGTAGTAAGGCACATTTAATAATGAACCATGCCATAAATGATGTAACAGAACAAAATCACAATTATAGATGACCTTGTACCTACCTTGACAAGTGATATATTTCTTCATTAAAACAACCACTTGGTCCCATGCATGAGGTAGAGATTCTAGAACTGTCCTGTGCCCCTTGGGTCTAACTTCCTGATTCTTCAAGGAAATCAGTATTAGGAATAGGAAATTTCCAGCCAAACCACCTCCTACCAGTCCTAGGCAAGCCTGTAACCCAAGATATAATTTCTCCTGTCACATTAATTCTCAATCCTCCAACCTCTGAGTGATCCTCCATCATATTTTGAGAAAATTCTAGTCCATCCTCAGCATTGAACCCCTTCAACCGCTCAAAATATGTTATCAATCGTGCATTTTCAAATATTCTGTAAACTTTAGGGTTTTGATGAAGGGAGTTGAGAGTCTCAGGATCGTGATAGACCACTGACCTTCCCATGCTGGGTGATTCCTTTCATTGTAGCCACAGGGAGTATAGAGGAGTTTCAGTTCAAAATTACAATTCGTAGACGAGGAGTTACAACATGCATGGGAGTGCATGCACAAACAGGGATAGAAAAATGAACATGTCGAAAATTGGAAAGGTGAAGAAGTTATGCGAATAGTTCATGGTAAATAAAAAACAATATGACCGTGTGGAATTTATAAATTGTGGATTAGACCATGGGGTAGTAGATTGCAGTTAATTAATAATAAGTACGAAGGGATGCAATGACATACCCCACAACTAAAGGCACTGGTGCCATTGGCCACCGGTGGTTAACATGGAGGAGTGATGAAGAGAAACAATGAGCGCGAATCACGACGTACCTATGGCACTTATCGAGGTGAGGCACCATTGAGTGAAATCTGATGTGGCACTTGTGTCCATCAAATCAAAAAGTTATGAATTATCATTGTCTTGGTAATAAGTGGATAAATTGGTAGCATCGACGTATAGAGAATTTGAGAAATTAGAAGTGTTTCAACAATTGTTAGAGAAACTAGACGAATCAACAATTAACAGAGGAATCAATAGTGTTTCAGTAACAAATAAAAGAACTTAAAACATTCCAGCCAGTAATGGAGATAGAAAATGGTTGAAAGAGTAATGGTACCTCAACCAAAGATGGAGGATCTAGTAGAACCTAGACAATAGTATAGCATTGGGGGTGTTTTAGTTGATGGAGAAAATCTGAAGAATTAATGAAAAGGAAAAATGGTTGAGAAATTGGTAGAGCTTCAACTGATAGTAGATAAATTGGTAGAGTTTCAGCTGATAGGAGAGTAATTGGTGGAGTTTCATCTATTGGAAGAGAAATTGGTAGGGCTTCAGCTGGTAGTAAATACTAACAAAAGATTGGCAATTTGGAAAGAAAATGAACAATGTTTCAACAACTAGTCGAAAGGTTACAAGTGTCCAACAAACATATAAAAATTGTGAATAAGGATTCAAGTGGCTTATGGAATGGATTTTATTAAGGAATAAATTATAATTCGGTGATGGAATATATGATTTTGGCAATTGATTGGCCCAATACGTAGGATTCCAGGATAAAACAGAAATCGTTTCACCTAGTTCGATTGTCGCCTATCAATCGAACAACAATTTGCAATTTTTCACATGAACATTTGGAATAAATTTCTGTCTGCCAATTGTCAATAATTAGGCTTTATTTGATGCACATAGACATAGGTGAAGAGAGAGAGAGGCTTTCGGCCACTTACCAGGAAAATAAGAGACAATCTGGGTTTGTTTTCAGCCACTTACCCACATCAACATAGTCATACATAAGCACACAAAGTTTCACCAATACAAATATAAACACCTAATTTCTTACAAGTTCCCATCATCATCTTACTTACATGCAAATCGTGGAGCTTGATATGGTCAATCGAAAGTTCGATTCTAGAATCCACTCTCTTATTTGGTCAGACTGCAAGACAAGAACCTTAAAAAATATTTGCATGGATTTTCTATCATGTATGGAAGCTACATACAAGTCCTTATAGTAATTTAGTAACACAAAAGTACAGCTAAAGGTGCATCTCTTCAAGGGCACAAAAACCATAACTTAAGCTAATGCAATTCTCACTTTCTACTAATTCTTCTAACTGCAAGTAAAAAGAACTAAAGCATAACATGAATGCAAATCAGAAAGAGCAATTGGAATCCTTAGGGGAATGCCGGTCTCATGCCAATAGGTCTCCTACGATGATTGCATAGAAACCTAGCACATTGACCATTTTCTCTTCACTTAGATATGTAGAGCTCATTCCCTTTCTTAATATTGAATCATTGATAAGCATTTTCAAATAAAATATGAAATAAGTAAACATATTCTAAAAAGTGAAGATGCTTAATTCATGGAAGTGAAAAGGAATAAAAACATCTTTCCTCAAGGCTCAAACAGTTGAATCAAAGGAAATCACATGAAACCAATGAAGCTACAACAAAGGGTTCAGTCAAGCATCAAATAATAACTAGAATAATTCAATGGAATAACACAATATTTAACCAAAATAAACCCAAACTTCCACAATCGACATAATACTACAAACATAAGCATTAAACAAACCATATAAATTTTCCAAGGTACAAACTTCAAAGCTAGACATTAACACGATTTCATGTCACTAGAATGAGCCCATTTTTGGTTAGTTGAAGTCTTGTTAAATTATTTATTTATCCTTTAATACTAGGACACTCTTTATTTGAAGAGATAGACCCCAACTTCATCAAACTCCAACTTCATTTCCTATCGCAAATAAGAAAGACAATGTAATAGTTAAAAATTAAATCATGATTCATTAATCTTATATAACTTACATCAAGGAAATGTAGTCCTGATAATCAATGTTACATCAAAAAATACAAAATATATAATCTATTTTTACCTAAAATGCAGATGCAAATTGAAATATAGTGATCTTTCTACCATAAAGACTTTCCAAACTAGTTCAAATTCCAACGTCATTTCTCGTCACATGCTAGAAAGGGACAATGTAGGAGATAAACATCAAAACATCAATCTTAAAATAAATAGAATCAAGGAAATGTAGCTTAAATAATCAATGTTATTAAAAAAAAAAAAAGTTTGTAGAATCTATTTTTACTTGAAACACAGCCTCAAATTCACATATAGTGATCACCCGCAAGGGTCCATGGAACACATAGACCGAAATAAGACTCAAGTCCCTCATGTATATTGGATCAAAAATCATCACTTAAATTAATTTCTCAACTCTCATTCCTGCCTTTGTCCTCATTTTCAACATGATCTAAATCTTCTCTAGATGAACAATCATAAGTATCCTAAAAAAATTATGTTCCATATCAAGTTCATTAGAGAAATTTCTTATATTGTTTTCTTCCCTTCTTTCACGATCTGATCGCCATAGAGCTAGTGCATGGAAAATTGACATCCTCATACTTTGTTACATATAATCTCAAGCACGTATCCACATTTTTATCAAGCTTGTTCCCGAACTTTGACTTCAATAATGAAAGTGCACTAAACATTCTCTCATCCTGTTGCTGCTGCAACCTCTACCCCAAAAAAATTTCATGTTTTAGGGCCCCCCTTTCACTTCTAGTTTGAACCTTCCCAGACTTCCTTTTCCTTTTATGAGACCTCTTTCCCTGACTTAGTTTTTTCACAAATCGAAAAAAAATATTAATTTGAAACTTATTTTTTCCACCCGCCATATCGGATGAACTCATTGAGTTTACTGGACATAGCGGGCGAGCCACCCACTAAGTTTTTCGATCCTTCGGTTTCTTTTTTCCTACCGAAAACTCATGAAAGTTTGTTGATTCGTTGATTAAACTGTTGTCTTCAGAGCCAATGTTTCAAACAAATATTTCAAGTCTCGTTCTGAGGGCTTGTCGAAAGACTCTTCGATGCATCAGATCATTTTGGAAAAGCTTGTTGGTGGCATCGGGAGAAGTTTTATGTCCCTATCCGCCCACCATTTCGGGAACATTCAACAAGTTTTATGAGGACCGCTTCGGGAGTCATGGCCGGTGCCTTGAGTTCCTACTTTTTTCTCAACCGATAACTCTTTGAAGTCCCAACCGATACCACTGATGAATGATTTTGACCGTCGATGAAGTTAAGTTTGTCGCTTCAGGAGCTAGATATCTTACTGGAAAGAAAGGTCTCTATCTACCCGATGGACAGCAGGCCACTCCTAAGTTTCCTCCCAATGTTATCTTTTGTAGCTTCTGATGCAGTAGCTTATCGGTAACCCTCTCAAGCATATAGCTATTTAATCCCCAAAGGTTTGGATTACGGGCATTGTTTTGTCCGTTTGAGTTTGCCAACGTCGTCGTGCGGAGCTGTCACGTGTTGTGTAGATCTAGTCAGTTGCGCAAGGGTTGAACTCACCCCAGCCCGTTTACTTTCGCTAGGTAGGATTCCAATCTTTTTCACGGTCAGTTCTAAAGTTTTCTTACGGGGAATTTGTTCTAGTCTAGGGTGGTAGGTTTTCCTTCCCTTACGAGGTATTTATACCCCATGACCATAGAATTTTTTTTCATCTTATGTTTCAAGGATTATTTGTTCCCATGCAAACAAACCCTGGTCATTCAGCTCCTGGCTAGCAGGGCCGTCGAAGTCTCCCTACCTTCCCAAGCCACTCGTCCCCTCTTCCCTCCCCATGGGGGGGTTTCTGTTAGTCTTTTTTCATAGAAGGGTCGTGGTCAGGATAGTGTTTCGCCATCTACACCACTCCTTGTCCTCTTTATCAGCACGGGAGCATAATGGTTTTCACCATTACTCGGGGTAGGTGTAGAAGTTGATTGGCCCAGATAGTTTTATAAGCTCGTTGTTTTGAAGTTTGAAGCCACGGAGGGTTATATTTTTTATTTAAAATGGAAAGAGTCTTGGAAATCTGGACGCGAGCTAGGTAGGGCATTATTTGACAAATCCGAGATGTTTTTTTTTCTTTTTTTGAGTGTGTGACAAGTTCCCACTACTATTTCGGTCCACCCACAGACTATTTTCATTTCAAAGGTTCTAGGGTAGTCAAAGGTTTTCTCTCGGTGTCATGAAGTTTGTTGAAATGTTTCAAGATGATATGGTAAAAAGTCTTTGGTTTGATATAATTTCACATTTTCTTTGGTTGATTTTAGTTTATCATGCATGAATATTAAAAGATTGAGATGGATCTAAGACATTGTTTTGTGGTTTTTGACAGCCTCAGTTTTTGTATAGCACTATGCCTAAAAAGGGAAAGAAGAAGGTCTAGGCTACGGAGGATGATCCAGAGGTGGAAATCATAACAAAGGTGGAGATTATTTATGAGGATACTAAACCCTTCACTGGAGTCGAACCAGAGTTCAAATGGGGCTATATCTATCATATGATTAACAATCAAACAGTCCCAGACATTGGTTTAGAATATATACCCATCTATACAAACATAGTGAGGTCAGCTATCATGAAGGTGTCCACACGTCCTGAACTTTTTCCATGTTCAGAGGTCATCGGTTGGATTCTCCCAAGGGAATATATAACCAAGATGGTCTTGTCAAACATTGATGGCCAAGGTTATGCTGCCTACAATCCGACATATGTGGCTCAAGCATATAAGCTACCCACAGCTCATATCTATTTGACAGAAAAATGGTTGAAGGATCTAGACTTAGATGTTTTTGACTGTTTAAGGAAGATGATGGTTCATGGGAAGCAGTTCCATACAAAGCCTTCTGTAGAATATGAAACTGCAAATTTACGTACCCCGTACCGGCTTCTAGTTCTAATGTCAAACCGTATTTTTGGCTGAGCGAATGGAAAATTTTATAAGATGAGTTGGGTACCCGTGATTTTCTTTGTAGCCACAAAGGGCACCATTTTCAACTGGGATGACATAGTATCAAAAATTTTGTCCTCATGCATAAGTGCAACACTAGGAAGTGTGTCACAGAAGAAGTTTGAGTTCTATATGAGATATTTCCTGATTCATTGCATTTTGTTCACTCACCAGTTCCAAGCACTAAATTGCAAATGGTATAGGACAAAGATCCCAGTGTACTCTGAATACTAACTTTTCTGGCACACATATATTGTATTTTCTAGAAGAGCATATGTGAATATTTCCTAATGCCACTCTATAAGTTAATATTCCTCACAGAGTGCAATTGCATGTCTCAAAAGACATTAAAGATAGTAGAAGAGAATGGAAATTATTACCTCTCGGAAGAAGGTTTGTACCTAAGAATGTTTGGGGGATCTAGAGCTCCTTCTTTGTTACCTAAATATGCTACTGATTATGTTGTTCACAAAGAGGTGGTGAGACAGCTTTACATAGATAGGAATAGAAATTTCTTATTTGATCAGAAAAAGGTTGTGTACCCACCACTCCCGTTCTATATAGGTAGTTATAAGTTTACCAAAGTAAAGAGTGCACCCGAATTTGTGAAAGAATTAGAATACTTTCACTTTGCAGAAACAAATTTCATAGGAATGATTCAGAGAAAAATATTGCAAATTATTGTTCGTTAGTAGGAGTGCATTTTGAATATATGAACTATTGGGATAAGGTTGAGGAGATTTTCTGCAACACCTGCAATATGACAGCATTGAACTGAGAAGAAAATAAATACTGTGGGAGGCAAAGGAGGCAGTAGTAGTACCGCTGAATAACCAAAGAAAGAAGAAGAAGCCCACAGATTGTCTCAGGAAGTAGAGCAGCGGTTATCAGAGGAGGCACAACGGAAAAGAAAGTAAGAAGAAAAACAAAGCAGACAAGAAGAATAAGAGCAGAAACTGTGGGAGGAGACTGAAAGAATAAAAAAGAAGCGGTCGACCAAGCAAGGGAAGCAACAGAAAAGGAAGGCGAGGAACTAAACCAGAAGGAGGAGGAAGACCGAGATCGAGAAAATCAGGAGCAGGGACAGACCCATGATGATCCTATGGATCCATTTGTCCCATCAAGTAGCATGCCAACAGAAGATCTAGCTCCCGCAGTAGATCTTGGACTAATACCTTTCATCCCATCTCAGGAACGGGCGGTAGCTGACCTTAATACGATTTTTTTTTATAAAAACAAGAAAAGAATTGTGATGAGAACCGAGAAAAGGGTGGATACTGGAGACCAGCCTATAGAAATTATGGTAACGGAGAAAACAATCAAACATGGGATGATAAAGACCCTAAACTCCTTGCGATGGCGGGGGTAGCCTCAGCTCTCGCCAATGCAGATAATGTTGGCAAAATGGTTGATGATGTTGAACAATATAAGGAGAAAATGTCTCAATTGAAGGAAACCCTAAGGAAAGAAAGAGGAGAAGGGAAAATCCTGAAGAGAGAACACGATGACAACCTCACAGAGTTGGAGAGAGACTTAAAGAAGCATATCAAATTTTGCAATCAGACAAAGATGCCTTAGTATTATCAGTTAATATCATTGAAGGAGAGAAGAGGGACCTTGAAAGAAAATTTTTAGAATTAGAAAAGAAAAAGGATAGAGCTGATAAAAGTGTGGAGGAATTATAGATTTAGAACAATTTTCTAGATAGGCAACTCGAGGTGGAAAATGAAAAATAGCTTGATATTGCTCCTTTCCGAAATCAAGTATCTTTGCTGCAAAAAAGAAATGAATCAGATTCTTTTGAAGTTGGAAGGAGAGATGCACATAATTAAAAAAATTGAATCTAGATTGAAAGAGATAGCCCACAACTCAACAGAACTCTGGAAGAAGTTATCAGACGTAGAAGAAATTGTGCGAAGCCAGCTAACTTGGATAGGAGCTAATTCAGCCTTCCTGACAAACATGCCTCAGAAAACCTCAGGAAGTCTAAATATGAATTGGCGATATTAAACTTGGGATGCAAATAAGCAGTGAGGTTAAACACAACCATTGATAAAACAATGGAGAAGTGTACCAAGTTCTACAAAAGAATGTTTTCAATCCACAATCAATGCCAGATTTTAACAGGTACTTAAGATCAATATTTCCTAAAAAGAGAGCAGCACTTAAAGAACCTTCAAGACAGGCTGCAGATCGGAGAAGAAAGCATGGCTAAGATTGAATGCATCAGTGAGGAAGTTATTGGAGTCTGGATCATCAGGTTTCTGTACACAAGCATTTGTTTGAGGAGCTGCTGAGTCAGAACGCACCAAAATTAAAGGAGATAGAGTCTCAGTTATCAAAACATGAAATAGCAGCACATGTGTTGGAGCCAACTGAATATCGAATCATTAATGAAGAAGCTCAAGCATGGGATGTGTTCATTAAGAAACCAACTCGGACCACTTAAAGTTTTGTCTTATTCATAAGTGGAGGATTTTTTATGTAATATTTTGTTTATTCCTTTTTTCCTAGTGAGCACACTAGAGGACGAAAGTTTGTAAACGAAGAGTTGGGGAAGCCCAAAGGGCATGGATAACTAACAGTCATTTTGTAAATGTATAAGTAAGGGTAAAATAGAATAGAGATAGGAATTTTCTAGCTCTCATATGCTAAATTCTTTTTGTAAGAAGAACTATTTCTTGTTATAATAAAGAGGACTGAAATTTTGCTAGAGAAGGAGTTGCCTGAGTTTCAAAAGCATGTTGTGTAGATTGCTGAATAAAGAACTATTTTTTTTTTCCGTTTGTTATACAAATTTGTGAGATTGTTCTAACCGCTGAACTATTTCTGTGTTATGAATGATTTCATTTATATGTTATGAATCTTATGCAGTAAATGAGTAATGAATGCTTTAACTTCACAGAGCTATCTCTAATTTTTTTTTCTGTTTTATTTATGTATTCTAAATTTATCAGCTATCTGTAAAATCCTTTGTGCAGAAAATGTAGTACATTACTCATATGAATAACAATATTGCTCCCTAGGGATAGGTTAGATAGAGTATATTTGATTAAATTAGTTGTTCTTTTCTTTCAGTGATTTAGGAACAAAGGGGATAAGACAGAGGTAAGAACCTACGCATCACAGGTTGAGGTCTTTGTTCCCTGATCACTTGCATTTAATCTAGGCACTTGCATATCATTTATAAAACATAAAAAATCACATAAACGGTGGACCGGGCTGCAACCGGTAAAATAGATTTAAAACTTTACTTTAATTCTACAGTAGGTGGGCCGCTAACCGAACGGATTCCCCACACCAAAAGATAAATGATCTAATTGGGAACGATTATTGGGGAGAATCCCTACTATTGGTACCTTGGATTTTCCAGGCATCAACACATCCTCCATTAATCCCAAAATCATGGTTTGACATAAATACACTAATTAGAAATATTCTGATATTTTTTGCTGTAGGATCTCACTACCACTAAGTTTAGTCTATAATATTGTAATTGCACCATATTCTATAGGATTATCCAACTTAGAAAATTTCTCCCACATTGTTGTAGCAAAGCATTGATCTTGATTTGACATTTTTTGTGGATCTAAAATACCTTGAATGTGTTCTGCTTATATCTCAGCCTCTCGACAAAAATGGCTCTGCAAAATCTTGCATTTCACTATAAAGTGAACCTTTAAAGTTTTTGAACATTGATGATGGTTCCAATATTGATGGTATACCACAAACATGGCCTCCAACAACTCATATCGAGGAAATCGTTCTCTTATCTCCGATGATAGTGATTTTTCAATTTCTATCAAGTTGTGTCTTAATGAAATCACAACATTATCAAATCGTTCTCTTGACATAGGACACTCTTTGGTGGATCTTCCTTTCTTATCATTATACTAAAGGGAACCATATGCGCACGCATTTCCATACAAAGCATCCTTTTTTCATCAAACTTAAAAACAATTAATCATTTTCTATGTTGATTATCTTAGTCCAATTTGTAAATGCTAGACCTATAAAAGGCTTTTCCATAATATACAAATTATCCAATGCAAGGCATGCTAATTTTATTGCACTTGCAAGATACATCGATCGACTTTGGCCATCTTCACGAGGTTATTCATTTCATGAAGCATAGGAATAATTTCAACTAATGTTAATAATGTATCTATATCAGTTAGTGGAAAGAGAAGAGATTGAGCTTTTTCTACACTTAAGCGATGTTCATACATCACCCCTACCAAGGGCACATATTCATCAAATTGTCTTTCAACTGGTCCCTTAAGTGAGATCCATCTACTCCAACACATACCAACTATTTTTGCGATCATTGAATGATCCATACCACCAATTTCCTTCAAACGTTTCATAACAAGTTCATAAATATTTTTTGATGTAGAAATTTTGCTCATTTTATGAACTCTAAGGAGATAGTAATGCCTGGTATGGTCATTGAAGTATTATCAATAGTCGTAACCTCATCTAAATACGATGAAAAAAATGTAGCATTTCCAATCTTCTCTTTCATATTCTCCTTTTCTACTTGAGCTGTATATTTTCCCCATTCCCAACCACTCGATAAACACCAATAAGAAGATGGAAAATTTGGCACTTGAATAAAATATAGATATTTAGTAATTTTAGGATAATATTTCATAGGATGACCATTGTATAGGGTGTGAAATACAGTGCTTAATTGTATAATCTTTGATAACAAATTTGTTTCCATCATATTTCCAAATTGAGATGTGATGGTTCCTCCACTTTCTTCGAGTTTTCTCTTATTTATTAAGAATTTATTATATTCCTATTGATATTGGAGATGTTGACATTGGATAGGAAATTTCCATCTAGCAGTAGATTTCTTCTCAACATTATCATTTACACCTTTCTTATCATACACATTTCCAACATGCTTCTTTGTTCTATCTAACTTCATATACAATTTCACTACCTTTCCAAGTTTCCAACTAAATGAAATGCATTTAACTTCTTGTGACATCTCATTCTCATTTGCTTGAGAAATTGGTTCAATAAATGGGAATCTTGAGACCCAATCAAATGGAATTTTATCCCTCTGTCCCATTGGCCCTTTTTCCTTTTCTGTGAATGCACAGTGTTATACTGCAAGGAAAAATATTCAACATTTGAACTACAAATTTCAGATGAAAATGGATTTGTCTCTCTTTAATCACTAGAGCAATGTATTCTACCATGCATTTTATGGGTTGCATATGATTCTCAAAATTGTTGACATCTCGCTCACCGATACCTTGCTTAAGAGAGCTTGAAGCATGAATAGGATGTGTATTATGGGATTGAGGCCTTTGAAAATATGATATTACATTGTTTTGTCATGATGTTTTATTTTTCTTCCCACGATCCATGTTTGAAATCTTACTTAATATTCCACAACTGAAATTCCAAATTGATAGATAAACCACAAGTGAGTCCTACATGAGAAAAAATATATAAAATTAATACAATAGCAGATTATATTGCAAGAAAATAATAAAATATAATTAGACACCAAATCAACACTTACCAATCGCTGAAACACCAAATCAACACTAACATGACGAGTAACAACATGTTTTGTAGGAATTTATGCAATTTATGTAGGAGTTTCAACAAAACTGTCACCTACAGGAGTTTCATTAAAACAATCACCTACAGGAGTTTCATTAAAACAATCACCTACAGGAGTTTCAACAAAATAATCACCTACAAGAGTTTTAACAAAATAGACTACTGCAAACTATAGGAATTTCAGCAAGTGCCTTGAGTCTTGACCGAAATTTTGACTTCCCCTGCATTCAAAAACTTACCCTGGTACTGTGTTTCGGGAATAAGATTAATGTTAACACTTTCGCAACCAAATATAAACTCATATTCCAGGGCACTACAAATTCGCAAGCCAATGTATAAACCCTGCTAAATGATTCAAGTGACAAGTACAACTAGCTCCAATACTAGGAAAATCCAAAGTTCTTCAACATCCTAGATCTCTACCGTGAGGGAATAATGGTTGTATAACTAAAAAATGAGGTTGAGACCATTGCCATTAAGATACATCTGGTTTCAGTCCAATATCTAATTAAATATTATTTCTCAATATTTTTCTCCATCTAGAATAAAATGCTCTGCATTTTATAGGTTTTATTTCATATGTTCTAGCTATGTAAATAAACTAAGAGATTTATATTTGTTTTAAAGGATCAAAAGAATAGAAATAATTGACACCACTCTGATAACAAGCATTTCCACCACTATAAATGAAGTACTTATAATTATAGGAAAATATAATGAGACCTAGACAAGACAATGAAGCATACATAGTCACATAGCATATTTCCAAATTCAACCATAGATTAAAAAAAATGTGCCATGCAGGGTCAGTGGGTCACCTCATCCAAACCTAAAAGAATGTTAAAAATAAATTAGAAAAACCACCTAGGGTAGATAACAAGAATCAAATTAATATAAGACCCGCCAAAAGCTTAAGATATAATGCTCCAATACAATTATACAAGCACATAACCTACTTGAAATATTACATGAAAAAGTTCTAGGAAAATTCCTTAGCTAAACAAAGAATAGCACAACCCAAAGAATAATATATAGGTCTCCATAAAGGTGCATTATATTGATCAAAGAATAATTTCTATAATTACATCAAAGTCTCCAAAAATAAACAGATAAACCCCTCAATAAGGGCGCACATCCTCAGTTCTGAGTTCAGGGTTGAAAGTAACATGCATGGGAAATCCTCCAATTAAGGCACTAAATTTTAGCCTAGAATAACCACAATGAAACATGGGATAGCATTTTAATATAATCACACTAATTGAACTTAATATTGTAGGTTTCAATCATGAAATGTGTACAAAATAGGTTCCCAAATCAACCAACAATAACCCACAAAGGAAATTTCAAAAGGCGGGAGAGTGTTGTAGTGAGTACCAACAACACTTACCAATTGCTGAAACACCAAATCAACACCAATAGGATGAGTAACAACAAGTTCTATAGGAGTTTCAACAAATTATGTAGGAGGCTTAGCTAAAAAAGTCACCTACAAGAGTTTCAGCAAAACAATTACCTACACGAAACAATCACCTACAGGAGTTTAAGCAAAACAATCACCTATAGGAGTTTTCGAAAAACAATCACCTAAACAAAACAATCAACTACAAGATTTTCAACAAGCTACAAAATAGTCTATGGAAACTAACCTCTCTAAAGACTATAGACCCTAGGGAACCTTGAACCAATGCAAATATTTTCCACTCAGCTACTGTCGAATTGATTTTCACTCAATTACTATCAAACTATAACCAAAAGCAAGATTCATGGAAGTATATGAGGATCCTTCAGGTGGGTTTTTATGGTATGAATATCTTGCTTTTGCAACATTATATAAAAAAAAATCCCCCATTTGACTAAATCGTTGCATGTTTTTTTATTTTTCCTCAACATGAACCCTTTTTTAATTTAAAATTTTATATTTAAAAAATTTGGAGCTAAAACCCTGAATTTCTCCATTACCACGTGAAATGTGGAGGTCGAAAACACCATCCAAACCTCCTTTAATGAAATTCGTTGGAAAATTTGGCCTAAGAAAGTATAGATCAAGTATCAATTTGGGGAAAATTCAACCCACAAACTCGAATCCAATCCCTAGGGCAAGGTAACCGCTCATTGCCCTATGGTCCATAAATTAGGGGTGAACAAACTTGTAATTAGCTCCATGAATGAAAAATTGAGGCGAACTAAGTGCTAATGCCTCTAAGAATGAAAAATAGGGAGAAACCACTCACCTTGGCCTCCATTACTAGAATTTATGGGGAAAACTCACCATTTTGGCCATCTTTCACGGGGCTAAAATTATATTTTATATTTTCTCCTTTGCATGCGGTGTTGTCTATCTTGTGTTTGGCCATTGTCCGATTAATAAATTATGGACAAATTTATAATATTTCAAAAAATAATTTTAATATTACCAATTCACCTAGCCATTTTGTGTGACTCTCTGAAAATCGATCATGGGCTATAAATCACCCTTAAAATCATATGCTTATGAAACATTTTCATAATATATTACAATAAGAGGAGATTGAGGGGTTGAGTCTTGGCACTACTGCTACAAGGATGAAGGTGGCTTCGATACTTGTATGAATTAATGAATCTTGGAAAAGATGTGACTAGTGCCAAAAAAGTGGAATTGTTGATGACCACAAACATCCCACTGCGGTGGGGGCCCTAAATAATGACGAATTTATTGGTTGGGGAACTTCACTATACCAAATGTGATGCTACTATGAATCATAAATGTGAACATTGCTCCAAAATCCTCCTGATGTGATAAACTTATTGGTGTCAAGCATAGGGTATACCACTAAGTTAGGGAGCACTAGTGACTCTCCCTCCGTAGTCCGAGGTGATCCCTTATATGGATGAGAAGGGACCCCAAGGTACAACTATAACTACTCCAATTCTTAGAATGGAGTGATATGCCATCAATGAGAGATGAAGCGATTGATAAGACAAGGGCCTTATCTCAAGAAACAATATAATTTTGTAACCAATTTAGACACCAAAAGATTTGACATATGACTTATTGATGAGCGAGGCGATCATGAATTCCCTTGATCCATGTAAACTGGGTGAGTGGCTAACGACGACATTCTTTGTACCAGTGATACAATGTGTAATAGAGGGAACCTATTGCAAATGAAGAGATTTATCATAGACACGAGGCTGATGGTGTAAGGTGAAAAGCACAATTAACAATGTTGGGGTTAGGTGGAATCAAGTACAACGATCAAGGGAAACTAGGGGGTATTGCCAAAAATAATAATGTAACGGGGTTCCCACAGTTTTAGGTGAATCAAAAAATAATTTGTAGATCAATAATTATGGATGTGCTTCCCATGGTTTTGAGTGGGTTGGGAACCAAATAATTATAAGGGAAATATTCCCACATTATTGAGTTAGTCGAGGAATCATTTGTATGATGATGGAATGGTTTTGTGCAAACAAGAAGATGAATTTCCTATGATTAGGCTCCATGTAGAATGTTCCCATGGGAATAATTGAATGAGATTGATGTCTTCATAGGGTGGGGCACCATTTCTATATTCCTAGGGGTTGGTGATACAAAGAGGAACGTATATGTATATTTCTCATGGGGGAATGAGAGGTTATTTGTGAATCATAATCATAACATATGCCAAGGAATCTAAGGGGTGAGATGATAAGAATGAAAGGTGATGATATGTGGTTTCATATTGACAAACTTGGTGAGTGAATAGATTCATTGGTCTTGCGATGGTTCAACATCATGGGTGCCAAAATATGAGTGGGTTGTAATGGTGTGCACACCCACGAGGGAGCATATTCTTCTCATCAACGACATTGATGGTGTACCATTATCAAGAATTAGGAACTATGGGTATCAATGGGGTTACAGGGTCAATGCAATGTAAACAAAGGGGATATGTTGCCTAGGTCAAGATGATATACCTATGACTAAAGTTCATGCACTATTATTGTATGATGGAAGGGTTGATTCTTAATGATGATCGTGGATACATGACACAAGTACCCATGTGTAATACTAATTATGACAAGAGTATTTACAAATTAGAATAATTGACAATAACTTGTATCACACTTAGGTCCATGGCTAAAAAATTAGGTTTCAGCTGGAGTTTTGTGGAGGATGGAATTGATGATACCATGTTCTCACAATGCTGATACAGTGGTGCTAGTAGTTTGTCAAACGAAGTTCCAATGTGTTTATATGGGATGTTTTAAGATTGGGTCAATTAACTATAAATAAATGTGGGGCTTGTTTTTTCAAAAAAAAAATACTGGTTGACGTCTTGATACCCTAGAGATGTTTTCACTATTTTCAAGAAACTCAACTCACGAATTTTGGTTTTGTGAGCTTTAGGTAAGCCTTTATCCCACTCTCGTCATTTCTATCTATTTGGATTTTATCTTAAGGGATTTTTAATCCTTATGGATAGATGTAATATTTTTCAAATGGTCGCACATATTTTGAAGGATCTCCCATGCTGCCCTACATGGGTTTTCCTTTGAAATTCGTGTGTTGTGCAAGAGATTGTCTACTCAGTCATGCACTGATGTAGCACAACTTTTTGATTAATAGTCTCCTACATGTGTGATTGAATTAGCCATATCTCATGCATAAGTTCCATGTGATTGTATGAGATATGATTGCTCTAAGAATGGTTACTAAGTGTTTGTATGCATGTGGGTATACAACGCGTCTATGTGGTGGGATGGTCATGCTAGTCGCACAACTTTTTATAGGGAAAGTCACACTATTTTCTGTCATTTTTTTTTAGGTATTGAAACTGACTTTGATTTTAAATTGTTTGTGCTTACAGGTGTCTCTGAATTATGACAATGGCATTGGTATCATATTAAGAGAACCATCACAACAAGTTGACACAACATGTTTCTAGGACCTGAGAGGTTGAGCAGGCCTAGTTGTGTGAGTCAGGGATGGTCAAATTTTTCTCATGTCGCTATATGAGGTCTCGTGATGCTCTCTTAGGAGCCATACTGAGTGTGTGGGATGCTCAACAAGTTTGATTTTGGCTTGGTGACGAGGACTTGATGATCCCGAACAAGCTTGGTATAATATGAAAGAATCCTCTAGTTGAAAAGAGAGTATTGATGCACCGTCACAGGTATCATCAATTTAAATTTCTCAAACTATTTAGTCATGATGCGTGAATCAGGAAGCCAAGGGCTGCGATCTCCTGTGGAGAAAATCCACTTGAGCAGAGACATTGTCAAAGTATCAGAAACTATTGGATACTAAAAAAGAATTATAGTTTGAACTGTCAAAGAATAGTTAAAACCTCTTGGAGAGGTTAGATAGCCATATTTTTGGCTATGTAGGGTATGTAATGTCCCAAATTTGGCATTGGGTCACAAT
>LPNX011213465.1:812599-913876 GCA_001517045.1 Pseudotsuga menziesii | reverse complement strand
GAGCTAGTGGATGACTAGTTTTCTTGCTTAAGCCAATTTCGAGGGTGAAAGATTCCCATCCTAGTTGGTGTTTGGAGAGGCCACTCAGGTATTTCATGGAGATTTGATGGAGTCTTATTTGCAGGTGTAATCTACAGGAAATCATGTGGATTCTTCTATTGTAGCACTCTCTCTCAACTATTTCCAGTTTTCACACCATATTCATGCCAATGGAGGGATTGCGCTTTGGGTGAGCTATTGATCTCTTTGGGGAAGTTTCTAATTCCCATTATATTATGTTATGATGTATATCCTCTGTATTTCACACTCATAATACTCTCAGGTCGAAATACCCAAAATAATTCATGTAAAAATGTTGAACAATGAAGAAATAGTGTCATTTCCCCACTATCTTGTTGTGAACCATTGTAATGCTGATGATTTCGAATTGGGAGAGCCATTAATTGTCCATTTATGATTGGAATCAGTTAAATATTCTCTTTTATTCATTCTCAGAAATTTTCAAGTCGAAATTCCCAATAGTTGTATGTCAAAAAGACTTTTAATGAGCAAACAATGACCATTTCCACTCTATTTTGATATATGCCATGGTAATGCTTATTATTTCGAATGGAGGAATGTGTCTTTGATAAATGTATGATGGATGGACTGTAATTAATGTTTATTTCAAGTATCATGTTAAGTAATTAAGCATTGGAATCCATTTTACTCATTTTTATTGCATTGGGAAAAGATTTGGTGCATTTTCCCCAAGGGTCGAAATTGTGACTTGGGAGTTGTTTTGGAAAGAGTCATAACAGACTATATAAACTGAAACATTATTCATATGAGACTTTTAAAAGGTACCTTAAACATAAATATCCTATTTTAATAAATTCAAGTCACTTTGGGATCATTTGTGAAGCCATTTCTGGAAATTACCCGGGGGGAATTGGAGCCCCAATTTGCTAGTAAAGCCTCCTACTTTGAACAGAACATTAAAAAAGTTTATAGATGTAATTGGGAGGTAAAAAAACATAAATGAGCATGATATTTAATTTATATTATCATTCATGTACCTTTAGATAAAATTTGGAAGCATATGGGTCAATTTGGAGGTCTAGACATCAAAACTAGTCAAGAGCCAAAATTGTGAAAAAATTGGAAAATTGGGCATTTTAATAAAATTCCAAAAAGGGGACATTATAGGGTATTGTGATATGAAATCAATATGAAATATATCAGGCCTTGAAGAACATCATAGAGAATGGAAATCTCACTAAGAACTTCTCCAAATAGCAAAATATTCTTGAAGTCAACAAATGTTGGAAAATTGAAAGAAAAAAAAAAAATTTCCGCATGATATTACACATTTGATGTATAATGTTGTATATGATGGATTCAAAATCCATGGTTTCTAGTTTAGAGAAACTATATTTAGGATCATATCCAAATGATACTACTTTGATTAAGTAGTTGGTTGGTCTCTTAAAGTACCTAACATACCTGTTGTATTTTTTATGCTTGTGGATAAACATATGTTATAGTACCTTTGAGGTACATTAGAATAGGTTATTTATTGTATTTTTGTGCATACTAGACCTATTATATATCTTTGTATTATCTATGTGTATTGCAGTTAGGACTACATAAGCTAAATGTATTTTATGGATAGTACTACCTGCTGAGGAGTAGTGTAGATTGGGATGTTACCTACTAGGGTGAAATACTTGAAGCCTATGGTTATTAGGTGTTAATAGTCAATATTTTTGAAAAACCCTGTGTTATGATAGAACACGTTGAGATGAAGTTTTACTTCATTGAAGTCATGGTCATGTAAAAATAAAATTTTAATACATAACTATTGATGAGCAAACTGAAAATTTGTGAACAAGTCGCTCTTAGTAATGAAGTTGAGATACTTCTGAGATAAGCTTGGTATGGCAGGAAAATCCTGGCAAAGCGGAGAATGTATCCCTTGTTGAGAGGGAGTGTTGTTTGTATAGAATAAGGAGTCATTCTCCGAGACTTGTGGTGCACTCAAGTTAGGGACTTGTGTGGTATCAAGTTAGGAAATTCTGTTGTATCAAAGTCCTATCTATGTCCTCATGTATTGAGGTGGGATGCCAATATTGTGATCTTGTGCTATATCAAGATTGGAATCTTGTGTTGTATCAAGATTGGAGACTTGTGTTGTATCGATACTGGTCTTGTGTTGTATCAATACTATGGACTTGTGTTGTATCAAGTATAGACTTGTTTTGTATCAAGTCAATGATTCTCATAGACAACACCCTATGAGAATGGATCTCCAATTATGGAAATGGACTTGTGTTGTATCAAGTCATGTGGTTATACTATGTGTTATATTGCTAGTCATGGTCACTGAGTGCTATAAGTATCCTTTAGGGCTTAAATACCCCTAGAGTGAATTACTTTAGAATATGGCTATATGGCCCGGGGTAATATATATGATCATTAGTATGTATGGAATAATTGTTCTGAGTATGATAGGATGAGATGGATAAACAATACACATATGGACCATGCATTAATTGTTTAATGATAATGAGACAAAGCATAGAGAAAGAGAATTTGAATTGTGCATGCAAATGTCTGAGTGAACTCAAGTTATAAAGCTTTAGTAAAACATGAATGCCTCATTCGGTACCTCGGTCAAAACATCACTTGAACTATTGATGAATGTAATCAATTAAGTAAAGAAGAGCTCAATGTTCATCAATCAGAATGCATCAATTAACAAAAGAGATCCATGCAAAAGTTAATAATAGAAATTGTGCACGGATTAAGAGCGAAGCACTGATGACACTTAAGTTTGCTTGTTAACTAAGTGATCAACAATTAGTTAAAGGTTGAGTCCAATTCTCATTCAACTCACATTCAGTTAAGTCAGATAGCTTTTAGGTAAGTGAGTTAACATTCAGTTCAAGGCAGTTAACATTTAGTTCAAGTCATTAACATTTAGTTAAGTCAGTTGACATTTAGTTCAAATCAGTTAACATTCAGTTCAAGTCAGTTAACATTCAGTTAAGTCAATTAACATTCAGTTCAAGTCAGTTAACATTTAGTTCAAGTCATATAACTTTCAGTTCAAGTCGGTTCAATTCAGTGAACATTCATTTAAAGATAATTAAGGAAAGGAAGGGCACTAATGTTTGCATGGAGGGAGTTCTAGTTAGCTCATCCTTGTGAATGCGCTATGTGTCTATCTCAGAGTGTTTAATTGAGCCTCCCACTCACTACCTTCTGCATGCCATGGTTTTTAGCTTGTTATTAATATGCTAGGCATATGGTAAGTTCAATATAGTTGCATACAGTTGTTTTTGCAGGGTTACATTGGATCTCTCTTCTCTACTACTGTGGTGATATCTCTCATTAGGAAATCTTGTCATGTGTTGTAAATCATTCTTTGTAAATCTATCTATCATACTCACAGAATTGTTGGGTTTTTCATCCTCCATATTTGGAGGTTTTTCCTAGGGTATATATTGTCTCTCATGGTTGATTGATTTATATGATTGATTTATGGAGCTTATTTATATGATTGATTTATTAAGAAGATTTATGTGGCTGATATATTTGTGAGATTTACATGTGACTGATTTATTTATGAGATTCATGTGGCTGATATAAAGATTCATATGTGGTTGATTTATGAAATTCATAAGTGTTGAAATTGTTTGATAAAAGTTTTAAAGTTCAAGCTTCTCCGATTTTTCTCAAACATCAACAATCTCCACTGCAGCTGACCCCAAAAGGTAAACATTGATCCTCAACAAACCCCTAGGGAAATTATCTGAGCATAACAAGAAGCCATGTTTGTGGATATTAACTTCCATACATCTCATTCTAAATCTATTATCAAGGAGATATTTAGTGGTTCTGAATGAAGAACATCAACAAGGAGGTACTTCACCTCAATAGAGAATATGATTGACAAAGAAGCACTCAATTGGATTCCAAACAGAGGACTTTATCAAATTCATGACACCAAAGTGTCTAAAATGAAAAATATATACTGGTTGGTTACGTCTTTTCTCACCCAGGATATGGAAGAAAATGAATTTAGAAATTTAAACACTATCCTCAGAAAGCTTGAGAAAAGGGAAGAAAAGTATGATGATTTAATTTGGGTTTATTGGGATATGAAATCAAAGGTTATTGAGGAAAAAGTCAAACCTCAACCCAAATCCACCCTATGGCAGTCAGAGGAATACATCCACTAGCTAGGAATGACCAACATGAACATATAGTCATGGAATCCTACTCGGAAATGGACATGGAATGTAACTTGCCCAAGCCTATCTCCATGTGCCTTTATGTCCTTGTCTTCCATTATTTGTGATAACAATTAATAATATTTTTTTCAATCAGTATTTAAGTGAATCGGCTTTTCTTCCTTATTCCTAATAGTCAGAGGCATGCTATTAACTTTAATTTTGTAAACAATATGTCATATAAAATCACACTAGATACAAAAGAAGTGTATGCTATAGTTTACTATCATTATGTAAGTAATAGTCTCTAGTCCCTATGCCACATAAGCCACATGCTTGCAAATATGTCTTATACATCAAGCATTTATAACCTAATGTAATGTCATATAAGCCACATGCTTGCAAATATGTCTCATAGATCAAGCATGTATAACCTAATGTAACTTTTGTACATTAAAATAATAGTTTAATAAATTAACAAAATGAGATTGGGTAAATTTCTTCTTTACCAATCCAAAAAAACTCTATAGACTATCAACAAAATAGTTTTAAAATTCTCCTTTTAACCCAATACATTCAAAAAGGTGTGCATTATAAAGGTGTGTGTAGTTGAAGATTGATTGTATGGAAAGAAAATTGTTTCAAGTTTTCATGAAAGTTGCTTGTTACAACATTATTTGATAAATTTAACTTTTCAATTATTTTATTAATATTTTTTTTCACAATTTTATAATTCGTTATGATACTTTTAATCTTTTTAAAATTTATTAGAAAAAAAAATAACAAAGTAATATTTTTTCAAATATATTTTGATTATTTATATTTTATTTTGATATTTAAATAATAAAAAACCAATGTTTAAAATCTTAGTGGCTAGACCTTACATCATACCCTTAGCTACTAGGAAACAAATTGGCCACTTACATTTCACATGGCCCCCCATGTGAGTGCAAAGGCAAAATAAAAGATTATCCATCAAAAGTGTGTCTTCTAATAACGAGTGGGCAATGTATTTATCGGTTTTATGGGAATACATAAGAGAATCTATATTTAGGTATTTTCATAAAAATATTATTAATAATATAAAGTGATAATCTTAACTTTATTTAGGCTCAAAATAATGAAGTGATTTCTAATTAAACGAGAGATACATGGTGGTAATGTTTCAGCGATATGACAAATTAGGATTTTGAAACAATGTGAAGTGCATAAGTTGTTTGAGGAATTGCAATTTGCAATGAAGGCATGGTGACTTTGTGCATATTCATTTATTTTAAACATTGATTCAATAGTGTGTTTTAGGATCAAAAGCATATAAAATTAAATAAAAACAAATAGATCTATAACATAAGGAAAATAAAATGTTGTTACAATTTAAGAATAAAATGTCCACTTAAGTTATCAAATTCCATGAATATTGCATCAAACCTATGTGTTTGAAGGTTTTTACAAAACTATTGACATAATTCAATAAATCTCTCACTTGAGAATTAATGATCTTTAATCTGTCACAACATAAGCATTGTCAATCTTATAATCTAACTAGGAGAGGTCAATGAACACGGTGAAGAAAGAGGAATACTTTCACAATAGGAACATGATGCCATTTATCTTAAAGCTTAAGCCCTCCACATCCTAGTTATTGATTCCAAAGGAAAGAGCATACTATGTTTTTTTCCCTGTGAATGTCATTAATATAGACATCACTATTTAAAAGGAAGAGCTAGATGACAGAATTCTTAAAACTCAAGACAACATACAATGACCCAATCTTTTTTGAACTTCCATTATTGACAAGATAATTGTTGGAAGTATTCAGTCCTAACAAACACTGGACTCACATATTGAATTAAGTAGGAACATTATGTTTCTTAATCTCTAACTCTAAGAAAATTTCATCACCATGACCACAAGCCTATGCTAACATGCACATGTAATAACAAATTCAATGATCTGATTTTTTCTCTTAACAATCACACATAAGAAGTATTGTTATTAAGTAAATGGAAAAACCATGCTCATCTAAAGCTTACAAATAATTTGAAGCATCGCTTATGCATATTCACCATTAATAAATATATATGTTGGGTGTGTCATTTTCAAATCATTGAAATTCTATTGAATGTATATCAACACTAGAACATAGTAGCTATCATTACGTATGGTCTATACAATTCTTTTTTCGCCACATATAGAATTTAAAGGAATTGGTTTCTATGGAAAACCAACACATACATACTAGACATTTGTACAATATGAGGATTGAACAAAACAAAAGTGCACTAATTAGCAAGACAAGTCCAAATGGATGTGCAAGTGCACATGCAAGATGAATGGCATCAATATAAAAATTCCTGAACCTAAATACAATTTAATATTGGAGATATAATCTAATAGAATTTAATCATAACCGTGAATCCATTAAGTGACGTAACATTTTTGGGACAATTTCTTTCATCCTTACACAAGTTTATATTCAATAGAATCCAAATGATATGCATAATTGAATAGACAGGTTGTGAACATGGCATTAATGCAAAATATATTGTAAAAATGACATTACTATAGATGTAATGTTGCAAGTATATAGTAAACATGATTGTAGATGCCATTGTCAAAAATCATTTTCTTCTAGATACATTTGTAAATGTGATTGCTATTTTCTAATTTCCATAGTTTATTCCAAAAAAATAATAATACAATTGACTTCTATCATCAACAACTGTACAAGTTCTTGGATTTCCAATTTATCATTTGCAAGAGCTTTTATTATTGTTGTTGTTGAATTGTTGTTCAAATTCACACTTGGAAAACAAAATCTAGTTGCTTGGCAAGTCATTTGCCATATAAATATCCATTTTTATGGACTAAGAATTTGGTATCTTGGTATCCTGTATGACTAGACTACTATAACATTGAGAAAACAACAAACATAATTTAACTTTCAGCAAAATGGTTTTTGAAACTGCATTCAAAGGATCAATAAATATTTGAAAAAAGAAGAAGCAAACATACTTTTGTCTAATGATTATGTTTAAATTCAAGAATTTAAACTACATTCTTAATCAAAACATATGTATGTTTTAGGAAGTCTACATTGATGACCCTAACTGCTATAATATTGAGAATATGAGAAAATCATACAACAATACAAAATATACATAGCATGAGCTATTATATCCTTCTATTTAACGAAACAACAAATAACGTGAACAAAAATGGAGATACGAGAATACACAAGAGAACACCATATATACATGGTAAAACCCCAAATGGTGAAAGATCCACGGGAAGGGAAAAATCTTCTTATACATCAATAGTCTCCAATCTTACAATAGAGAGCTCCCACACATCACACTCCATATTCACAACAACATAGAAATTATGTCTACAAGATGATCATTAGATGTATGTCATTGTGTCTCATGCATCTTGATAAGACTCTCTTGACTCTATTATATACCAAGAGGTAGGGAGGAAAAACATATAACCACAAGGATTAAGGTTTGAAAAAAAATCAAATATGTAGAATAAATCCCAGATATGAAAAACACGGGGTGTTCACTTAGTGAAACTATGCCATATCGCCTTCTTTCATGGGATATTAAAGAATACCCCTAATTTCACTAGATATTGATAAATACCTACCAAAATAGTTTTGTTGACCCCCCCTCCCAATACATATTTATAATTGAAAAACCTCTATTTTTACGATACATACGTATTTTTACTAAATACTCCATTTTATACCCCACAATACCTAGGAACCCCCCATGCCATACTCCCTACCCCACCTAATACCTACAATATACTGACCTTATTTTTAACAAATTAAAAACCCCCCTTTATGAATGAACGTGATAAGATATTGATCAACAAGGTGAATCCCCTATGATGAGAAGCTACCACTTAGGTATCGTAGATTGGGTCATAACATAAAAAAAAATATGAAGTGCACAAGTAAAATAGTGAGACGATGTTGCTTGAAAAAAAAATCTAAGATTTTACGAAAGAAGGTAGAGTATAACAACTAGCTATGATACCATGTTAGAGTATTGAGAATATGAGAAAATCATGCAACAATACAAAACATGCATAGCATGATATATTATAGCCTTCTATCTAACCAAACAACAAAGAACATGAAAAAAAATGGAGATAAGATAATATACAAGAGAACATCAGATATACTTGGTAAAACCCCAAATGGGGAAACATCCACAAGAAGCGAAAACATTCATATTCATCAATAACCTCCAATCTTATAGTAGAGAGCTCCAACACATCACACTCCATATTCACAACAACACACAGTGTGTCTACAAGATGATCATTTGATGTCTCACATTGTGTCTCATGTATCTTGATAAGACTCCCTTGACTCTATTTTATACCAAGAGGTAAGGAGGAATTACATCCCATCTTTTACATGTGGGGTAGATGTAAATTCACCTCTTTATATAATAAATGGTAACAAGAGTAAAATATTACATAATATGGGTGGGATAACTCTATTACATAAGAGTGGACATTATTTCTTTCCAAACTGATAAAATTAGAAATCATTACAGATTCTAACACTGACAAAACAAATTCAAAGAGTCAAGATAATGAACTAATAAATAGATATATTGATATCAAAGGAATGGAAGTAGAAACATAAGACAAGAACATGCAAATAAAGAAAGAATATTTACATTTGCATTTTTTTATCTAAAATTCTTTGAGGCTTTTTTCATAACCAAATACCAAGCGACTCTCATGATAAATTTCCGAGTGTACATGAACAAGGATCATATGATTAAACATAGTAGTTGAAATATAAAAACATGGAAAAAATAATAGGTCTAGTTTTTATAGGTATAGTATTTGGAAATTTGAAATATAATAAAAGTAGAAATGGTAAATTTACTTGTAATGCCTATATTTGCAGTTTTAAAGAAATGCACTTGTAGTTCTTAAACTATTTTTTCCAAACGAAGTCATGTACCATCCTATAAAACCCAAAAAAACAAGGTTGTTACTAGTACTACGTATTATATGCTTATTGGTATTGCTTCTAGGGATAGTTATATTGCCTTTGAGAACAAATCTGAGGGATAAGTAAATGGAAAATCCTTTAGTTACTTTATAAATTAAATTTCACATAGCTAACAAAGTTCTCGTGAGCAAGGTATGCGAGAGGATAGTTCTCATAGTACAAATGATAAAGGGTGAGGTGAAGAAACCTAAGAGGACACAAAAGGACAAAGTCTCATGCATGTTTAATTTCTTTTAGAAGATATAGTACACCAAGGTATTGTTAGGGTAGAGTATCATAATTGATTTGCACGCATATATTGCTTGTTAGTTGAATATAATCTTTTATGTTAAGGAATTATGAGTATACCCAACATTTTTTAGTCTATAAGACCTCTAATATTCATAATATTCAAAGAGCTGTTAAGGAATTATGAGTATACTCAACATTGTTTAGTCAATAAGACCTCTAATCTTCATAATATTCAAAGAGCTAATTGTATGGTGATTTATTATGTTCTAGTATCAGTAGTGAAGACCTTTACAAAAAAAAAGAGTATCGACCATTGCAATGTCATTTAAATGTATCATAGCAATTTTGTAAACAATTTCATGGCTAGTGGTGACTATAAATATTTAATTCATATTTTATGAAGCTTGCGTGAATTATAAACAACTAACTATTTCATTTTGGAAAGTAATACATAATCACTTTTGTATTTAACAGGAAGAAATTATACTGCAAAAAACAAAAATCAATGCAAACTAACCTTTTATCCAACACTAGCTGATTTTTCTAAGGGACATGTGCCTTTAGCAGTGACAAAGTAGTCATTAGTAGATGAAGAAAAATCAATATTAGGGCCTAGTTTGTTAGGATCTAATCACAGCGCATGAAATAATGCAAATTTTGTTTCAACATCTAATTTGAGAAAAGGAGCAGTAGCCTTTGAAATTGAATGAACCTAAAGAATCAAATTCTAGATGATTATAGCTAAGAGGATAGAGATATAGGAACTATTAAGTAATGTGTTCCAAAAACAACAAAGATTCAATTTGGAAATGGTTATATATATGGTATTAGAAAACAATGTGTATGCATATCAAAATCATGGAATCAATAGCCAAAAACTAGTTCAATAAAAACAAATTGATGTTAGTTGAGTTAAGCATAAACCTAAAATCAAGTGTCTTAAAATCCAAAATCCCACTCATTAATAGTTTGTCAGCATACCTTAAATTGTGGTTTAGGTTTTTTGCTTTTCAACTTAGATTCATTGCTATTTTATGGTTGTTTATAACAAATTCCAATCAAGTTGTCCACTTTAAATTCATTTTCTCGTATACCAGAGTTCCCATCTTCTATTTCCACCACTTGTTTTTGAATTTATGTCTCTTTTGGATTACTTTTTGTAGTTTCTAATGCTCAAGATTTTTTTCAAAAACCCCACCATATCTTGAGCAATTCCAACAAATCAATGGCTAATTCATTTCAAACTTGTAGTTATTTCAATATTTTAGAAGACTAAAAAGATGTCCAAGAGTTATAAAAGTGAGAAAATGCGAAAAAGAATAGTAAAAATGAAAAGTAAAATAGCATGTTTGACCATTAAGCAAACCTTTGTTTCTAGATGATTTTGTTTCAAGTTCGTAGATGCAAATTCATTTAGGTCCACAATCCATTTCTGCATAATTTTAAACGTCCACTAATGTGAGTATGCATAATAGAAAGTTTTGAAGATGATAGGGTTTGTAATTTTGTCAAAGAATATATGGTATTATGGTGTAGAAGTAGATCAGATCTTATGCAAACTTACGGTATACGACAGATATCTGTGTCAAAGCATAAGCCAGTTGGCATTTTATCACAAATAGAGTAGAAATCTAGTAAGGCAAGTTCTGACTTCATTTCATGATTTCTCTCAGAATATGTACCATTGCCCACCTCATTATTAGACTCATTACACACTGTCGATGTTGAGCCATTATTTGTAGCTATATTTTCTTAGACCAATAAGCACTCAATGTCAAAAAAAATTGTATCCTTTAAGCATGTAAACTGTTTAAAATTGAGAACTAAGACGCTCCTTAATTACTAGACTTTCCAGTTGGTAGAGCACATAAGGTGGTATAGGCTAACTTTCAATGTGTGCAATAACAATATCCACAAGATCGAATTTAGCATTCTTGTTCCTTGGGTCTTGACTTCCATATAACAAAATATACATACAAAAACCGAGATATATAGCCATTTGCAAAACCATTTCATGCAAAAGACATCACACCATATCCATGGTCCATTGTGCTCACTTGAGTATGAAGAAGATAAAAATATTTGATCCAAGTATATAACAACATCTTTTACATTGTGCAGACTTGACAAAAAATCAATATTCAATTCTGATCGCATCGACTGAAGTATTGTGGGGTCTTTGTGGTCCAGTGAAGCATGAAAATGATTCGCAATCCCTTTCCATATTTCTAGTGATGTATAACTGAAATGCAATAACATAGCCACAGAATCAAGCAAACAATATATTGGCTCATAGTAAAAATTTTGCAAACAAAACAATTGAAATTTGGCTAAAGTGCGATCAATTTATTCTTCATTTGGACCACATAGCTGAAAACAACTTGATGTATTTGGAAGGAATGTTTGGTTAGAAATATGGCTCTTTGTATCTACAGATACCATGGTACAATTATCAAAATATCTAGAAACAAAAATTGGGAAGATAGCCCATCAAATTGCACCTACCACATCAATTCACCAAAATTTAGACTAGGAAACAATTGAAATGGTCAGATAGTTCTATAAGCTAGGAAAATAAAATTGCATAATGGAATAAGAAAGACTATAAATTTGTTCATTAGTACTCTAGCCAAAATGGCAGAGTACTATACATAAACAAATGGCATTGGGTACAAGGAAAAAAGCCAACAACGGTTTCTCTTTTTTTCTTCTCCCTAGGATGACCTTTATATCAGTCTCTAAGTTGTAATTTACTATTGCATAGAGAAAAGTCATTGCAAAATTCAAAGCCTGATTTTTTATTTCTATGAAAGAGAAAAATAGTATGTTAAAACATGGCTAATATTGTTGAGAAAGTTAGCCTTTTACAAAACTTTGACACTTAGTAACACTTTATGGTTTTTGTTATTATTAGATTTAGACATGTTTTCTAGTTCATTGTGATTTTGGTTGATCTAGGTATACATGGTGCCTGGGCATTTGTGGAGAAGAATTTGCAAAGCAAGTACCACTTTACTAGGAGAAAGTTGCTAATTATAGTACGCCAAGTAATGTTGATAAAGACTACAACACAATTGCCAAACTATCACAATAGCAATTCCATGTAAAAAAACTATGGTCATGGACATTAGCTAGTTTACTAAAGCAGGCAATGTAAAAAGCAGGGATAATTTTAGGGGCGAATTTTAGCCCAGTGGACTATTTTTCCATGTTTTTCTCCCAAAACAAATCGCCATTNCGCCCAATTTTGATGGGGTAAAATTTTTTCACCCTAAAAATCGCCAAATTATTATATAAACGATATAAAATCCTTGGAAATTAAAATATTTTTTGAAAAACATCGCCAATCATTTGATAGTTGGCGTAATAAGAATGGTTCCTTAAAATCATCCCTGGTAAAAAGGCAATATGCAAATATGAAAGAAGGCGGAGGGAAGAAGAAAATAAAGTTTTTAACTACATAGAATATTGGCCAATGACTCCACTTTACATGAAGCTAATAAGAGAAGAGAAGAAAAGGTCAATTTCTTTGCAAAAGTAATATTGCCCAATTTGCAAGGATCAACACGATAAATAGGTATTTGACGATTATACCAAGGCTTTTTTCCATAGTCAATTTAGGAAGAAAGAAAATGAAAATAAATTCAGACTTGACTATAAATAACCCATATCTATGTCGAAATCTACGTTTTTTTTGTTATTAAATTTTCTCCAAATTCTTCAAGAAGGAATCTAGATTTGGTGAACCATATTCCTGTAATAAAGAAACTGTATACATAGAAAAATTTAAAGTCAACCATCTCAACTAGCAAGAAGCATTACCTTATGTTCATTCTAGAAATCATATCCTTAATTTCGCTTTAGTGGTAGATTAAAAAAAAAGGTGAAACACACAATTGACAAAATCGTAATCTTATCTTAAGTCGAACATAACTTTTAGAAACAATGCTACAACGTCTTCTTATGCTTTAGTTCAACCATGAATGATTTCTAGGACTATTTTAAAAATTTGTAGGCATGAACATTATTCAACACTTTTGGCGCAAATTTTTATCTCCATGAATAAGCGGTGACCTACAACAATATATTAACCAGAAAAGAGCCATAAAGTTTTTCCCAATAGGCTACATCACTATACTAATCAATTGTCTCCTCTCGAGATATTATGAGAAGCAAGAAACATATTCTTTAGATCCAGTCTTTTATTAATAGCTATGCTCTTATAGAAAATGACATAGATATAAAATTCCTAGAAAAAAGAAGAAAGGAAACACATTATTATTTACTATGCTGAGTCATCAACTAGTGATTTGGATCAAACGAGAGAGTCGGAAAACCTATAATCAATAAAGCAAGCTTCCTTTATTCATTGAAGACTTCGCCAAAAACAATTGGCTAAGCTACGATTTGATATAGTTGCAATGGAGCTATACATGACAAATATCTCTAACAATTTGATCACATCAGACATAGGCCTTACATAATTGCAACAATCCTCCACTACAAAGTACATATTCAACACAATTGCAACAATACTCCAATACAAAGTACATATTCAACACAATAGTACATTGAAACAAATAATGACATTATTCATGTAAAATTATCATAACTATATTATCTAGTAAAATAGTAAAATGTAAACAATAATTACATTGTTCATATAAAACAACAACAACAATGGTTCAAAAAAGAGTATATCAGGTAGCTAAAGCATCTATTGCACACCTTTGGATAAATGTCTAATAAGCAGATGACAACATCTAGAAGTCTTAGTATCAGTGACTATAAATCTAAGTTGTTTTTTTCTCTATTTTTTATGGGGTCGAGGGTGGGGTAAATCAAATATCAATCATTCAGTGAAAGTGATTCTCGGTCTATAGACTACAGTCATTGTTTCAACAATTATCCATAAAATCCATTATACAAATTTAATAAAATGCCTAACAATAATGGCAAAAAAAATAGAGAAAAGTTATGTAACAAATCAATATATACACAAACTCAACACGAGCATTAGGATGCCATAATAAAACTATGTTTTTTTTACTAAAGATATTGCTCACTACTATATCCTAAACTAACAATAGACAAACGTCCAATACCAATGGCAAAGAATCCCAACAATACTCTAACACCAACTAAATATTCAACATAATTTAGTCAACATGTTGGACTTGCAAACAATAATGACACCATCATTCGAGATAATTGTAGTAACATTACTCAGTCAAAATAGTGGATTGTAAGCAATAACAACAAAATGTCAAACAATAATGGCAAAGCAAACAAAGAAAAGCTACTTAATATTAAATGAATATATACCAAAACACAACAAGAGCATTGGGATGACAAAATAGGACCATGTTTTTTTTACTATAAATATTTCTCACAACTATGGCCAAAACTAACAATAGAAAAATGCCCAATACAAATGACCAAGATCCCCAACAATACTCTAACACCAATTAAATATTCAACATCACTTAGTCAACATAATGGACTTGCAAACAATAATGACATCATCATTCGAGATTGTAATTATAGGATTTTAAAAACTAAATATCCAACATCATTTAATCAAGATAGTGGATTGCAAATAACAATGGAATTTTTGGTACAAAAGGATTTCGGTAACATTATTCACTTAAAGGAGAGAACTGTAAGAAATAACAACATTGTGAATGTAGGCCAAACAAAACATAAGTTCAACAACAACTTAGGTTACCTAAATCACATGCGCTATCAGCGTGTCATTAGTCGTGCATTAGTCAAGAACAAAGTTTACGCATATATTTTAGATCACATATAACATATAGGTTAAGTGATTCATAAAACCTATTCCATTAGGATTTTCTATAACATATTTGCTTCAAATTGCTAACAAAGTTGCACTTAGAAAATGAGGTAAATACAACAATAACATAATGAAAACAAGCCACAATACTAAGTTTCAAAAGGATAATAATTCAACAGAAAGAAAATTGTTTACCATTACTAACACATAGCATAATTATTGACAATTACAATTCCAACATAAACTTTGTGACTGCAATACATGTAATATGAATTGATGACTTATAATATTTATTTACTCTTTGAACATGGCATATGTCTAAATATACACAATCTTACTATTTGACTCAAATAGACATGTCAAGTTTTCATAGAGTTATAATGGTCTCTACAAATCTCGTAGTCATGAATCTACTCAAAATATTTGCTCATATAGCCATTTGACATAGTGAAGGAGATGAGATGCTTTTAAGATAGCAGTGAAATGTTACTACCACAGAAAGCTAGATCATTTATTGTGCAATTGATCATTCCAATGGAGGAAACCAAATGTTTTGTTGGATTTAATGGAAACGACAAAATGCCTCAAAACACTAAATTTCATCAGTGCACATATGATTCTAGCATTTGCTAATTGTAATGGAGGAAGCCAATTTTTTTTTGGATTTAACAAAGAAAACAAAATGCTTCAAAAACACTAAATTGCATGAGTGTACATACAATTATTTGAAATGAACAGCTATATGCCTATACTCTGGCAACTTATGCAACACAAAATCACTCAATCAATTGCTATATAATAAGGAGAAGTCAAAGCACTATATTAACCTCAACATTTCCTTTGCAGCCTTACCTAAAGGTAGACATTAAAAAAAAATTGTGCCAATATATTGATCTAGAGAATAAATTCACAAATGCCAATTCATACACTGGTTATTTCAATTAGCTACCATAGGGTCTTTACTCAATGCAACTATGCCTTAGCACCTTAGTTCATGGGATATTAGAGAGTATCCCTAATTTCACTGGATATTGATATATACCTACTAAGAACCTTTTGTTGAGCCCCCCTCCCAGTACATATTTCCAATTAAAAAAACCTCATTTTTATGAGATATTCCCTATATGTAATAGATACCATTTTTTATACCTCCCAATACCTATAAACGCCCCATACCCTACTCCGCGTCTCGCCCCCCTCAATACCTACAATATATTGACCTTATTTTTAACAATTTAACCCCCCCACCCCCTTTATGAGTGAACACGATAAGATATTGGTCAACAAGGTGAATCCCCCTTCTACATGGCCACATTCCAACTTTGAAATACCCTCAAAATCTCAAAGAGCATACTTGAAATGTGAATCGAAGATCAAGGAATAGAGGCTCAATGGCTATAACAAACTTTCTTTTTATGCCTAATTGCATGTCAGCAATGTTCTAGAACCATGCCACTGAGTAAAATTCCCTTAGAATACACTTCAACTCTAAACCAAAGACTAAGAAACAAAGGCTCCATGCCCATAATTTCCCAAGTCTAATCATGTTTAAATCATGCACTAATTCCAACCAACAAATATGAGGAAGGCAACTTACAAACCCAAGGCCAAAATAGAAAAAATCATGAATTCTACAACCAATCTAAGAAATAAGTTGCGCCATCAAAAGATAAACATTAGTAAAATTTAACAAACCCATATCATAAGGGTAATAAAATACTACCACGATCTAAGTATAAACTTTCCACTGAAGTTATCAAATTCCATGAATATTGCATCAAGCCCAAGTGTTGAAGGTTTTCACAAAATTATTGACATATTTCGATAAATCTCATTCAACCACCAACAATATTAAATATGTCATAACACAAGAATTGACAATCTTACAATCTAATTACAAGATATCAATGAACACATTCAAAAGAGAGTAATGTTCATTCTTCATGATTCCAATAGTTTATGTGATCACCTAGACAACACTATTGATCTATGATCAATAGATAGATCCATCTAATCAATGAGGCTCCATTTAGAAATTCATATCAATCTTAAGCACCCAGAGGGATCAAATCTCTCAAGGTGCAAACCTCGTCTTAGATATTGTACTGACTAAGGTTTACATATAATATTTTTATTATTAATATTTAATATTATTTATGGTCGACATATATTATTTTTTATTTGTTAGAAACAAACATTACAATAGGTCCCCATGTTTTAAAACCATATGCAAGGCCCTCCTAAAACCATGGTTTGTTTAAGAGGCCTTGCACATGGTCTTAAAACCATTTGCAAGGTCCTCTTAAACCATGTACAATAAAACCATGGGTTGTTTAGAAAGCTTTGCACGTGGTTTTAAAACCATGTGCAAGGCCAGCATTTTTTGTCGATAATTCAATTTTTTATTTTTTATTATTTTGTTAGGTAGGAACATTACAACATCTCCCCCATATTGTGTTTTTTTTCTGACCCACATTTTTTTTCTCCAGATAATTAAATTTTTACTTTTTTATTGTTTTGTTAGGTAGGAAGATTACAACATCTCCCCCATATTAAGGTTTTTCTAGATGACATTTATTTTGCCAATCAATTATACTTGTCAAACCTACCTTATATGATCGTTATTGTGTTATTAATATGTATTTTTCTTATAATTCTTTTTCTTTTAATACATTAAATAATAGACCAACAATAGTCACACAATAATTCACCTAACAATAGTTCACAATAATAAATATATGAATATAAATTATATTATATAAAAAATTGTTTTATAATTTGTATTATGAAATAAAGTGTTTTTATTTATTTATTATTATTTTCTTGTTTTACTTAAAAAAAATCATGCAAGATTACTTCTTGCATACGGAATCTGTAAATTCTTACCTCCTTCATCAAGTATCTTTAAATACGCTAGCAAATAACCGATAACATGCACACTAAAGAGAATTTTATATTGTGATTCTCAAACATGCACACTAAAGAGAATTTTATATTGTGATTCTCAATGCTGTTTATAAAGGTTAAAATTTAGTAAAAAATTGAATGTTCAGTTTATCAAAAACATATATCATAACTTTAAATGACTTCTTCCATAATATCCATTGATTATATTTAAATAGTTTCTGTCATAAATAATAAACTGATCATTTTAAAGTTATCCTAAACCATTTAAAAAAACAAATTCCAACCAACTTAAGATTTTCAAAACCATCTTGAATCATTATTATAATAAGCCTTGACCAATGCTCAAGAATTTTTTTTTATTATGATCTAATTTTTTTTCCACGACTTATTATTCTTTTCTATCTTAATATTTTAAGAAAGAATTTTGGAGATTAACCCACTCGAACTGTCTAACTAATGTGTCACCTGCGCTGATCTTGTGAATGAGCTCAAATGCCTTGGAAATGGCCAACCCTAATTTTAGATTTTTTTTATTTTACTCTATATCAGCGATCCTAATAAATGGTTGGGGTTAAAATAAAGTTGGACTTAGGAAAGTTAATGTGCAGCATGACAGTTACCGGTAGTGATAAGTCATAATTTATAACGGCTATAAGAAAAAATGGGCAAGGTGTAGTAAAGCTGGCAAAGCCAACCTATCAATAAAACCATTATTATTAGACAAACCATTATTATTAGACCGTAGAGCTATTAAATAAACCACAATCAACCTACTCTTTGCATCAGAGACTGCGCCTGGTATTGTGTATTAATCACAGTTCTTTGACTAATTTTTACAGGAGGGGATGCTGCTGCCAGTGGAGCTGGAGCTGCGGAGGAGGTGCAGGCAGTTATGAGTGTTGTGACATGGTTTAGAGCTTTTTGAAAAAAGCATTATGCAATGTTCACTTTGTTATTATATAATATGTCATATTTTAAATTTATAAAAAATTCATGTTACTTGAAATGAAGAATTATGCAATGTTCACCTTCTTACCTGATCAGAGTTCTCGTCTCGAAGCTTGATCAGATTCTAAATATTTACTACTTTTTACATTAGTTAATTCAATATTACAAAGGTTACATCACTTACAAGATCTCTCCCATAATATTCACTAATATTCACTATCACTATTATTTTTTGCCGACATGTTACAAAAGTTACTAACGTTACATCATGTTACAGGATCTCCCCATACTAGGCAAAGTAGACAACACTCAAAAATCTATGGTAAGGCGGTGAAGGATTTTGTAAATTAAAGATAATGATTAAATTTTATTTATATGTATTAGTATTTTATTATTTTTATGGAAAAATGCTGGGCTTTCTATTGGAATGGAAGATAATTTTATTTGACAAAGTAGAGAATGACAAATATTTTTTTGAGAATGAATTCTGTTGAAACTAGGTTTTATGAGAAATAAACCTGTCTATAAACTAAAAGAAGAATCTAATACAATTTGACTGTGTTAACTAACTTAGCTTCCCTAAAAAAATGAAATGATTTTGTGTTTATTAAATTGGAAACAAAATCAGGAAAATATTTTTAGATACAAAAACGAAATTCAATAACAACAAAAACGAAATTCATTATGTTATTAAAAGTTAGTAACTTAAAGGTAGCATTTTGTAAGAGAGTCTGATACGGAAAAGGAGTGAATTAAGGAATGAATTTCATAATAAATATACAACTACTTTATATTTAAATTAGCAGTATTAAAGATGTCTATAAAGTCTGAATTAGAATGAAAAATTGTATGCATAAATTTATTTTAAACTTTGATTTATCAAATATATAAAGAAATTCAATAAATTTCTTGATTCAATTTTTTGAAGTCTAATTTTTTTGGATCTTAAATATTTTACACTTTAACAAAAAGATTATAACTTAAAAATTTGAACACACTAAGTACTTGAGAAATATATTTAAATGAATATAATGATTTTAATTGTTTTATTTTACTAATCAATTTTCATTATTTTAATAAATTTTATTTGGTTTTATTTATGAATGTATGACTTTTTAAACTAGTGTCTACTCTCTACTTGTTTCTGAATGGATTCACAACATATAGCCATTTATTTGATCATCAAATATTAGACTAAAAAATATAAATGCTCACAACATATAACTATTTATTTGATCATCAAATATAAAACTAAATCCTTCTCTTTATTTTAGTGAATTCAATGAATGCTTAAATAAAACCTGTATGCATGCCCTTATCTAATAGTAAATAACACCTCTCAAATATAAAACTAAAATATAATAAAGAGTGAATTCAATGAATGCTTAAATAAAACTTGTATGCATGCCCCTATCTACTAGTAAATAACACCTTTCAAATATAAAACTAAAATATAAACCATTCACAACATATAAATATAAAATTAAAATATATGATTAAATAAAACCATTTATTTGATCCTCAAATATAAAACTAAAATATAAACCATTCACAACATATAAATATAAAATTAAATTATATGATCAAATAAAACCATTTATTTGATCCTCAAATATAAAACTAAAAGATAAACCATTTACAACATATAATTATTTAAATTTGATCATCAAATATAAAACTAAAATATAAACCATTTATAATATATAATTATTTATTTGATCATCAAATATAAATTAATCATATAAAACTAAAATATAAACCATTCACAACATATAATTATTTATTTGATCATCAAATATAAAACTAAAAAATCATATCAAATATATTTAACTAATTATTTGATCATCAAATATATAAAAAAAAAATCATATAACATATAACCATTTATTTACTCATCAAATATAAAACTAAAGAATGACAAAATAAAAAAACTCTTTACTCTCTACAAGTTTGAATAAAATTAAAAAATGACAAAATTAAAAAACTCTTTACTCTCTACAAGTTTGAATTCAGAATGGATTCAGCAGAGTAAGCAATTCATTGGGGGATTTTGGTCTAAGTTTGAGAATAGATTCACAACATATAGCCATTTATTTGATTATCAAATATACAAAATTTGATCATCAAATATAACATTAAAGAATCATATAAAGTGTATCCATTTGTTTGTGAATTAAATATAAAACTAAAGAATCACAAAATATAAAATTAAAGAATCACAAATCAAATATAAAATTAAAGAATCATATAACATGTATCGATTTATTTGCTCATTAAATATAAAACTAAAAAATCACAAAATATAAAATTAAAGAATCACAAAAGTGAGATAACTGGGTTTAAAATAGATATATTGATTATCAAAAATAAAATTTGGCTACATATTAAATATAGGCAGCTAAATATCAAATCTGGTTAGCCCATTCGGTTAAGGAGTGGGGAGCTGGGTTCAAACTCGCTAGTTGGGAAGAGACACCCAAAAATCCAGTCATATTAAGAGTTGGTATGGCCCAAGCCTCATACCATCCCCTAGTAATTTTGGATGCTTAAATACCTCTAGATTGAGGTTTCTCAACCAATGATAGAAATGCACTGAAATACTGGCCCTGAATGACCCACACTTCTTATAAAAAGTGACCCACATTTCTTAACTCTATATATATAGATTAATTTAAAAAATAAATACAAATAATTGTTATGACCCACACTTCTTAACAAAAGTGACCCACATTTCTTAACTATATATACACATTAATGTAGAAAATTAATACAAATAGTTATAGTGTATATTAAGTTGAATTGAACAAATTCTAGAAAATAAATACAAATTCTTATAGTGTATATTAAGTTGAATTGAATTGAAATGAAAAAAAAAAAAAATCTGTGTAAAGCATAATTAAACTTAATTACAGCATATCAGGGTATAATAAGGGATTTAAGGATTCAAACCTAAACCTCTTTTATAAGCAGTTATGAAGTTCAGCAGAGATCGAATCTACTAAAAGGGATTTACAATAGCATTAACAAACTGTTATATTCTGGACCCAAAGGCCCACAAAATATCCAAAAATATAACTGGAGATTAAACCAAATATATAATATATCGGTAGTCCAAATGTTGTTTAACAAATACTCAAAACCCAGCTTGTATCTAGCAAGACAAAAAGGAATCTGGAATATTTGAGTTTTTACAGCAAGTCAGAGACGAAACCATACCTGCGTAACTGAAACCAGGAAAACAGAAAAACAGGAGTTATTAAATTGAATTTAACCCTGCGAATATACACATAAATAAACAATGAAATTAACCCTGCGAATATATACACATAAATAAACAATGAAATTTATTACCTGCCAAAACGAAGAATGGAGAGGGGGCTGAGCCCAGCTAGCTCCCCATAGCCGTGAGGGCATACCCAAACTCTTAGTGACTGGAAACGCCATCAAAGGACTCATTTTTACACAGTGAATTAATAATTAGAAAGCCAAAGTCTAAGTGCAAGAGTGTGTGCACAGAGCAACGAACCCTACAGCTCTAGATTAGCAGCAGAAATGAACCCTATAACTGTAGGGCCGAAGCTAGCATGAACGAACAAGAGAGAGATTCGAATCCTAGTGTAGGGTCAAAACTAGAAGCTTCAGAAGCCTCAGCCCTCCCACAATAGTGAACAGGATACAAATGAAAGTGGTGATCATGATCGTATAGTAAACATGAAATCATATGATCACATGATCATGTTGAATGTTGTTTAATAACAGAACGTAACTCTGAGTAGATATTGTAAAATCCGGACGTGTGGCAAAAATGTAATTACCAATTCCCGGTGGAAGGCTTAGTGCATGCAAACTGTACCATCATTAATATTACCACATGTTTTCCATAAATAACATCGTCATCGAATCGTATACCAAATCAACACAATGATCACGGACAAATCCTAACGAACAAAATGGCAAATTGTTTCTGAATGAATTTTTTTCTTCTTAACCATGGGAACCGTTACTTTTCAAGATTGAAGTTAGATATACCAGTAATTTGTGACTTAGCAGGAGTAATGTGGTCTCTAAATCCACCTTAGTGAACTTTTATTCGAAGGTCGTATGACCTTTGAGCCTTGTCACAACAGGCCAATGAGCAACTTACCAAACAAATAATTGCTTAAAAGAACTTTCTACAATCCAAGTAGAGAGATATGTAAGTCATTCTAAAGCTTACAAATGACCTTTATAAAAAATAATATGTTTATCTAAATAGATTTAAAATATTTAGAAATATATATATATATATATAATATACTCAAATCAAATATATTAAAATCATAAACATTGTATTACACACTTTTTTAATATTTTCATTAAAAAAAAATTGCATCTCAAAAGAGTTTATCTCAAATCTTTTTTTAATAAAATATATACTAGTACTTAATAAATTACAAACCAAACCAGGCTTACGTCATAGCATATACCTACAAACATAACATTCTTTAAGAGTAGAATGGAGCCATGTAATTCAAAGAATATTATAGTTACAACTTTGCAGTGACAATTTGGGAGTTTTAAGTTGAAGTTCATGATATATCATACAATTCTCAAACTCTGGCCACTCTATTAGTGGGTTTCTTGTTATATTGTGTTAGGTTTGCTATTTGAATCGAAAAAAAACACGGTGTCTTGGCTTAGCTATCCTTAGAAGCTTCTCAAACTTTTATTTTTATTTATATTTACGCAATCTCAACAACGATTCTGTCTTTCGATTTTTAAGATTTTACAAACTTTTACCTTTTTTTTTAATATTTAATCTTCTATTAAACTCTTTTTAACTAATTTTAATTATTATATTAATTTTATACTAATTTCAATTTTTTTAAATTACTTTTTCTTTTCTTTTCTAAGACTATTATTACTTATGTTACTGAAATGTCTACTTATTTTATTCAATTTTTAACGTGTTTTCTCTTTTCTTGTTTTCAACATAAATGGTTGACGAATTTTTTTATAAAAAAATGAATAATTAAAAATTACAATAGATTGTGCTCTTAGAGGAAGACCAAGTCCATGCCTCCATGTGCTTCTTTTTCCATTATATTTTTTTCATCACCATTTCCTATTCCATGAGTGCTAAAACTCCTTATAAACTTCCCAAACAGGAGGATACAAAAGCAGAACATTCAAAGGATGAGAAGGAAAGGTTCACTCTAAAGGGTATCCGGTTTCTCTCATAATCCTGCTGATCACATAAGATGTTCCCGCAATCTAGATCCACTCCCTTATTGGCCAAAATATCTATTTGTTTATTATTTTCTCTCAATACATGAAGGAAGTTGATGGCTTTATAATCATTTACCATGCATTTTAAAATATCACGAGTCTTGGTGACTGGGCTCTTTCGATTCCTTACTAGTTTCCTTGCTTCTCCAATAAGCATGCATGAGTCTCCAAAGACCACCAGTTCCTCAATGCCTTCTTTCCTTGCCAAAAGTTGACCATTCCGCCCCATTGTTAGCCTTCTTGTCGATACCCCAAGCGTACTCTTTCAACTTGATTCCTTCATAATTGAAATAGTCTCCCCCTGCTCCTGCCATCCTCGGATTGCATTTCGAGGAATCGTCAAAGAATAGAGAGTTGCAACCCAAATTCTTCCACGAGCATTTGAATTCTTTTGAAATCGTTCTTATTTTCCAAGAATGCAAAATTGAATTTTTTTGGGTTGAGTCCATGGTAGATGTGGCGGGAGAACTATCAATTTTGAGGCCCAATCTCTTTCTTCTACTGTCAATGATTCCTTGTTGATGTTTTGCATTCCCCTCATGCATAAAACTTCCACCCAAAGTGCTTTTGTAGCTGCCACAACTTTACCTGGACTATTTTTTTTCCCTCGAAGATCTCCTTGTTTCTCGCTATCCAAATCTTCCAGCATTAATATCTTGGAAGAGATTCCCAAGCCCTCACAAATTTTGGTTTGTTGAGGAGTGATCCTTGGTAGTAGTCCTTCCAGCAAGAAAAAAGATCATCCCAATTTGTTGGCAATGTCAATTCGAATTGCAGATCCTTGTAGGATTGGTGCCACACCTCCATTGAGAATTTGCATTCTAAAAAAAGGTGTTCTAGAGATTCCTCAGACTCTTTGCAGAGAATACATCTCAATAGGCCTTCCATTCCTCTTTTTCTTAGATTGTTTGTTGTTAGAGTTTTGCGGTGGGTGAGCATCCAGAAGAACACGTTGATTTTGGGCATACCGCCCTTATTCCACATCTTCTTCCATTTCATGCTATTGTTGTTGTTTTTGTAGTCCACATCCACTGCTCTGTAACCTGCCTTCATCGAATAACACCATGTTTTGCCCCAACAACATTCATCCTTCAGTGCGCAATGGACTGGTGTTGGAATCACTGTGATGAGTGCATTGTAATCCATGTTGAGTTGGTTGATCTCCAGATCGAGCCACCCATTCCACCTCTCGTGACTCACCCATTCAGAGAGATCGTATAGCATGTGGATGTTCATAACACTGAGAACGCCTCCATTAAAACGACAGGTGAAACGGATGCACAGTGATCAGTCCATATTTTGATAGCCTTACCGTTACCTAGAGTCCATTTCAACTTCTCTGTTAGGATGTGTGCAACATTTTTAAACAGCTCCCATGTCGGCGAGCCTTTCCTATCCATGCATATGTTGTCCAGACATCTCTTTCTGGTGTCTGTCAGATATTTTTTTTTGATTATTTCTTTCCACCGCTTTCATTTTCCAGTTACAATTCTCCAGAGAATTTTAGCTCCAAGAGCTAAGTTCATTTTGCTTAGGTCTTGTATTCCAGCTCCTCCATAGACTTTTGGTTTGCAAACAGTCTCGCAATTCACCAAATGAAATTTATTAAGGATGTTTGATTTGCCTCCTTGCCATAGAAATCTTCTGATTTCTCTTGCAAAGTCTTTCATAATTTTTTTTGGAGCAAGAGAGATCGAGCAAGAGTAAATGGGATAGGAAGAAAGGATGGAATTGATAAGGGTGAGCTTTCCAGCCAGATTAATCCACCTTGTCCCCCATGATTTGATTTTTTTCTTAGTACGATCTATCATCCCTTACCAGTCAGCAACCCTTTTTTTCCCTTTGAAAATTGGGATCCCAAGGTAATTGAATGAATTCCAAGTTGCATTTCCTTCGAAACCAAGGGTCCTTTCTATCTTTGCTAGTGTTCCCAAGGGGTAATTCCAGCCATAAACTTTGGACTTGGTTGAATTTATTTTGCCATCAGTTGCTTTGAGGAAAGTGGACAGGAATGAATTGAATCTCCATGCAATTGTGATAGATGCTCCTCCTAGCAAAATGGTGTCATCAACAAACTACGCATGGTTGGAAGCTTTCACTCCTCTGGCTATCTTCAATCCTTTCAGATCTCTAGACTCCTGCAAAAGTTGTAGCTTTATGCTCATAGCTTCAACCACCAAGAGGTATAGGAATGGGGACACCAGACAGCCTTGCTGGAGCCCCCTGGTTTCCTGAAAGAATTTGGAGGGTCTACCATTTACTAATGGTGCAATCCATGACCTACTTATATAAGAATTTACCCATCTTACAAATATTTTGGAAAATCCAAACTTAGACATGACTTCAAAGGGAAAAACATGATTTACCCTATCAAATGCATTTTCCATTTCAAGTTACATGGCCATACCTTGTTGCTTCCTTTCCATGCTAGAGTGTATTGATTCTTGAACAATGATGATGTTGTCCAGAATCTGGCGCCTTGCTACGAAACCTCCTTGTGAATCTGAGATGAGACGACCCATGATGCTTTTCAGTCTTGAGGCTAGAATTTTTGACAATATTTTATAAGAAATGTTGCATAATGAGATTGGTCTGAATCTATCAAGCGTTAAAGGATTCTTTTCTTTTGGTGTCAAAGCCAGTAAGGATGAGTTAGTTTCCCCACTAGTCTTGTCTTTTTTCCTTGTCCAATCTAGCATTTTTTTTTCAAATCTTCTTTTATTATATCCTAGTCTTCTCTGTAAAAATTAATTGTGAAACCATCCAGCCCCAATGCTTTATCAGCATGGAGTGACCAGATTTCATTTCTTATCTTGTATTCCATGATGGGTTTTTCCAGCTCCCTGTTTTCCGCATCTCTTATGAGCGATGGTATACCATGGAGTAAATTCGTTTGTGCTTTCGGATATGTCTCACCTGTATTTGCATATAGCTCTTAATAATGACTATAGGCGTGATCCTTAAGATCATGCTGCCTTGTTATCTTGTTTCCATGATTATCCTTTAGCTCCTTGATGGCATTGTAACTTTGTTGCACCTTGGTTTGCTTGTGAAAGTACTCAGTATTGTTGTCTCCACCCTTCAACCACGTCTGCCTGGATTTAATTCTCCATACCCCTTCTATCTGTCTTACATCCTTTAGAATTCCGATGTTTAGCTCTTTCTCCTGCTTCATATGCTCTGGAGACACCTCTTCTACTTCCATTCTGTATTGCATAGTTGCTCATTCCCTTTGTAGATTGATTTTTTGCTTGTTTGGCTCCTCAAAGTCTTTCTTCACCCATTTATTTAAGGAAACTTTCACTGTTCTAATTTTGGCATCATGCAGCCAGATCGGGTTGAATCTGAAGGGGATGGGCCCAATATTGACTGGCGGGGATAAAATCAGAACTAATGGTTTGTGGTCTGACACTGCTGAAGGGAGAGAAAGAGAGGTAGGGAGGAGATCTTTCTGCAAGAAGGTGGAGCTTACCATAAATCTGTCTAGCCTTGCCGCTACGTTCCCTATTCCAGTTCTTCTATTGCTCCAAGTGTACTTCTCGTTCCTTAGTGGGATATCCAGCAGATCCAAATCCTCCATCAAGTCCTCCATCTTCTCACCAAAGGGGTCCCTGACCTTTGTTCCTCGTCACTTCTCACACTGTGACCTAGTGGTATTGATTTCCCCGGCGATGATGAGATCTTTCCCATGCATCTCCTCCTTGAGATTGTTGAGATCTTCCCATAATGTTGTATTTTCCTTCTAGTGTGTTGGCCCATATACATTACAAATGTATAACAGGGTTAGGTCCTCCTTTTCCTAAATTTCTGTCAAAATCCATTGATGGATTTCCCTGATTGATTTGACCAAGAATTTACTTGAGATAATGGTGGTTATTCCCCCAGATGCTACTTTGGAACTTATGGCTTTGCCTTTGTTGTTTATCCAGAAACGTCATGAAAGTGCCATAGCCTCCACGTCTGGAATTTTTTTCTCCTTTATTGATTCTACTTTGCTTAAGCCTCCCAGACCCCTACAATTCCAAGAGACAATTTTCAACATTTATTAACTGATTGAGATCCTACTCGAGATATACCATCTGTTCTTGCCCCTCCTGTATTCTTAGTGTTTTGGAGGAGCTTTGTTTCCTCAATACTTCTCTGCCTCCCTAGCTCCATCTCTCTTTTCACTTCTTGCTCTTTTAGGTATCTTTGTGACTTCCTTCCTCTTGTGGTTGGCTGCAAAGCTACTTCATGTGTTTCCTGAGATCCTTGTGAAGGTGACCGCTTTGGGGAGTATCCTTGCGGCATGACTCTATTATTTTTTACCATCTCTGCCTAGGTTCCCCCTGGTGTTGTAGACCCTGTCGGAGCCTTTTCGCTTCTTTTGTTTCTAGGAGACACAGGAGCGATACTCGTGGTTGCACAGGATTCTTCTTCTTATATTTCCACTGTTATTATTTCCAAAGGGGGGATTTCACCTTCTTCCATAAGCAATGCCTAGAATTGGTTATTGGTCAAGACTTTTTCTGCTTCTTTGGGCTTTTTCTTGTTGATATTTTGCTACACCTCACTTGCTGCTAAAGGAGTTTTTCTTCCCCTTTTTGATTGCTTCCATCCTTCCTCTTGGTCTTTTCCCAATATTTCTTGAACCACCTTTGGACAGATTTTAACAAAGTGTCCATACTCATGGCACTTCTTCCACTTAAATGGTAGTTGCTCATAATTTAATTTTTTCATGTATTCCCATCCTTCCATGAATAAGTTTACTTCCTCTTGCAGGCCTTTCTCCAAATATACTTCAACGCGTATCCATAAGAAAACAAAGAGCCCTTTGGTTCCTCTTTGTCAATGTTATTACCAAGAGAGTTCCCTATTGCTTGTAGTGTTTCATCATTCCAGTAGTGCAAGGGCAGATGTGGGAGGTGGACCCAGACCGGGACTGCAGATGGCACGTCCTTTTTTGGATCGAATGAGAGGCTCCATCGGTTTATATATAAATCACGAGGACCCATGAAATAGGGACCGCTCCTAAAGATAAGATCTCTGTCATCTTTGCTTTCAAATAAGAAGGAGAAGAAGCCCTTTCTGCAGGAGCAGTGTTGCATCCCCCTAGATATCAAGGGCATCCATTTCTTATTTATCCAGACCTCCATAGTCTTTAGCAAAGGTCAAATTCCTATGAATTGACCTATCACAACTTTCTCACTCAATGCTAGGGATTTTTAGGCTTAAAGTTGCTGACGTGATCTGGATCCTAGGAGCGGTTGCTCACTTCACAAAGTTCACATCGCTGGATTCCGGGACGAGCATAGGTGGGGGAGAAGTGGTAGCCACCAAATTCTTGAAAGCTTCATTTAAAAGTCTTCGACACTCCTCTGGGCTCAGATCCGAGAGTGGATCCATCGTTTCCCTGGCAGATCCCGAAGCCGACTCAACATGCTACGGATCTGATCACAAAGTTCAAGTTGTGTGAGGCAGTAGAGGCTGCACCACACGTTAACAACTTTGCTTCTGAGCAACAACTCTTGGGCCTGCATGCACGCTTTGTGTGTTGGATCACGGCTGGGCTACAATCGTTCAAAAAATCTTGTTTTCTCTTTTTATTCATTATTTTAATAAAAAATTAAAGTAACACTATATTTCAATCAAAAAATTTAATTTAAATCTTTTAATTATTTTAAACCCTAAATAAAGACTTCTTTCAATTTATTTTATCTTTTTTTTTTAAATTTCCTCCCTCAAACGCTATTTATTTTTAACATTCTTTTCTTTTGCTCATAATTTCAACTAGACATTATTTATTTTTACCATTCTTTGCTCAAAGCTTCACCATAATCATAAATATGATTATAATATCCACTCTAAACATGTAAGTCTTATTCAAACTATAACACAGTAAAATCCAAAAACTCAAAGACTAAACATTATACTATTTAAATGTTTTAAAAAAAATGTACTTAATCACTTCGACCCATTGAAATTGTGAATTGGACCAACGTTGTTAAATTGTTTCCAAACTTAACTCGGTTTTGATATCACATTAAGATTGTTAAATTGTTTCAAAACTTTTGATGTCACATTGTATTGGTTTTTTTATAACAGGAAAGGATTTATTAAAATAAAAAATGTTTATTACGATATCATATTTTAAGGTTNTATATATATATATATATATATATATTTATCTTGATAAAATAAATGTGTTAATTATATTTTATGTGAACCAAAGCTTTGAAAGTAACAAGTGAATCATTACGATGTGATATGTATTCAAAATTGTTTCACTCTTTTCACTTTGTTTCAAAACCTTTTGACATTATATAATAATAAGGATTATATAATAATATATCTTAGTATTACATAATAATATATTTTAGATAAGAATGATTATTAATTACGTTGATAGGTTCTTATATCTTAGAATTTTGAACTGGAATAACAGCTATGTTTTTTTTAGATTGTTAGAGATTGGGATAAGTGTACTCTCCAGCTTGATTTTATGGTTGTTGTTCTAAATTGGTAATAAACAATTACAAAAAAATTAAAAATAGGTCATTTGATAACTGCACTTTTGTGGTAGTTATAAAAAATAAAAAAATAACTCATGTGATAATTGCACTTAATGGCATGCTTATGTGTAGTCCATGTGATAGTGGAACTCAATCTAGTAGCTGGGAGTCGAGCTAATGCGCACAAGGTTAGTCGAACTCCAAATAATATCCTCTGAACTCGTGTGATAAGTGCACTTAGTGGCCTGGTACTGTGCAGTCCATGTGATAGTCGAACTCCATTTGGAAGCCGGGAGTCGAGCTAATGTGCATAAGGTTTGTTCAAACCCCAATTGGAAGAGCTAATGTGTAGTTAATGTAACAATTGGAAACTTCTAATAAAACCTTTGAAATCCTAATAAACTCCTCCAAACTCCTAATAAACTCCTCCATCTGGTAGTTGGACGTCCAACTAATGTGCAACAGTTCACATGACATGGCAAGTAAACTCTCAATCTATCAATGTGGGCACAAAAAGTGGAGATAATTTGATGTGCAGTGAATCCATGCACCATTTGACACATTCTTTAGTGAAAACACATTATCAATGTATCAAATATATTCCTATCGGTGTATTCAAACATATTAATATTATTAATATGACTTTATTTGAACATATTAATATTATTACCATTTTAATGATATTAACAACTAGTAATCTATACTCTTATGTACCTTAAAATTAGAACATCTTACACAAATTTATGCTTTGTATTAGAATTTGAATGCCATTAGATCTTCAAGCAAATAGTTGTAATAATGTTTGCAGTAAATGGAGAATGAAGATACAAACTGAACAAAACAAACCACGGGAAACAGATGAGTATTGCTCAGGAATTTACAGTATCATTCACAATAATTAAATCTGGTGTTACAATAGTTTACATAGGAAAATCATTTGAATGCATTAGGCAGCAATTTGAATCTATCCACTGGATTTGACTGTATCTAACTGACCATCTAACTCATGGTGTCTCAATCAATATCGGAGTCGAACAGATCAACTCCCAAATGTCCAACCAACTCAATCAATCAGTAATAACTAGTTAACTCAGTGCAATTAAGTGTGGTAGGTGGGAAAAGGCGCCTACTCCACATGCAGCCATGCATTAGCCATGCATAGTTAGCGCTAGCTAACTGATTGTGAACTAACTGAAAGTAACTGGGTGCTAACTAATACTAACTAGTACTAACTCCAACTAACTGATGTAGGTTGGTGTCGGGACTCCCAGTAGCTCCTAAATTGTAGGGATTGGTCTAGGAGGCACCCAAATTAATGCATGCACATGCAGTAAGTGGCAGTTAACCTCTAGCAGTGTTCCCCGCACTCTAGTGAATGGTACATGTGGTCCCATTAGGCCAAGTGGACCCAATTGAACTAGTGGACCCAAATAATTAATTAAGGTTCCTAAGTTAGGCTAAATTAAACTAATAGACATTTGACCAAGGGAGGATTAATAATCCTAACACCCCCCATGAATCCTAACTTGGACAACTGTGGGCCCTGGTAACAAGACCATAGGTCACCCAAATACAATCTAAAAGATACTAAAAAAATGTTTCTTAATACAAACGAGGAAATAGGGGAAAACCTCATGGGAAAAGCCCCCTCAAAATAAATAGGAAATAGCAAACTGCAAGCTATCTTTAGAAGAAAGAAGCTTCCTCCTTAGAAAAATAACTTGAGCAAAAACACTGCTGCAAATTTGTAGCTCTATGCATCAGCATGGTCCATCAGTGGACCTCTCAATGTACTTTTGATCTGATGACTCTGTTTGTCTCTTTTGGATGGCGAAGGAAGGCAATGATCAAGTTTCTCTTTCTGTGGGCCATGTAGCTGATCATTTTCCATCATCAACTAGCATTGACATGGAACTTTGTTGCACCATTCTATAGGGAGAGAATCCGTGAGAGAGAGTTCAGCATGCTCATTCTGATACTATGACCTTATTCTTCTTCTATCTTTTGGATTTCCAGTACCACTACCAGCTGCATCAAGGATCTTTTGAGCCTATCTGGGCTTAGGATTCTGATTAGGAATGGATACTAGATCTGGATTTAGAATCCCTTGAGATTCAGTCTCAATAAAATGACCATGTTGAATTTGATCTTATTCATCTGAATCTGAAACCGGTAGCACATCATCATCATCAAAAATAGGTGGAGAAATAGTTATACCTTCATGTGTTACTAGAGGTGTGTCATACAACTGATCTTCTTCGAACTGGACACTCCTTTCAATGAAGCATCTTCTGGTTGAAACCTCCATCAATTTGTAAGCTTTTGCATCTTCTTCATATCCCAGGAGAATGCATTCACTACTTTGGGCTTGGAAGGCCTTCCTCTTGTCAAGTGGTATTCTGGCCCAAGCTTTGGAACCAAAAACTATCAGATGAGAGACATTCGGCTTATGCCCTTATAGTGCTTCGAATGGATTGACCCCAGCCATTGACTTGTGGGGCATGCTATTCTGCAAATACGAAGCACAATTTACTGCTTCATCCCAAAGAGAAGGAGGTAGATGTTTGGCATAGAGAAGGCATGTTTCCATCTCTTTCAGTGCTCTATTCTTCCTCTCAGCCACACCATTCTATTATGGTGTGTATGGAACTGAGTGTTCCATTCGAATCCCCTCTGATTCATAGAAACTATGGAAATATCCTTTGATGTACCTCCCCTCCTTTATTAGATCTTATTGACTTGATCTTCTTATTGAATCTGTTCTCAACCATAGCCTTAAAAACTTTAAAAATCTCAAAAAATTCTGATTTTTGTTTCATGAAGTAGATCCAACACTACCTAGAACAATCATCAATAAATGTGAGGAAGTATTTGCAATCAATAATGGATTTTGTGGGCATAGGTCCCACCACATCACTATGTATCAAATCAAGTATAGAGGAAGCTTTGTGTTCCTTCCCAACATCATACTTCTTTTCTGGATGCTTACCTACCAAGAAACCAACACATACTCCATTGGAAGTTTGGATGGGGGGGAAACCTTCAACCATTTTATCATTGTGGATTTGCTGCAGATATTTGAAATTGAGATGGCCAAATATCTCATGCCAAATCTTGTTGGTGTTGTTAGCATGAGACAATAAAGCTGTAGGAGGAGAGACAAGTAAGAAATATCACGAGTCTTGGTGACTGGGCTCTTTCGATTCCTTACTAGTTTCATTGCTTCTCCAATAACCATGCATGAGTCTCCAAAGACCACCAGTTCCTCAATGCCTTCTTTCCTTGCCAAAAGCTAACCATTCCGCCCCATTGTTAACCTTCTTGTCGATACCCCAAGCGTACTCTTTCAACTTGATTCCTTCATAATTGAAATAGTCTCCCCCTGCTCCCGCCATCCCCATTGCCTTTCGAGGAACCGTCAAAGAATAGAGAGTTGCAACCCAAATTCTTCCACCGGCATTTGAATTCTTCTAAAATCATTCTTATTTTCCAAGAATGCAAAATTGAATTTTTTTTGGGTTGAGTCCATGGTAGATGTGGCGGGAGAACTATCAATTCGGAGGCCCAATCTCTTTCTTCTACTGTCAATGATTCCTTGTTGATGTTTTGCATTCCCCTCATGCATAAAACTTCCACCCAAAGTGCTTTTGCAGCTACCACAACTTTACCTATACTATTTTTTCCCCTTGAAGATCTCCTTGTTTCTCGCTATCCAAATCTTCCAGCATATATATCTTGGAAGATATTCCCAAGCCCTCACAAAGTCCGGTTTGCTGAGGAGTGATCCTTGGTAGTAGTCCTTCCAGTAAGAAAAAATATCATCCCAATTTGTTGGCAATGTCAATTTGAATTGCAGATCCTTGTAGGATTGGTGCCACACCTCCATTGAGAATTTGCATTCTAAAAAAAGGTGTTCTAGAGATTCCTCTGACTCTTTGCAGAGAATACATCTCAACGGGCCTTCCATTCCTCTTTTTCTTAGATTTTTTGTTGTTAGAGTTTTGTGGTGGGTGAGTATCTAGAAGAACACGTTGATTTTGGGCATACCGCCCTTATTCCAGATCTTCTTCCATTTCATGTCATTGTTATTGCTGTTGTAGTCCACATCCACTGCTTTGTAACCTGCCTTCATCAAATAACACCATGTTTTGCCCCAACAACGTTCATCCTTCAATGCGCAATGGACTGGTGTTGGAATCACCGTGATGAGTGCATTGTAATCCATGTTGAGTTGGTTGATCTCCAGATCGAGCCACCCATTCCACCTCTCGTGACTCGCCCATTTAGAGAGATCATATAGCATGTGGATGTTCATAACACCGAGAATGCCTCCATTAAAACGAAGGGTGAAACGGATGCACAGTGATCAGTCCATATTTTGATAGCCTTACCGTTACTTGGAGTCCATTTCAACTTCTCTGTTAGGATCTGTGCAACATTTTTAAACAGCTCCCATGTCGGCAAGCCTTTCCTGTCCATGCATATGTTGTCCAGACATCTCTTTTTAGTGTCTGTCAGATATTTTTTTAGGATTATTTCTTTCCACCGCTTTCATTTTCCAATTACAATTCTCCAAAGAATTTTAGCTCCAAGAGCTAAGTTCATTTTGCTTAGGTCTTGTATTCCAACTCCTCCATAGACTTTTGGTTTGCAAACAGTCTCGCAATTCACCAAATGAAATTTATTAAGGATGTTTGATTTGCCTCCTTGCCATAGAAATCTTCTAATTTCTCTTGCAAAGTCTTTCATAATTTTTTTTGGAGCAAGAGAGATCGATCAAGAGTAAATGGGATAGGAAGAAAGGATGGAATTGATAAGGGTGAGCTTTCCAGCCAGATTAATCCACCTTGTCCCCCATGATTTGATTTTGTTCTTGGTATGATCTATCATCCCTTACCAGTCAACAACCCTTTTTTTCCCTTTGAAAATTGGGATCCCAAGGTAATTGAATGAATTACAAGTTGCATTTCCTTCGAAACCAAGGGTCCTTGCTATCTTTTCCAGCATTCCCGAGGGTTAATTCCAGCCATAAAATTTGGACTTGGTTGAATTTATTTTTCCATCAGTTGCTTTGAGGAAAGTGGACAGGAATGAATTGAATCTCCATGCAATTGTGATAGATGCTCCTCCTAGCAGAATGGTGTCATCAACAAACTACGCATGGTTGGAAGCTTTCACTCCTCTGGCTATCTTCATTCCTTTCAGATCTCCAGACTCTTGCAAAAGCTGTAGCTTTCTGCTCATAGCTTCAGCCACCAAGAGGTATAGGAATGGGGACATCAGACAGCCTTGCTGGAGCCCCCTAGTTTCCTAAAATAATTTGGAGGGTTTACCATTTACTAATGGTGCGATCCATGACCTACTTATATAAGACTTTACCCATCTTACAAATCTTTTAGAAAATCCAAACTTAGACATGACTTCAAAGAGAAAAACATGATTTACCCTATCAAATGCATTTTCCATTTCAAGTTACATGGCCATACCTTGTTGCTTCCTTCCACGTTAGAGTGTATTGATTCTTGAACAATGATGATGTTGTACAGAATCTGGCGCTCTGCTACGAAACCTCCTTGGGAATCTGAGATGAGACGACCCATGATGCTTTTCAGTCTTGAGGCCAAAATTTTTGACAATATTTTATAAGAAATGTTGCATAATGAGATTAATCTGAATCTATCAAGCGTTATTTCTTTTCTTTTGGTATCAAAGACAATAAGGATGAGTTAGTTTCCCCACCAGTTTTGTCTTTTTTCCTTATCTAGTTTAGCATTTTTTTCAGATCTTCTTTTATTATATCCTAGTCTTCTCTGTAAAAATTAATTGTGAAACCATCCAGCCCCGATGCTTTATCAGCATGGAGTGACCAGATTTCATTTCTTATCTCGTATTCCATGATGGGTTTTTCTAGCTCCCTGTTTTCTGCATCTTTTATGAGCGATGGTATACCATGGAGTAAATTCGTTTGTGCTTCCGGATATGTCTCACCCGTATTTGCATATAGCTCTTGATAATGACTGTAGGTGTGATCCTTAAGATCATGTTGCCTTGTTATCTTGTTTCCATGATTATCCTTTAGCTCCTTGATGGCATTGTAACATTGTTGCACCTTGGTTTGCATGTGAAAGTACTCAATATTGTTGTCTCCACCCTTCAACCACGTCTACCTAGATTTAATTCTCCATACCCCTTCTATCTATCTTGCATCCTTTAGAATTCTGATGTTTAGCTCTTTCTCCTGCTTCATATTCTTTGGAGACACCTCTTCTACTTCCATTATGTATTACATAGTTGCTCATTCCCTTTGTAGATTGATTTTTTGCTTGTTTGGTTCCTCAAAGTCTTCCTTCACCCATTTCTTTAAGGAAACTTTCATTGTTCTAATTTTGGCATCATGCAGCCAGATCGGGTTGAACCTGAAGGGGATGGGCCCAATATTGACTGGCGGGGATAAAATCAGAACTAATGGTTTGTGGTCTGACACTGTTGAAGGGAGAGAAAGAGAGGTAGGGAGGAGATATTTCTGCAAGAAGGTGGAGCTTACCATAAATCTGTCGAGCCTTGCCACTACGTGCCCTATTCCAGTTCTTCTATTGATCCAAGTGTACTTCTCATTCCTTAGTGGGTTATCCAGCAGATCCAGATCCTCCATCAAGTCCTCCATCTTCTCACCAAAGGGGTCCCTGACCTTTGTTCCTCCTCTCTTCTCACAATGTGACCTAGTGGTATTGATTTCCCCACCGATGATGAGATCTTTCCCACGCATCTCCTCCTTGAGATTGTTGAGATCTTCCCATAATGTTGTCTTGTCCTTCTAGTGTGTTGGCCCATATACATTACAGATGTATAACAGGGTTAGGTCCTCCTTTTCCTAAATTTCTGTCAAAATCCATTGATGGATTTCCCTGATTGATTTGACCAAGAGTTTACTTGAGACAGTGGTGGTTATTCCCCCATATGCTCCTTTGGAACTTATGGCTTTGCTTTTGTTGTTTATCCAGAAATGACATGAAAGTGCCATAGCCTCCACATCTGGAATTTTTTTCTCTTGGAGCAGTAGTATGTATGGCTTCTCAGATTTGATTATCTCCTTTATTGATTCTACTTTGCTTAAGCCTCCCAGACCCCTGCAATTCCAAGAGACGGTTTTCAACATTTATTAACTGATTGAGATCTTGCTCGGGATCTACCATCTGTTCTTGCCCCTCCTATATTTTTAGTTTTTTGGAGGAGCTTTGTTTCCTCAAGACTTCTCTGCCTCCCTAGCTCCATCTCTCTTTTCACTTCTTTCTCTTTTAGGTATCTTTGTGACTTCCTTCCTCTTGTGGTTGGCTGCAAAGCTACTTCATGTGTTTCCTGTGATCCTTGTGAAGGTGACCGCTCTGGGGTATCCTTGTGGCATGACTCTATTATTTTTTACCATCTTTGCGTAGGTTCCCCCTGGTGTTATAGACCCTTTCGGAGCCTTTTCACTTCTTTCGTTTCTGGGAGACATAGGAGGGATACTCGTGGTTGCACGGGCTTCTTCTTCTTATATTTCCACTGTTATTATTTCCAAACGGGGGATTTCACCTTCTTCCATAAGCAGTGCCTGGAATTGGTTATTGGTCGGGACTTTTTCTACTTCTTTGGGATTTTTCTTGTTGATCTTTTGTAGCACCTCACTTCTTGTTGGAGGAGTTTTTCTTCCCCTTTTTTATTGCTTCCATCCTTCCTCTTAGTCTTTTCCTAATATTTCTTGAACCACCTTTGGACAGTTTTTAACAAAGTGTCCATACTCATGGCACTTCTTGCACTTAAATGGTAGTTGCTCATAATTTACCTTTTTCATGTATTTCCATCCTTCCGTGAATAAGTTTACTTCCTCTTGTAGGCCTTTCTCCAAATCTACTTCAACACAGATCCTTGCACAAGAAAACAAAGAGCCCTTTGGTTCCTCTTTGTCAATGTTATTACCAAGAGAGTTCCCTATTTCTTGTAGTGTTTCATCATTCCAGCAGTGCAAGGGCAGATGTGGGAGGTGGACCCAAATCGGGACCGTAGATGGCACGTCCTTTTTTGGATCGAATTAGAGGCTCCATCGGTTTATATATAAACCACGAGGACCCATGAAATAGGGACCGCTCCTGAAGATAAGTTCTCTGTCATCTTTGCTTTCAAATAAGAAGAAGAAGAAGCCCTTTCTGCAGGAGCAGTGTTGCAGCCCCCTAGATATCAAGGGCATCCGTTTCTTATTTATCCAGACCTCCATAGTCTTTGGCGAAGGCCAGATTCCCATGAATTGACCTATCAGAACTTTCTCACTCAATGCTAGGGCTTTTTAGTCTTGAAGTTGCTAACGTGATCTGGATCCTATGAGTGGTTGCTCACTTCATGAAGTTCACATCGCTGGATTCCAGGATGAGCATAGGTGGGGGAGAAGTGGTAGCCACCAAATTCTTGAAAGCTTCATTTAAAAGTCTTCAACGCTCCTCCGGGCTTAGAACTAAGGGTGGATCCATCATTTCCCTGGCAGATCCCGAAGTCGACTCAGCATGCTACGGATCTGATCACAAAGTTCAAGCTGTGTGAGGCAGCAGAGGCTGCACCACACGTTAACAACTTTGCTTCTGAGCAACAACGCTTGGGCCTGCATGCACGATCTATGTGTTGGATCACGACTGGGCTACAATCGTTCAAAAAATCTTGTTTTCTCTTTTTATTCATTATTTTAATAAAAAATTAAAGTAACACTGTATTTCAATCAAAAAATTTAATTTAAATCTTTTAATTATTTTAAACCCTAAATAAAGACTTCTTTCAATTTATTTTATCTTTTTTTTTTTTTAATTTCCTCCCTTAAACGCTATTTATTTTTAACATTCTTTTCTTTTGCTCATAATTTCAACTAAACATTATTTATTTTTACCATTCTTTGCTCAAAGCTTCACCATAATCATAAAAATGATTATAATATCCACTCTAAACATGTAAGTTTTATTCAAACTATAACACAGTAAAATCCAAAAACTCAAAGACTAAACATTATACTATTTAAATGTTTAAAAAAAATGTACTTAATCACTTCGATCCATTGAAATTGTGAATTGGACCAACGTTGTTAAATTGTTTCCAAACTTAACTCGGTTTTGATATCACATTACGATTGTTAAATTGTTTCAAAACTTTTGATGTCACATTGTATTGGCTTTTTTATAACAGGGAAGGATTTATTAAAATAAAAAATGTTTATTACGATATCATATTTTAAGGTTTTGATATCACATTGTATTGTTTTTTAATAACAAAGAGCTCAGTTTATGTCTCTATATATATAGAGAGAGAGAGATAAAATAAATGTGTTAATTATATTTTATGTGAACCAAAGCTTTGAAAGTAACAACTAAATCATTACGATGTGATATGTATTCAGAATTGTTTCACTCTTTTAACTTTGTTTCAAAACCTTTTGACATTATATAATAATATAAGGATTATATAATAATATATCTTAGTATTACATAATAATATATTTTAGATAAGAATGATTATTAATTACGTTGATAGGTTCATATATCTTAGGATTTTGGGTGGTTTACTTAATAATGATTATTAATTACATTCATGGATGTTTATATCTTAGAATTTTGAACTGGAATAACAGCTATGTTTTTTTTAGATTGTTAGATATTGGGATAAGTGTACTCTCCAGCTTGATTTTATGGTCGTTGTTCTAAATTGGTAATAAACAATTACAAAAAAATTAAAAATAGGTCATTTAATAACTACACTTTTGTGGTAGTTGGAAAAAATAAAAAATAACTCATGTGATAACTGCACTTAATGGCATGCTTATGTGTAGTCCATGTGATAGTGGAACTCAATCTAGTAGCTGGGAGTCGAGCTAATGCGCACAAGGTTAGTCGAACTCCAAATAATATCCTCTGAACTCGTGTGATAAGTGCACTTAGCGCCCTGGTACTGTGCAGTCCATGTGATAGTCGAACTCCATTTGGAAGCTGGGAGTCGAGCTAATGTGCATAAGGTTTGTTCAAACTCTAATTGGAAGAGCTAATGTGCAGTTCATGTAACAATTGAAAACTTCTAATAAAATCCTTTGAACTCCTAATAAACTCCTCCAAAATCCTAATAAACTCCTCCATCTGGTAGTTGGACGTCCAGCTAATGTGCAATAGTTCACATGACATGGCAAGTAAACTCTCAATCTAGCAGTGTGGGCACAAAAAGTGGAGGTAATTTGATGTGCAGTGAATCCATGCACCATTTGACACATTCTTTAGTGAAAACACATTATCAATGTATCAAATATATTCCTATCGGTGTATTCAAACATATTAATATTATTAATATGACTTTATTTGAACATATTAATATTATTACCATTTTAATGATATTAACAACTAGTAATATATACTCTTATGTCCCTTAAAATTAGAACATCTTACATGCATTTATGCTTTGTATTAGAATTTGAATGCCATTTAGATCTTCAAGCAGATAGTTCTAATCATGTTTGCAGTAAGTGGAGAATGAAGATACAAACTAAACTAAACAAACCACACAGGAAACAAATGAGTATTGCTCAGGAATTTACAGTATCATTCACAATAATTAAATCTGGTGTTACAATAGTTTACATAGGAAAATAATTTGAATGCATTAGGCAGCAATTCGAATCTATCCAATGGATCTAACTGTATCTAACTGACCATCTAACTCATGGTGTCTCAATCAATATCGGAGTCCAACATATCAACTCCCAAATGTCCAACCAACTCAATCAATCAGTAATAACTAGTTAACTCAGTGCAATTGAGTGTGGTAGGTGGGAAAAGGTGCCTACTCCACATGCAGCCATGCATTAGCCATGCATAGCTAGCGCTAGCTAACTAATTGTGAACTAACTGAAAGTAATTGGGTGCTAACTAATACTAACTAGTACTAACTCCAACTAACTGATGTAGGTTGGTGTCGAGACTCCCAATGGCTCCTAAAATGTAGGGATTGGTCTAGGAGGCACCCAAATTGATGCATGCACATGCAGTAAGTGGTAGTTAACCCCTAGCAGTGTTCCCCACACTCTAGTGAATGGTACATGTGGTCCCATTAGGCCAAGTGGACCCAATTGAACTAGTGGACCCAAATATTTAATTAAGGTTCCTAAGTTAGGCTAAATTAATCTAATAGACATTTGACCAAGGGAGGATTAAAAATCCTAACACCCCCCCTGAATCCTAAATTGGACAACTGTGGGCCCTAGTAATAAGACCATAGGTCACCCAAATACAATCTAAAAGATAGTAAAAAAATGTTGCTTAATACAAACGAGGAAATAGGGGAAAACCTCATGGGAAAAACCCCTCAAATAAGTAGGAAATAGAAAACTGCAAGCTATCTTTAGAAGAAAGAAGCTTCCTTAGAAAAATAACTTGAGCAAAAACACTGCTGCAAATTTGTAGCTCTATGCACCAGCATGGTCCATCAGTGAACCTCTCAATGTACTTCTGAACTGATGACTATGTTTGTCTCTTCTAGATGGTGAAGGAAGGGAATGATCAAGTTTCTGCTTCTGTGGGCCATGTAGCTAATCATTTGCCATCATCAACTAGCATTGACCTGGAACTTTGCTGCACCATTATGTAGGGAGCGAATCTGTGAGAGATAGTTCAGCATGCTCATTCTGATACTAGGACCTTGTTCTTCTTCTGTCTTCTGGATTTCCAGTACCACTACCAGCTGCATCAAGGAGCTTTTGAGCCTATCTGGGCTTAGGATTCTGGTTAGGAATGGATACTGGATCTGGATTTAGAATCTCTTGAGATTCGGTCTCAATAACAGGATCACGCTGAATGTGATCTTATTCATCTAAATGTGAAACCTGTAGCACGTCATCATCATAAAAAATAGGTGGAGAAATAGTTATACCTTCATGTGTTACTAGAGGTGTGTCACAAAACTGATCTTATTCGAACTGGACACTCCTTTCAATGAAGCATCTTCTGGTTGCAACCTCCGTCAATTTGTAAGCTTTTGCATCTTCTTCATATCCCAAGAGAATGCATTCACTACTTTGGGCTTGGAAGGCCTTCCTCTTGTCAAGTGGTATTTTGTCCCAAGCTTTGGAACCAAATATTCTCAGATGAGAGACATTCGGCTTATGCCCATATAGTGCTTCGAATGGATTGAACCCAACCCCTGACTTGTGGGGCACCCTATTCTGTAAATACGAAGCACAATTTACTGCTTCATCCCAAAGTGAAGGAGGTAGATGTTTGGCATGGAGAAGGCATGTTGCCATCTCTTTCAGTGCTATGTTCTTCCTCTCAGCCACAACATTCTACTGTGGTGTGTATGGAACTGAGTGTTCCATTCGAATTCCCTCTGATTCACAGAAACTATGGAAATATCCTTTGATGTACCTCCCCTCCTTTATTAGATCTTATTGACTTGATATTCTTATTGAATCTGTTCTCAACCATAGCCTTAAAAACTTTAAAAATCTCAAAAAATTCTGATTTTTGTTTCATGAAGTAGATCCAACACTACCTAGAACAATCATCAATAAATGTGAGGAAGTACCTGCAATCATTAATGGATTTTGTGGGAATAGGTCCCGCTACATCACTATGTATCAAATCAAGTATAGAGATAGCTCTGTGTTCCTTCCCAACATCATACTTCTTTTCTGGATGCTTACCTACCAAGCAACCAACACATACTCCATTGGAAGTTTGGATGGGGGGGAAACCTTCAACCATTTTATCATTGTGGATTTGCTGCAGATATTTGAAATTGATATGGCCAAATCTCTCCTACCAAATATTGTTGGTGTTGTTAGCATGAGACAATAAAGCTGTAGGAGGAGAGACAAGTAAGAAATGTGAGAACTCATAAGCTTTGGTAGAGTGATTTGGAATACCTTTCAATACAAGTTGTCCAGTGGCTTTTTCTGTAATCTCAATTGTTTCTGAATCAAATGTGACTCTCTTGGGAGAGCCTGTATGAGTCATCTGATAAATATACAACATGTTAGTAGCAAGAGAGGGAACATACAGGACATTCTTGAACTCACCATGCTTCGCTTTGACTGAGCCCCTTCCTTTTGCTGGAATCTGAGAATCATCTCCCATGTGAATGTTATGCCCCTTTGACAGTGAGAGGGTAGAGAAGGATTATTTGGAAGCAACCATGTGATTGGAAGCTCCAGAATCAATTATGTATGATGTAGACTGTGTAAGGCTATATTTCAAAGAATGGCAGCTTTCATCATCTTTTGTCTGTGGTTCTTCATCAGGCTTCTTTGCTCTCTATGGGGGAGCAATGTTATGGTGCTTGAGAAGACCTGATATTTCATCAAGTTTATTCCTCATACAATATTCTTCAAGATGGTACCCCTTTTCACAATAAGGACATAACTTCTTTTTCTTAGAGCCGGAGGCCCCTTTGGAAGTTTGTTGATTCTTTTTAGGCTTTGAATTAGCTTCTTTGGGCTCCTTCTTCTTTGATTTCCCTTTCTCTTGTTCTTTAGAAGATTCAGTAACAAAGAGAGCTTGATCTTTGGAGATCTTGATGAATCCCATTCAAATCAATTTCTCTTTCTCCTTGATTAAGGACTTGGGAAAAAGAATCTAATGATGAAATTTTCCAATCAGGGAATCCTTCCCGCTTGGAATGAAATATAGAAACAAATACATAATACTCAGAACCGAGTTTGCTGAGTATGGAAAGGATATTCTGCTCATCCTTCTACTCTATTCCACATTGTTTGCATTGAAGTGAAAGATACTTGAATTTAGTAAAGAATTGATCAATAGTATCGAAGCTGCTAGGATGTAAAGCTACCAACTCATTCTCCAGGAGGTGTCTCCGAAGCTCATATTTTTTTCCAAACAAGTTCTCAAACTTCTCCCAGGCTTCTCTGCGTGTCCTCAAACCTTCTAGGTGGAAGAGGAGATCTCTGGATATATAAGTACATAGATAGCCAAATGTTTTATCTAAGCGGTTCATAAACTTGTTTCTTTCAGCAGGTTGATGGGGCTTGACCTCCCTTCCAAGTACTATCATGTGGTAGCCATGCTTGCTCAAGGACAGCTGCATATCAATCCTCCAATCAAGATAATTGGAAGTTGTGAGGATCCGAGGATTAGGAGACTGAGAATCCATAATTCTTCTAGCTGAAAGATCACAAAACTTCACACAAGCTACGTAGCACCTGTCAATTTTCACTGCAAAATACACTAGAACATATTAACTGTTAGAATCATGTTTTTACTCCCGACATGAACATGTTTTTAGGGTCTATCGTGCCCTCTCCACTGCTCTAAATAAATTCAGAGCTAGCAAATCATCAGAGGGGACTTCTGTGGAAACCCAACTACTTCTGATGTTCAATGGGGAGAAACAAACTTGAAACCTACCTAAGAAGGCTCTGATACCATATTAGAATTTGAATGCCATTTATATTTTCAAGAATATAGTTTTAATAATGTTTGCACTAAATGGAGAATGAAGATACAAACTGAACAAAACAAACCACACAGGAAACAGATGAGTATCGCTCAGGAATTTACAATATCATTCACAATAATTAAATCTGGTGTTACAATAGTTTACATAGGAAAAGAATTTGAATGCATTAGGTAGCAATTCGAATCTATCCATTGGATCTAACTGTATCTAATTGACCATCCAACTCATGGTGTCTCAATCAATATCAGAGTCCAATAGATCAACTCCCAGATGTCCAGCCAACTCAATCAATCAGTAATAACTAGTTAACTCAATGCAGCTGAGTGTGGTAGGTGGGAAAAGGCGCCTACTCCACATGCATCCATGCATTAGCCATGCATAGCTAGCACAAGCTAACTGATTATGAACTAACTGAAAGTAATTGGGGGCTAACTAAGACTAACTATTACTGACTGATGTAGTTTGGTGTTGGGACTCCCATTGGCTCCTAAAATGTAGGTATTGGTCTAGGAGGCGCCCAAACTGATGTATGCACATGCAATAAGTGGAAGTTAACCTCTAGTAGTGTTCTCCACACTCTAGTCACTAGTACATGTGGTCCCATTAGGCCAAGTGGACCGAATTGTACTAGTGGACCCAAATAATTAATCAAGGTTGTAAGTTAGGATAAGTTAATCTAATAGACATTTGACCAAGGGAGGATTAATAATCCTGACACTTTGGTGGGTGGCTGGTTTTTTCATAGCAATGGTGACACTTGGAAATTTTCCAACAACTATATGTAAATTTATTTAGCATTACTAAAATGAAACTTGATAGTTAAACCTGTTCCTTGTTGCATAAAACATTTCTATTAAGTAGCTCGCAGTAGCTCTCATTGTGTGCATAACATGTGTAAGACAATGCTCATGATAGGCTTTGTTGCAGGTTGGGTGGACATGTTGGTATGCGGTTGATCTCCACTCAATGTTGCTCTTTGGGACACTCATCCCTTCCTCGCACTCACCTATTTGTTTTTATGTAACTTAGCCACCTATGTTCATTTATTATCAATGGAAATTGGTCAAGATGCTACTTACCCACATGCTATATTGTACCTTAAGATGAGTATTGCACTAAATAGTTGAGTATTGATATCACATTGTATTTTTTTTAATAACAATAGATGAGTATTGATATCACTTTTGATTTTTCTTTCATGAGGTAGATCCAACACTACCTAGAACAATCATCAATAAAGGTGAGGAAGTACCTGCAATCATTAATGGATTTTGTGTGCATAGGTCCCGCTACATCACTATGTATCAAATCAAGTATTTAGGCAGCTTTGTGTTCCTTCCCAACATCATACTTCTTTTCTAGATGCTTACCTACCAAGCAACCAACACATACTCCATTGGAAGTTTGGATGGGGGGAAAACCTTCAACCATTTTATCATTGTGGATTTGCTACAGATATTTGAAATTGATATGGCCAAATATCTCATGCCAAATCTTGTTGGTGTTGTTAGCATGAGACAATAAAGATGTAGGAGGAGAGACAAGTAAGAAATGTGAGAACTCATAAGCTTTGGTAGAGTGATTTGCAATACCTTTTGCTACAAGTTGTCCACTGGCTTTTTCTATAATCTCGACTATTTCTGAATCGAATGTGACTCTCTTGGGAGAGCCTATATGAGTCATCTGATAAATATACAACAGGTTAGCAGCAAGGGAGGGAACATATAGGACATTCTTGAACTCACCATGCTTCGCTTTGACTGAGCCCTTTCCTTTTGATGGAATCCAGGAATCATCTCCCGTGTGAATGTTATGCCCCTTTGACAGTGAGAGGGTAGACAAGGATTCTTTGGAAGCAACCATGTGATTGGAAGCTCCAAAATCAATTATGTATGATGTAGACTATGTAAGGCTATATTTCAAAGAATGACACCTTTCATCATCTTTTGTCTGTGGTTCTTCATTAGGCCTATTTGCTCTCTATGGGGGAGCAATGTTATGATGCTTGAGAAGAGCTGACATTTGATCAAGTTTCATCCTCATACAATATTCTTCAAGATGGCACCCCTTTTCACAATAAGGACATAACTTCTTTTCAAACTTCTTTTTCTTAGAGCCGAAGGCCCCTTTGGAAGTTTGTTGGTTCTTTTTAGGCTTTGAATTAGCTTCTTTGGGCTCTTTCTTCTTTGATTTCCCCTTTTCTTGCACTTTGGAATATTCAGTAACAAGGAGAGCTTGATCTTTGGAGATCTTGATGAATCCCATTCAAATCAATTTCTCTTTCTCCTTGATTAAGGACTTGGAAAAAAGAATCTAATGAAGAAATTTTCCAATCGGGGAATCCTTCCCACTTGGAATGAAATATAGAAACAAATACATAATACTCAGAACCGAGTTTGCTGAGTATGGAAAGGGCATTCTGCTCATCCTTTCGCTCTATTTCGCGTTGTTTGCACTAAAGTGAAAGATACTTGAATTTACTATATAATTGATCAATAGTCTTGAAGCTGCTAGGATGTAAAGCTACCAACTCATTCTCCAGGAGGTGTCCTTGAAGCTCATCTTGTTTTCCAAACAAGTTCTCAAGCTTCTCCTATGCTTCTCTGGGTGTCCTCAAACCTTCTAGGTGGAAGAGAATATCTATGGATATATACGTACATAGATAGTTGAATGCTTTATCTAAGCGGTTCATAAACTTGTTTATTTCAGTAGGTTGATGGGGCTTGACCTCCCTTCCAAGTACTATCATGTGGTAGCCATGCTTGCACAAGGATAGCTGCATATCAATCCTCTAATCAAGATAATTGGAAGTTGTGAGGATCCGAGGATTAGGAGACTGAGAATCCATAATTCTTCTAGCTGAAAGATCACAAAACTTCACACAAGCTACATAGCACCTGTCAATTTTCACTGCAAAATACACTAAAACATATGAACTATTAGAATCATGTTTTTCCTCTCAACATGAACATGTTTTTAGGGTTCGTCGCGCCCTCTCCGCTACTCTAAATAAATTCAGAGCTAGCAAATCATCATAGGGGACTACTGTGGAAACCCAAGTGCTTCTGATGTTCAATGGAGAGAAACAAACTTGAAACCTGCCTAAGAAGGCTCTAATACCATATTAGAATTTGAATGCCATTTAGATCTTCAAGCAGATAGTTCTAATAATGTTTGCACTAAATGGAGAATGAAGATGCAAACTGAACAAAACAAAACATACAGGAAATAGATGAGTATTGCTCAGGAATTTACAGTATCATTCACAATAATTAAATCCGGTGTTACAATAGTTTACATAGGAAAAGAATTTGAAGGCATTAGGTAGCAATTCAAATCTATCCACTGGATCTAACTGTATCTAACTGACCATCCAACTCATGGTGTCTCAATCAATATCGAAGTCCAACTGATCAACTCCCAGATGTCCAACCAACTCAATCAATCAGTAATAACTAGTTAACTTAGTGCAACTAAGTGTGATAGGTGGGAAAAGGCGCCTACTCCACATGCATCCATGCATGATCCATGCATAGCTAGCGCTAGCTAACTGATTGTGAACTAACTGAAAGTAACTGGGGGCTAACTAAGAATAACTATTACTAACTCGAACTAACTGATGTAGGTTGGTGTTGGGACTCCCAGTGGCTCCTAAAATGTAGGTATTGGTCTAGGAGGTGCCCAAAATGATGTATGCACATGCAGTAAGTGGAAGTTAACTGTCACGTCCCCATGCCTCTGACCGGCGAAGAGGACGCGACGAACATCAACACGACCGGGAAAACCGCCCCAAAACCGCCCCATGAACATAATCCAAATTAATCAAATGCTGAAATTAAAAGCTTACATGATGCATATTAAGATGCCTAAGCATACACAAATGCCTGAATCCTTCAATCATACAGCGAAAGCAACACAAATACATTCCCAGCATTGGACATGTTCATCATTTCACATAATACAGTATATAAATTGCGGAGATGAAGTAACAGCAGACTTATCTTTTGATGAAGAGTACCGCAACCAGCTACATCGCTGCAACGTTCCACCCAACCATAGGCTAGCTTGCTCATTTATCTCTCAGCAACGCTGCCACCCCCGAGTTGGGCATGATTCCTCAAGGACTAAGGGGACAATGCAGGCTTACACATAGCCAAGGGGATACAAACAACAAGCAACACAGCTGGGTTTCACAGGCTTTCAATAGACAAGCCAAGCCAGCACAGTCTGAGACTAACCACTGCTTACCAGCAGCAAAACAACTCCATTCATAGCCCTATGGAGAAGCAAACAATCGGGAATGATCCCCAAACGAAAGATGAGACACAGCTCCAGCCTTCAAGGCAACTCAGAGTTGGTTTTGGCCCTAACGTGGCCAAAACAACTCAGCTGCAACCCAAACCAGGGTACCTCAGCAGCCACAAACACACAATGAAATGATACCAGCATTCCACAGTTCCAAGCAGGAAAAACTCAGCCAACAGCATCCTCAATTCCTCCAGGTGACGGTTGGCAACTCATACAGTCCCAACAAAGGAGAAGAACAACTCCCAGCACGGACAGAAGAGAACACATCCAACGGATTGGCAATCCCCAGTGGTCCAAAATGAAATTGGACACCACAACCAGCAAAACACATGGGAGAGACAACAGCCCCAAAAACACAAACAGTGAGCACGGCTCACAATCATGGGAAAATGACCCAAACAGTCTATGCGTGAGTGCAACTTGCACTGAACCGCATCACACAGAGGAAACAAATGTATGGTCGCAATTCAGTAAGGAAACTTACACACAATCCCTGAGTGTGGAAATGGCTCTTGCACCCGAAAATCCTGAGTGACAGCCACGATTTCATCCTCTCTCAACGTGAGGAAAATCCACACAAAAATTCCTGTGCGTGAGGAAGAACAGACCACGACCTCTGCACGCGAGCAGAAAAACAGACCACGCTGAGGATGGCGGTGGAGGTGAAGACCAGACGCATGAGGAGATGAGCCGACCTTCGCCTGAGAGTGAATAGGCCAGAGAAGAGTGCGTGAGGGAGAAGAATGGAAAACGTGGGTGGAGTGAGCAGGTGGGAAAAGGACTGACAGTCCTGCCACCCCACTCCCAAAGGCATTAACTGCCTCAACCACCAGCAGCCATTACTCCTCAGCTACCCAATCAAAACATTAAAGAGGTTGGAAGAGGTTGGATGAGACAAAAGGTGACAAACAACAAAGGTGGTAGAACATGGGTTTTTCCCCCATAACCAAGGTTTGACATCCCCCACCCCTTATCCTTTGGAACCCTGCCCTTTTCATTCAACGTTGCATTGTCGTAGCTGGTTGTGGTTTATTTTAATTGATGTGCGGTTTTACATGATACCGAACTTTAATGTGCCTTATAGCACAGCATACCATCGGCAATTATCCCCATTGCCGAAACATACTTAACAAAATCGATGGTGGGGCTTTTGCCTTGAGCTCCTCACCACGATTAATTACAATATATACATCATGCAAACGGGGTCGAAACCGGGGACATTACATTAACCTCTAGCAGTGTTCCCCACACTTTTGTCACTAGTACATGTGGTCCCATTAGGCCAAGTGGACCTAATTGTACTAGTGGACCCAAATAATTAATCAAGGTTCTAAGTTAGGATAAATTAATCTAATAGACATTTGACCAAGGGAGGATTAATAATCCTAACACTTTGGTGGGTGGCTGGTTTTTTCATAGCAATGGTGACACTTGGAAATTTTCCAACAACTATACGTAAACTTCTTTGGCATTACTAAAATGAAAATCGATAGCTAAACATGTTTCTTTTTGCATAAAACATTTCTATTAAGTAGCTCGTAGTCACTCTCATTGTGTACATAACATGTGTAAGACAATGCTCACAATAGGCTTTGTTGCAGGTTAGGTGGACATGTTGGTATATGGTTGATCTCCACTCGATGTTGCTCTTTGGGACACTCATCCCTTCCTCGGACTCAGCTATTTGTTTTTATGTAACTTAGCCACCTATGTTCCTGTATTATCAATGGAAATTGGTCGAAATGCTACTTACCCACATGCTATATTGGGCCTTATATTGCATTGCAACTTCCACATAACAAGGAAAAGTAAGAGGTTATTCAGGTGATCCATTAAAATAAAAGAAATGCTTACTACCTACAATGAGGTTTAGGAGCAATTCATTATCATTTAATGGATTTTTTTACCAATTCAATGTTACTATAAGGGTTGGGTTGCATTTGTTTGGTGGAATTCACTCTTTGGGATTCACATCATTGCACTTGGCACCTTTTGGAATGAATGGAATGTTACTTTAGGGGTTCGGTTGCATAAATTTTTTGGTGGAATGCCCTCTTTGGGAGCCCACATGATTGCACTTTGCAACTTCCAAAATGAACAAAGGGATGACTTAGATACTTTCTATTCATTCACTATTCAAGGCAAATAGAGGTATTAAAGAAACATACTTTATCATAGACTTGATATCTCTTCATCGTCAGTTGATATATATGAAAATTTCATCCACTTAAAAGGGTCATTTAAAACCTCATCCTTATAAGTCGAGGTTGTAACATCTTTGTGACTTGGAAACTTCACCACCCTCTGCACATCAGTACAAGTCAGCACATGGGACCACGTTAAACATGTGTCCACAGGATGGGGAAAATGCCAACACTTGGACACTCAAGCACATGGAAAGCATGGGAATAATATTCAGATGCTTAGCACATCGTGGGGAGCCTACCTCAAGTTAGAAGCCCTTGGGTTGTAGACTTGGCGTGTATCACGCCTTGGGAGCTCAACATTGGATCTTGTGCAACTTCGGGATTTATTCTTATTGTAATGTTTTGTACCTCCTATGGGAGATTATATTGATGTAATCAATCATGTAAAACCTTGAAATAATTAAAGTAAATATTGGGAAATAATCACACAATAAAAATAATCAAATAAACCTTATTTTATCTTTCCCTAAGACAATTCATCCGAGCGGGTCAAATTGCACTGAAACAGTAGGTAGTTTGCCCCAAACAGTGGGAAAAATCACCCTAGTCAAGTCATCCCAGTTAAGACCAGTTAGGTCGGCCTAGTAAGGGAAAAATTCACCTTTTATGTGTATAAATAGATAGGTTGAACCTCTCATTTGGCAAGTCAGTCAAGGCAAGTTTTCACAATTCAATAAAGGCTTGCTCCTATAGCTAAGAGACTAATTTTTTGAGGTTTTCACCTTGGAGAAGTTTCTCTTCTTTTTTCTTGAGGTTTGTTCTATGACTATCTAGATGTACATCGTTATGTATTGGAAGGTCTAAGATCGAGGGGGGCAATAGTGTTGTATTGTCTATGGTTGGGAGGTGATATATCATCACCGTGGTAAATGAGCTCCACACCCAGTTTGTTTTTGTGCTTTGTATTTCTTCTAGTGATCTTGGTTTTGTAAATGTCAATTTTTAACATGGTATCAGAGAATTTCTTGAAGAATCCATTGTCGAGAACTAGGGTTTGATATTTGAAGGCAATCCATCAAAATTTCAGGAGAAAAAGAGACTTGGAAAGTTCTCTATAGGGAAGGCACATCTTCAGGTGAAGGAAGAATCAAATTTTGAAAAGTTTCATTTTTTGACCTAATTTCATTGCTACAGTTACTGCATACATTAGGGTTTCAATTTTTGAGCCGACCAGTCCACAAATTTGGCTTGACCTCACCTTCTCTTAATTCACCTTGATAGGGTTCATCTATCTGTGAGGTTAGTTTAACAAAATTGCAAACTTCATTTTTTACCTAGATCATACTAGGGTTTCTGGTTCAGATCTGCATGCAAGATGATTGGAATGAAGGTTGAATATCATCTTGATGGGGATATTAACTTTATCTCTTAGAAGTATAGATTTCTTCTCATCTTGGAAGAAAATGATCTTTTGATGTTTGTCAATGACAAGATTCAAGAACCAGAAGTTGAAGAAGACAAGTCTTAGTGTACGATGATTGATGTCAGAGCTACGAGAATATTGGTGGACTCATTCATGGATCATTTAGTTCCTCAAATATCATAAAATAAGACATATAGGAAGATGTTCAAAACCCTAAAGAGGCTATTTGAGCATAGTATCATCAATGTGACTCTCACATTGAGGAACTGACTATCAAATATGAAGATGTCCAAGTATGAATTAACTGCCTCATACTTCATGAGGAACATAGAACTAAGGGACATGCTAAGGTACACTAGATAGCCCATTGATTATAAAAATATTGTCATGACTACTCTAAATGGTCTTCCACAATCTTGGGAGGCATTCATTCAAACCATAAGTGGTCGAACCAAGTTGCTCAAATTTGACAAGTTATAGGCAGATTGTACTGAGGAAGAGACAAGGATTGCAGCAAAATAAAGACTCCGTGGCACTCAACTTGAGGAGAATCAACAATTTATGGTCCATGGAAAGAAAGGAAAGCGAAAGGGAAGAAAGTTTTACAACCATAAGCACCAAGGTAGGATACCAAGATTGTTATAGCATGATTTGCAACACATTATGAATCATGCCTTGATGGCCTACCCTTGTCCCTATGCAGACTCACTATACCCCCCTTACTTAGTATAGCCTTAATGCTTCAATTTAACTCCTAAAAAGACAATTTTGAAGACACACACGGGTCAACAGCTATGCAGCTCGCGTATACGCAACTTGCACCATTACAACCCCTGGACATTGGGTTTTGTGCTAAAAAACAACAAAAAATGGACCTTTCCTCATCAAGTAAGGAATGGATTAATCCTTGGCCTTCCATATGCCTGGAAATTCTCTGATTCGACCCTCCATTTCCCATTTGAGGGATATATATTGAGCCATTTTGAAGCATTGGAGGAGGATACATTTTTCCCCATTTCAGTATACTTGAGTCTACATCCCTTTGTCCATGTTGATAGAACTCTTTGTGTTCATATCCTAAACTCTCTATTGTCTTTGTGATATTTCCTTGCTATGGAGTATTGAAGTGGTGGAGACCCAGGTGGAGGAAATTTGTTTCTTAGTTTCGATGAGGTGCCGATAAAGGTTGTCACATTGTATTGATGTTTTTACATTAATAAAAATATCCATTTCTCCTCCAAATTTCATGTGTAATTGTTTATATTTGTATCCATGGGTATAGTTTATTTATACATGCTTAAATGGATTATGCTTATTTGAATGCTAACATTTAATATATTTTAAGCTTGGATATATATTTGTTATTGAGGGAAAATTGTAGGGAACAAGCATTTGATCGTGAGCTCAACAGTGGTATTCTTCGAACATCTAGTTGAGGTATGGTTTCTATCCCTTAGTTGTTAGCTTATTTTATTTATCTATGATATTTGAGAATGGATGTGATTTCTAGTGTCATCTTGTCTATCATGGTCCACCCCAAGCCATAGGAATATTTTATCCGTAATAGAACTGTCGACTCCACTGGGGAAGTCTCTTTTTTGTTGGGTTTTTTTTGGTGAATTTTTACTTAAATTGCTCTATGTTTCTTTGTGTTTATGTGTCTCATTTAGTAGTATAGTCATCTGTTGACAATTCCTTAGAGTGGTTTTTCCCTAAGATCTTTTTTACCCCATTTCCTTTGTATACGTGGTTCATAGTGTTGACAATCACGTATATATGTGAGTTGTGCTTTGGTAGGTCGTGTATATACGTTGTTGTTCTATGAAAAGTCATGTACACCTCAATTTTTGGTTGATATCTTGATTTGAGGGATTGTTGGGTGGGTTGTGAGTATTTATGAATTATCTTCCAGGGTCCTTATGTTGTTTGTTGGATGCTTCTTTTGTGGCTGGAAACCCCCTTTTTATCAATTCTTTTTAGAGTTGTTCTCATCATTTTCTCCTTTGTGTTTTTCTTTTAGTACATGAATCATTGAGTATTGGTTTCTTTCTTGGTTTATTCCTTTATGGTTGCTACGAGGGATAATAATTTAATGGTTCTCTTTTGCTTTTTCATTCATTTATTTTGAAAATACAAAAATATTTGCATTGTTGCATGTTCATTTGCATTTTGCATTTGCATGGAAATAAACACTTGCATCGATTTTCTTGGAATGAAATTAGTCTTGGTTTTCATTTAGGAAATATTTCATTTGAAAGGAAAAGGGAAATTTTTGTGCATTTCATTTAGTGGCATACCATCTTTTCATTTGGAAAACAATATTTCACTTGGCATTGTTTTTAGGTGTGCATATTTTATTTTATTGTTGAGTCATAACATCACTAATTTCACAGCCATATACCTTGAGTTTAAGCACAACCTATACTCTTAATTTAAAATTGATGAGAGCGATTTTATTTTATAGGGTGCACCAACAACCTTAGTTTTTAGAGTATTGGAATAGGATTGTGTGAGTAAACTTCTCCAAGACTATAAAACATAAACAATTTAGGTGTCTGACCAGGGAGAGGAGAAATCCTTGTTATAATTGGTGTTCTCAGCAAGCTCCTCTTACACAGGACTTAAGCACAAGGAAACGTGCATGTTGGTGGTCAGGATATCCCTCCACTACCTTCAGTGAGCACCAAAGATATTTCCAGGATCTTATTCATATCTTGAGGCTCTTGAGGTACCTTTGGTGCTTTTGCACTTCGACCTTAGTTACCCCGCCCATATGGTAGATCCCACTTGCGACTATCTTCCTAGGCATTAGTTATATTGAGGTTACTGGGCATTAGTTATATTGAGGTTACCTTAGTTACTTTTCCTATGTATCACAGGGGTAATTGCAGAGGTTATTATGTGTTCCCTAGCCAAGTAGGGTTCAAACAACATAGTATATTTATGCATTGAAGCTGAGGGCCACTATAATTGGTTATGCACCTCGTCTTGTAGTATATGGGAGTCTCAAGCCTTTCCTAAGTGAGACATACCTTCTACATTCAAGAGCTCATTTGTCCCCATTCCTTGCTTGTGTACATTTTTCCTAGCTTATTTAGGGGTGTGCTATGTGTTCGCTAGTTTTCCTTAGGGATCATGTTTACTTGAGTCTCTTTGTATATTTAATGTGGATCAAGTTCTAGCTCCTCATCGGTCTTGTCATTTTGTAGGTTTATCACCTTTTGATCCTAATCAACATATTTACAAGAGGAAGAGACATGAGATCGATCCTCTTTCCCATAGGGGACTTATTAGACTTTTAGAGATGAGTACTTTATCTGACACTCCGGAGCTCCCTTCGTCCCCGTCGTCTACTTTGGGAGAGGAAGCACATGAGGCTTCTTCTATGACCACCTTAAGGATCCCAGGTACTCTGGTTTACACCAGCCTACATGGTGCTAGTCTTTCTCACCTCATAGAAACAAATCCTTTTGAATTCACATGGTCTTTGGATCACTTACCAAAATTTTCCTTGAGGCGACCAAGTACTAAGCGTCAAACCGTTCCCTTAACCACGAGTCCATTTACTTTATGCATGTTGAATGTTTCATCTAGTATACCATCATCCATCTATGTTCCTAGTGGTAACATTAGTTTTTTACTTGGGGGCACAACTGATCCTTACACTGCATATAAATTTGGAGGTGGTCACATCCCTCCTTTTACTTCGTTTTTTGGAAGGGGTCCACTCCCTTCATCAATACCTCACACTAGTGTTAATCCTTTTTCGAGTGGTGGCGAATATGTGAACATTGAGGATATAACTTATATACCATAATTTTTTCCATCATCCATTATTCCTATCCCTTTGAATATGTTTCTCGTGACAAATCCTCCACTTACTTCGAGTGGGCCCTTGTTTGGTATGGTTCCCCCATCATCTAGAGTCCTTGTGTCTAGAGGTCACATGCCTCCCCGGGTTTTTTGGGGTCATCTAGTACACCAAATGGGTAATTTTAGTAATATGGTTCCCCCTTCTCAAGGAATTCCCCATATGCTTATTCCTATTCATCCTTACATGGGTCATATGGGAGGAGGTTACTATCCAACTAGTCGAGGTCCTGGCCTTTACCAGAACCCACCGTATCAGAACCAATATTTCCAAGGATCATGGAATCAAATGTCTCAACCTAGGATCCCTTTTTTAGCTACATAGAATTTTACTAATATATCTAGACTCACAAACGACCCAGTGTGTCATGATTCGACATGGCCTTTGGTTCCTTCCAAACTTCCTTTGGATGTTCTTAAGTTTGAGCGGTAATAATGGAAACAATACTAGTGATCACATTACAAATTTTCATGTATGGTGCTCTTTGAATTCATTAAATCATGATTATGTTTGATTGAGACTATTTCAATGCACCCTCACGGTTCCAACTGTAAAATGGTATATAAAGCTTCATGGGCGCACATACTAGACCTTTAATTACTTACCCATGGTATTCCTTAATCACTTTTAGTTGTGAGTTTGCTACGATGCCAGTATCGAACTCTTGTTGACCTTTCTACAAGACAAGACAACACATATTTCCGACCATATTCAAGAGTGGCATAGACGAAAGTGATTGATGAAGGCCAACATTCCATCGGAATTCTCATTGGAATGGTTCCTTATGTCCTTCCTACTTTATATAATGAAGGATGTTTCAACGTTCAGAGTGACGACTGAGGAACATGAGATTTTTTGAGCTTAGAAGTTAGACCTAATTTATGCTCGGTCTAGGATCCTTTATGATATTATTCCTAACACACAATTGTCAAATCATGAGCCCAAGTTTAAAGCCGGTCCACATACCTATGTCATTGTTGGCTCTGCAAGTGCGAAAGCTATGAACCAGTTTACACATCAAATGCAAAATTTGTCACTTAACTAGTCTACAGTCGGACAAGCTATGACTTCATCTACCCCCACCCAATCGAAGGATGTACACTCTATGCAATTGTTGAACCAGAAGGGTGACCAGAAACTAGAACAGAATAGGAAAAGGGGGAAGAATAATAAGAAGGGTTGGAATAAAAAGGAGAATGCTAATTCTAACAAGAATGACAAAAAATGTTGGGGAGACAAGAAGAATAAATGGAAGGTTAAATTCCCATGTAATCTTTGATAGAATTTTATCATTTAAGCAATATGATCTTAGGATATGATCTGAGAGAATAACATGCACAGCAATAAATCACAAGAGACAAGAGACACAAAGAATTTTCCTTGGGGAAACCCTAAAGGAGAAAACCCCGTAACTTCCTTGGAGATAAAATGAGCACCAATGGCAACAGTGAAACCCAAAGACAGAAAAGATGATCTCCAATAGCTATTCTCTCTCTCTCACTTGAGAGAGCATCTCCTCTCTCACTCATGCGCCCCAGTGAGTGAGTGTGTGTGTGTTATAAATACAGAGGCTCACTCTCTATTTATATTCTTTCGTTCACTTAATTTCCACTCCAACAAGTTGGCCTCACTTAACAATTACTTGCGAGGGCCGACATCTCTAGGAGAGTCTAATAACCCTAGTTCCCCACAACTATGGGGACTTTTCCCTCCGATCAACAAGGTGGGTTAACCTTGACTCAATTTTGGGGACTATTTCCCTGACTTACAATGGAGGGTTAACCTCAATGACTTTACATAACTTGTTTACATTATTGAATCTCTCAATCAGAACATCGAGGCATGACATGACTCAATTACATTATAGATACTTCTCGGAATAAACATCGGGGTACAATACATAAGATATACAAGTGAATACATTCCAAAGTTACAAATACATCAACACTCCCTCTTAACTAGGAAGGTATTCTCTTGACACAATTTATCAACACAAGTATTCTTCTCTGTATCATTTGGATCATCATCAAGTCATGTTCAAGTCATCTTCATCAAGTCTTGATCATCACTTGATCTGGATCATCATCAAAGTTGGATCATCACTGGATCATCATCATCATCACTGCTTCCGCTATCTCAATCAAATGGTGCTATCTCTTCATTCTTCTTGTCACAAGAAGTTCTACAAAGCTAGCCCTTTTTCATGCTGGTTGTAGGCCTAGACTCCAAGTAGGTATTCATCTTATTCAGCACTTATATCTGACCATGAGAGGAACACATCCAAGAAACATGTCAGAATGGCCTGCCCAGCACTTACATCTTTCTTTCTCAAAGAATGGCTCTCATCTCTAGGCCGAGTTTCAGTCGCAGACTAAAACAAATTCCTGGTAACTGACCAGGTGCCTCCATTCTCCCAGAGAATGGCCTCTCAACACTAATTTGAGCTTTAGCCCCAGACTGAATCAATTCCTGGTAACTAACCAGGTGCCTCCATTCTCCCAGAGAATGGCTTCTCAACACTAAACTGAGCTTCAGTCCCAGACTGAATCAATTTCCTAGTAACTAACCAGGTGCCTCCATTCTCCCAAAGAATGGTTTCTGTAGGTATTCATCATCTTTGGACATACTGTGGAATCCTTGGGACTGATTACGTGCGTCAACAAAACCTTGAAAGAGCATCCTAGCACAGACTATAGGATCTCCAAGGATCTTTTACATGTGACCATCACAAAACCTCGAAAGAGCATCCTAGCACAAACTGTAGGATCTCCCAAGATCTTTTCTATGTGACTACCACCACAAAACCTCGAAAGAGCATCCTAGCACAAACTATAGGATCTCCCAGGATATTTTTTATGTGGTCAGGAAAAATCTTAAAAGAGTGTCTTGCAATCTACAAGAACTCTAAAGAGCATCCCAGGACTTTTATGAGCACATATCTCAACCTATCAAATCTCCAGGGATGATTACATGCCTCTAGTAGCAAAACCTCAAAAGAGCATCCCAGCACAGACTATAGGATGTCCCGGGATATTTTCTATGCTACCTGTATCAAAACCTTGAAAGAACATCCTAACACAGACTATAGGATCTCCCAGGATCTTTTTTATGCTACCTGCACAACCTATCCACGACCAACATGTAGAAAACCCTTGAAAGAGCATTCGAGCACAGACTATTGTATCTCTCATGATCTTTTGCATGCTTATCTGTACAATCTATCCACAGAGTATCATAGGCTAATACTCATCACAGCATCATCCCAATGCATATCATCTTCATATGATCATCTTGATCATCATCATAGTATAAACTGAAGCATCATCCCGATGCTCAACACACAGCGCTTACATCCACAACCATGGGAAGGATCCTCCTATCATGCTTGGAATGGCTCCTGCAAATGTGTCCCATCACTTCTTCCTCAAAGTATCTTCTATCTGAAGAACACCAAGCCTCTCTCTAAAGTACTCAAACTTCACCCTGGCTAGTGGTTTGGTCAACACATCTACTATCTGCTCGTCCGTCGCAACATACTGGAGCTTCACTGCTCCTCTCTACACCATATCCCTGATATAGTGATATTTGATCTTGATGTGCTTCGACCTGTCCTGGAACACCGGGTTCTCAGAAAACTTCACACAACTTTGGTTGTCACAAGTAACATCCAATGGGAGATCAAATAACTCAAACAGTAGCTTCATGAGCCATACTGCCTCACAACTAGCTAAACAAGCTACAACGTACTCTGCTTCAGCTATACTCAGAGCTACACAGGATTGCTTCCTGCTAAACCAAGAGATCACACCTGATCCCATACTGAAGCAGCACCCCGAGTTGCTCTTCCTATCAATGGAACTACCTGCCCAATACGAATCCACATAACCCTCCACGTTAATCTTCTGATTCGTATCATACTTGAGCCCATACTCAACTGTACCCTTCAGGTACCTCACTGCATGCTTTCCAACCATCGGGTGAACATGTCTCAATGTGTTCACAACAAAGCAAATATATGGTCTCGTATTTGTCAGGTACATCAAGGAACAAATCATCTGACGATACATCGTGGAATCAACTGTCTCTAATGAAGAAACACTCAATAGCTTCAGGTTCAATGCCATAGGTGTGGTCATGGCCTTGCAATCCATCATCCTAAACCTCTTTAGGATCTCTACTGCATACTTCCCTTGTCCCAGGGAGATTTAATTCGCATTCCACCACACCTCCATGCTTAGAAAGTAGTGCATCATATCCAAGTCCCTCATCTCAAACTTAGAAGCAAGTCTCCTTCTTGCAACTTTAATGATTTCCTCTTTTCTGTCAAGAACAAGTCATCGACATATAACAGGAGCATCACTAGTCTTCCACCTTCAACCTTGAAGAAAATATTGGAATCTGCTTTACTCTCAATAAATCCTAGAGTCATCAGTAAGCTATCCATCCTGTTGTACCATCCTTTATAGGATTTCATCTTCAACCTTGTAGCAAAAGCTAAGATCTTCATCACTCTAGGTGATCTTCAAGCTCCTCATGTATGTGTTATCCCATGGTTGCCTTCTGATTTCATGTAAGGCCTTCTTTCATTTTCAGACATGAGTCTGCCTGTCATGTTTCTTAACTTCCAATGGCTGCAAATGTCTCTTTGTAGTCTATGCCTTTTTTTTGTGAGAAGCCTTGTGCTACGAATCTTTCCATGTATCCCACAATGTTTCCATCTACTGCATGATGGAACTACGAACTTCCCTTCAAGTCTTGATACTACATCCTAGACATCATTCTTCTTGAACTAGTCTTCCCTTTATTCTTGGCTACTTCTTCATCAATGATGTCACTGCATTCATCATATTATTCTTCATCTTGGATTATTTCTCGAACTGTCATCACTTGTTCTTCGGAACAAGTCTCAACCTTCTTTGCTTGTAGGTGATTGTACATGATCTTTCCTACAAGTCATATGCACCAGTTGTATGGTTAGAAACATTTCATAAGGTATATTCATAATGAAAACTTCTTATTCATAAATATATGACCATGCAACTATTTTATCCAATACAACATTCATCCATATCTCACGGAAACTTTTTAGATGACTTCCATCTCTACCAGGACAACATTGAGATTGTGCACTAATCCAATATGTCAGCAAAGAGGTTTCATTCTAGATAAGCAGCAATGGATATTTGTATAGCACCATGAGCTACTTACCCATCACATGCATATTAGTAGTATATTTTCATTAATGCAAACATTCTATCATGCATAATACATCAACTAAGTATAAACAAATGCATAACAAAACAATATCATGAAATGACAATTGAATACTTATCTTTATTTCTTTCGTGGGTAGACTCCTTCTTGAGCCTTTAGCTTCTTCTTCATTCATAACATCATCATTTCTTATCCAAATTCTCAAGAAGGATAAGAGGTTCTTCATATTACTCATTGCTTGAGGTATCTTCTTTGAAGCGTGAAATCCTGATCTTCAGTTGCTCCCATTTTCTTTTCTCTTATTATGAGTTGAGCTTCATCTTGTGTGTACTCTTCCCAAAGTCTGCTGAAAGCAATCACTTCCTTCTGGCACACATTCCTTGAATGAATGAATCCCATGATCCTGGGAGGCCATTCAAGGTGGTTATCACAACTTCTGCATTCTCCACTTCTTCTTCTACCGCTTCAATATGTTCTTTGATTTGAGAGACCATCGTAAAGTATGACTGTATGGTCTCTGCATTCTGAATCTTCACATTCTTTAACTGGTTTCTCAAAGTCATCTTTCGATTTATGTTCTTTCCTTCAAATAGCTTGGTGAAGGAATCAAAAATCTCTTTCGGTTTATTTAGGGAAGACACTTATGGTATAAGGTGATCCTCTATTGAATCAGCAATGATCTTCTTGGCCTTGACCAAGTTCTTCTTATGTAAGGATTTTAGCCTCATCTCCCTCTGGAACGTGAACCTCTCTACTTATGTAGGTGTCCAATTCATTTCCTTCAAGAACTAGTGAGATCCTATACTTCCATGCTTGGAAGTTGTCAGCCTCACCAAGCTTGTCATAAAACTGGTGTGATTAGTCATCTTGAAATGAGAACCTCAACTGTAAATAGAAAAATATTAGATCTTATCGATTTGAGGTGTCCATCCTGGTTCCGGAGCTGGCTGATCTAGGGTTTGTCACAGAAACCTTAATTTTCAAAACTTGGAATCTTTCAGATATTATTGGATAGAAAGATAGACCTATTCAAGGAGATATGTCTAATGTACTCCTTTTCTGAAAATAGTGTAGGGAAGCTCCCAGAACAAGAAGCCCTAGTTTATCAATTTCTTCTGCATAAATGCCTGATACTGTTTCTACGGTATATCTGAAATTAATTCTCCTCTATGTCTAAAAGTTTGTACTGAGGTAACCTCATATATCCTTGTTCCAACACCATAGATTTCATCAGCATTGGTTTTACCAATTGGGACTTATGAGCATTTTCCTAAGGTCACCTGTTTCAGGACTGTTCAGCATAGCGAAGTTGTATAGACTGCCACGTGTCACGGTTTCATATTCGGGGTATTAAAATTTTATCATAGAAATTAAAGTCCGTTCCCTTTCTGGAAAATCTTAAGAAATTTCATTTGGACCTTCGTAGCCTGAGATATAACAATTCTCCCCAGATGTCCTATTTGGGGAGGAATCCTGGGAGAGGCTAGAACCCTAACTTGGAGGAATCATATCTCCTAGAATATAGATAATATGAGGCTAAAAAATGGACACATTGTACTTTAGGAATTTATCTTCGACCTATGAAAGTTTTGGAACCTGATCCTTCTCCAATCTCTAGATATAGAGAATATACCAAAACTATCATTTTTAGTATTTTAGGGTTTTTCAGGCTCGGGGTCAAACTAGGGTTTGACTTTCCCAGAGTTTCACCCAACCAAAAATCTCAACCTAGGTCTCTAAACTTTGATTTTGATGAGGATATTAATACTATGCCAGGCTCAATAAAAAACTCCTCTTTTGTGAAAAGCCCTAATTTCCCACGGAAAAAACTGAAAATGCCCGGAATCAAATTTCGCTTCAATAGAAAGATGCGCCCTTCATTGGAGAGTTGGCCTAGAATCCTTTTTCTGATGGATTGTGGAGAGAGACCCAAAAAGTAAGAATCCATAGCTTCTATATCTGCATAGTGTCTTCTTCTTATGTTAGCTCTGATACCATGTTAGATTTTTATCATTTAAACAATATGATCTTAGGATCTTATCGGAGAGAATAACATGCATGGCAATAAATCACAAGAGACAAGAGACACAAATAATTTTTCTTGGGAAAACCATAAAGGAGAAAACTCTGCAAATTCCTCAAATATAGAATGAGCACCAATGGTAGAAGTAAAACCCAAATATAGAAAAGATGATCTCCAATAGCTGTTCTCTCTCTCTCTCACTTGAGAGAGCTTCTCCTCTCTCACTCATGTGCCCCAATGAGTGAGTGTGTGTGTGATAAATAGAGAGGCTCACTTTATATTTATATTCTTTCGTTCACTTAATGTCCACTACAGCAAGTCAGCCTCACTTAACAATTACTTACCAGGGCTGACATCTCTAGGAGATTCTAATAACCCTAGTGCCCCACAACTGTGGGGACTTTTCCCTTTGATCAACAAGGAGGGTTAACCTTGACTCAAATGTGGGGACTATTTCCCCAACTTACAATGGAGGGTTAACCTCAATGACTTTACATGACTTGTTTAAATTATTTAATCTCCCGATTGAAACATCGAGGCATGACATGACTCAATTACATTATAGATACTTCCCGAAATAAACATTGGGGTACAATACATAAGATATATAAGTGAATACATTCCAAAGTTACAAATACATCAACAATATTTGTGGAGGATACCATATCACGCACTTGTTCCATAGTAATGATTTATGAGGCCTTGAAACTGATCACACAGAACACAGCTATGCTGACAGACCCCCTTCCACATAATCAAAATATTACTTCGAGGACTTCAACCACCAAAAGTGGCGCTGGTGGAAGTCAAAACTCATCAGGCTCGGAAAGTGGTCATGATTGTGTCAATATAATGCCAGTTGTACATGTTGCAACCTGTTCATGTGGTTATGGTTTTTTGCAACTGCCCATGGATAAATACCCTTTTCCTTAAAATATTCCTTTGGAGATTGAGAAGCCTGAGACTATGCCACACACACCGAAAGGATTCATGAAGAACTCGATGCACAATACTAATGCTCAAGCCTCCAAGCACTATTCTATCTTCGAGGATTTGGGTCACACTACCTGTGCTATGTCGACCTTAGAGGTTCTTCATACTTGTCCCTTATAGTGGAAAGTGTTTTTAGTTTATTTAGGAGAGGATAACCCAAATGACCCTAGTTTCATCATGTTTAAGACTCACAATTTCCATCCTTGATTTCCTTACCATGTGGATTTTCAAGTCCATGTGGAGTGTTTGAACAGCATAGTTAAACGTATAGTTATTGATGAAGGAGTTGTGACCTATGTGATGTCTCTAGCCTATTGGAAATGCCTTGGCTCTCCCATGCTATCTAAATCCATGATTATGCTGACAGATTTTAATGGATGTTCCTTTAGACCGCATGGCATTATTCCTTCCCTTTAGGTCTAGCTAGGGGGGAATACCATGCCGGTCGATGTTGAGGTGGTTGATATGCCCCTTGACTATAATATTTTACTAGCTTGAAACTGGATTTATGTAATGAAAGAGATCATTTCATTGGTATTTCGTGTCATGTTCTTTCCTTACGAAGATAGAATTATGATGATCGATCAATTATCATTTGATAATTCTAGTTCCTTAACATCATCGGGTCCCACTATATTGGTAATTGATAATTATCAGTCGACAACTGAGAATGTTGGTGTCATAATGTATCCTTCATTGATGGGAACTTTTAATTTTTGGCACCAATTCTAGCTATTGATTCTACACTTGGTGGCATTCTGTCACCTTTCAGTATGGTCTCGTTTCGTACCTCGTATTTGAGCGATCTGTGGACTCTCGCTTCCCTGGTTATTTCTAATGAAGGTCCCTCACCCACTAGCACATAAATTCCATTGTCTATAATGTAGACTTCCTACCAAGTTGTACTTGATATCACTATAGACTATGATCCTTCCCCTTCACGGATGGGAGAGGAGGATCTCTTGGTGCCTCCTGCTTGGGTGGTCACTTCGTCATGTTCACATGACTGCCTCGATGACATTTTTCCTTCAAATGAAGCTATTATTGATGCCATGACCGGTCCAGAAAATCCATGGGAGGAGATTCATCATCTATATTACTTCCTCCCATATCTCTAACAGATTGAGAATGATGAATTTCAGATGACCTTAAGCGAGAAATTTAGGCATCTTGTGGTCCCATTAAGTATTCATGGTATATACGCCAAAGGGAACATGGAAAACATATCACCAACCATTCTGATCAACATTTCTCGAACCCCTGGTAAAGTAGAGAACATTTATATCAGTGTTGATTGTTCATTTAAGGAGATTCAAACATACACTGAGCTATTTAAATAATTTTGTGACGTATTCGCTTTGTCGTGTGAAGAAATGCCAAGGATTGATCCCCTTATTGTTGAACATGAAATAAAAATGTATCCCAATGCTAAAGTTTTTCAACAATGTTTACATGTTGTGAATCCTTGTAAGGAACCTGTCATTAAGGCTGAGCTAGAGAAGTTTCTTAAGGTCAGTTTCATCTACCCAGTTCCCTTAATCAAATGGGTATCCAACCTCATTCTCGTGGATAAGAAGAAGGGGACCATCTGTGTGTGTACTGATTTTAGATATCTGAATAAGTTCATTCCTAAAGATAATTTCCCCACGCCATTTATTGATAATATTTTGGATGAGTGTGTATCAAGCGATATTTTTAAATTTATGGACATTTTTTCAGGTTATAATCAGATCCAAATTAAACCCAAAGATCATAATAACACTGCATTTATATGTCCTTGGGGTACTTTTGCATACCGAAAATAACTTTCAGCCAGAAAAATGGCGGAGCTACTTTTTCAGTGGGTGATGACCTTTTCCTTTCACTACCTTAAACGAGTTAGGTGCATTTCAACGACCTCGCATCTCACTCTCACAAGAGAGTGGATCATCCAACACATCTTTGTTTGGTCTTTGAAATATGTTGTCGTTATTAGATTATGTTGAACCCTCAAAAGTGAATATGTTGTCTAATGATTGGTCGCTTATTAGGATTCATTGTGTTAAAGGAGGGGATTATGCTCAATTCATTAAAGGTTGACTCAACACTTCAATTTCCTCCCCCACACACAATTAGACAACTTCAGAATCTCTAAAAGGATGGATAATTTCTTATGTTGTTTTTTTGTGAAATAGAGTCAATTTGACCAAGGGTTTTATGTGCTTATTGAAGAAGGATATTACGTTTTTATGGGATGAGCGAGCCCAGGAATCCTCCGAAACTCTTACAAAATCCTTGGCATCACCCCCTTTTCTTAGTCCACCAAACTATGGTAGATATTTCTTACTATATGTGGTCGCATCTCAAGAGAAAATTAGTATGGATCCAGTTGAAGAGGATGATTATCTACATGAGCACACTATTTATTATCTTATCCAGAATCTCATCAATGCAGAACTATGATATACTCACGTGGAGAAGTTGGACTTAATGACTGTTCATACATTTCAACAATTGAGACACTATATCTTACTTCGTTAGACCATGTTCATAGTGCATATCAGTCCATTTTATTTTTTCCTTCTAGGAGAATGAGAGGGGGGAAATATAATAAATGGATTATTATCTTACAAGAATTCAACCTTGATTTTGTTTCGACAAAATATAAGAAGTATTTGGTATTTATGGAACTGATGTCAAATCTCCCTAGGCTCGATGAGGATACGATTCATGAGGACTCATTGGTGGATGAGCACATTTTCCTCATCTCGTCTATATACCCTTGGTATGGTGATATCATCGCCTATCTGTAGACTTTGAAGATCCCTCTACATCTATCCAAGGATGAATGGCGATGCTTACATCATAATGATAAGAAATACCTCATCATTGGTGACACTCTGTATTGTTTTGGGGTGGAATCTATTTTGTGTCTTTGTTTGACTCACGAGGAGGTTGAGTTCGTGCTTAATGACTACCACGATGGGGCATGTACTGGTGGTCATTTATCTAGGATTTCTATAGCTCAAAATATTTTGATAGTGGGTTATTATTGGTCGTCGAGACTTAAACATTGCAATAATGTGGTCAATAGATGTCACCCATGCTAGGTGTTTTCTCGGAACATGCGCTCGCATCCCGCCTCGTTAAACCCTTTTATCATGGTTGGTCCCTTCACAAAGTGGAGGGTGGATTTTATGGATTGTAACCCAACTTCAGCTTGGGGCACCATCATATTATTGTGGTCATGGATTACATCATGAAATGGGTAGAGACTATATCTAGAGTCAAATCCGATGGTAAGATGGTTTCTCACTTCCTATTCAATCAAATCATCACTCGGTTCAGGATCCCGAAGGATACAGTCATTGACCATGGTTTTCACTTCCAGAATACGATGATGGCTGAATTAGATTTGAAGTTTGGGTTTAAGCAGGAGCATTCTTCCTCTTATTATCCCCAAGCGAATTGTCAGATCGAGGATGTTAATAAATCTCTTAAGGAAATTATGTAAAAAACCATCGCATAAATCAAAACCAATTGGCATACCATGATGAACCACGCTTTGTGGACTTACTCAATCATGGTTAAGATTTCCATCGGTTTTCCACCATACCAATTGGTTCATGGGGTGGAGTCAATTTTATCGATTGAATGTGAGATCTATTCCTTGAAGCTACGCATAGAGCTCTTGTCTAACATGTATGATTTAAAAGAACAATTAGTCCACCTAGATCACCTTGATGAGCAACGTCGAGATGTTTTTGTGGCGTTAGAAGTGAATAAGTCTCATGTCAAGGCCTAGCATGAAAACTCTGTCCATCCCCATAAATATAATTAGGGCGACTTTGTCATTTTATATGATCAAGCAAGTGATCCATTGGGGGTAGGTAAAATTAATCTTATGTGGCATGGTCCTTAAATTGTGAGGTGTGTCCTAGAAAAAGAAGCCTATAATTTAGAATACTACGAGGGTAACATCCTGAAGGAGCCTAGAATGGGATCTACCTTGTATACTACTGTACAATTTTACATAGTTTTTGGTTTCCTTGTAGTGTCACCAATTTGTTCACATGCTTCTTATTGCTTGGCAAATGTTGATGGAGTCTTTGATATATTTAGGATTTGCAGATGGTTCTATCCGACATACATGTAACTTAGCTAATTTCGCTTGGTTTATTTACGCACCTGGGGGTCAGCTTGTGTCTTCAGGAGGGTTATGCCTCTAGCCTCCCTCGAATAATGTGGCCAAGTATAGTGTTGTAATTGAAATATTAATAGATGTCATTTCAAATGGTATTCAGTCTTTAAAGGTCCTCCAAGATTCACAGTTGAGTGTGTCACAATTAAATGACATGTACCATATTATAGATCCTTAAGGGTAACATTGTTGAATGCCATTTTGATTACATTACATACATTCATATACCTAGGCATTATAATAACATTGTCAATTCATATACAAATTACATTTTAGATTGGCATTTGTCACATAATTAAAGAAGAAAAAATGTGTATAAACGTTAACATTTATATTTAGACACGGGTACATATATCAAACTGGTATTTATAAGTTTTTTTTCCAAAAATATGGTGTCATAGTACAGAAATGGACCTCGATCCCTCAAAATATACATGTCCTATACAAAAATATTATCACAGCATCTATGCATGTGGGCCTGGATGATGATCATGGTAGCACACTACAACATTCACTAAACTTCCGAATATTCTAACCCACAAATAGGGTACCCCGACCACATGTCTCTACATCACCTCGGGTAGGTCCTTGACCTATAGCATAGGGATCCTATGTGTCAGACAAGCCAATTTTCCTTTTACATTTTGCAGCATCTTATCGACATCAACGTCGATCATCTCATCTCCTCCACCCCTATGTCGATGCCATGGGAAGCCCTCTGGTCGTCGTGGACCTATGTCTGCGCAAATGAACCTAATGTCAGTACTTGATACCACCAAAAACATGTTTTGATTTCCTTATTTCAAAAATACAAAAAAAAGAAATATTCCAAAAAATACAAAATAAATCTCACCGATATCATCGAATGTGGACCTTGGTGGTAGTGACATATCTCTATCTCCATGGAAGACGATGCTTGCATAGGGATAGTAATCTATGGTGATGATTTATTGCTTCCACCAGTGGAATAAATCATCAATGAATGGAGAAGGTGTTATGCCCCATCCTAACCTCCACATCACTTTAGTCCAGCGATTCTAGGCTATATCTTGTAGACTATAAGGAGGTGCCTCAACACTGGGACTAGGGATCGATACCCGCTCAAAGAAGAAATAGCATAATATGTTGGCGAACCCAAAATTCTTAGTCTGACCAAGCTTGCATTCTGCCAGTTGATGTTTCATGCTACCAAACAAGGAAGTTCTCCAATCATAGATAATGGTCCTCATACATTCTACCGTGTAGAACATGAGAGGCTAAGATTATTGGTGTAGTGATGTCGATCCTGCTATTCTATCTATAACTAGAATGATCACTTTAGGACTGATTCTATGAATTGCATTGATGGATGGGACTTAACTTCCCACTTTTTTAGTATGGGGAAGGAAATATATAGTTATATAATCATCAATACTCTTACCCCCACCTACACTGTGATCCATCATATTCACTACCTCACCTCAACGAGATAGTCCGGTGATGAAATATATGTATTCTACCTCAAGTTTTAATGGCATCCCATCTAGTATGAATGCCTCTGTGTCTGTATCCCAATAGTTTACAAGCATTTGAAGTAGAATTGGTTGAGCTCTCATGTTCCCAAGGTTCCAAAACTTGGGTATTCCACATCTTTTCAATTCTTGTTGGGAATCCAAATTACCATGCACAACTTTATCAACATCTTCATGCTCTCTCTCCCTCCACTCAAGCACCATCTTACAAAGGATAAGAGATTCCGTGAGGTTCAACATTTAAAAAACAACCTTCATGGTGTTAGACGTGGGTCACAGTTTCAATAGATGTGTGGCCATGTGGGAAACCTTGGATTTTCCTGCGTATATCTTGCCCTATATGTGACTTGGTGACTTGTTCACTCACGTGGGACGGGAAGCATACTTTGTGTGGAAAAAATTTATAAAAAATCCTTTAGAACTTGAATTAAATTTAATAAATTGAAAGAGCATGAATAATGGATTTACCTGATCCCAATGGTTGTTGATTTCATGGCATGTATCTCCTGGAATCTGCCTTTGAAGGTTGAAGGTCCAAATAGCTCCAAAATCACTATGAGGGGTAAAAAACCAAATGGTATGGTAAATGGTCAATTTCTTACTATTTATTAAAAAAAATTACCCACTTTACTATAGTTTAGACCCTATAATTATTATTTACAATTGTTTTGGACTAATATTGTCATTCAAGGTCCATTTTTTATGTAGTTTCTCTTATCCTTAGTGGATTTTGATCGTTTCTGAGCTTGTTCACACCTGTGGCATGTATAAAATATTAACTGGAATATTGGATAGGATCATATTGTGCTTGCATTTTTGCATTGTCACATGACTATGTCACTTAAAACATAGGTACGAACCCACTTCTTAATGACACAGAACCTCCTTGCTTCTTATAGAAATCTCTTTATGTAAGGGGTAGAGATTTCCCAACCATGGGTACCCTAGTTAGATCATGTCTTGCCATTTGGTTCCGATGTTAAGTTTCCTCCTTAATTCTAGGAGTCCCTTGTAGTCCTGCCATGACTTCTAGGATCAACTTCATGTTCTTTCTTATGTTTTATATTGGTCATCTCATTTAGGGATTCTCGTCTTATATCTAGTTGTAAATTCATTGCATGCGCCTGCTTGCCTTATTGATATTAATGCCGGCTCACCGCTTTACTTTTATAAGCCATCTTTCCCAATCTTGTTTCAATTCTATCCAAGTAGAGCCTCTTATTTATCCTTTGTAACTTGATCACCACTCACCCTAGAGTAAACATTCCCCTGAGTGTCCTTATCCCGCGTTTATTTCCTTGCATTGAGCATATGTATGTTCCACTGCTTGGAAATAGTTTGCTTAACCGCGACACTAGTTTCCTCTTTGTTGTACTATAAGCACATTTTATTATTTTTCAAGCTTTATAATATGAAAAATACTGAAAATAAAAATAAAAATAAAAAAATCTGGACGGGAAATGATATTCTCTTATATTGGCAGATGTCGTGTCACCTTCAAACAGAGCATAGTTTATGAGTATAATCATCATGAATTGGGTTTCTAGTATGACCTTAGGATTTGTACTCATTCTTTAGATATTTCTTCACTTAATGGTTAAGCTTCCAATAACCATGGAGACTCTATTGATTCCTCATGTGTCACAGAGTTTTCCTAGTTTTCACATTTGAGTCTATGCTTCCTAAGTGTTTCCATATGCCTCGTGCTCTTGTTTGAATGAAGTATTTATCCAGAGTCATCCATTCCTTAGTTATATTGAATTTTCAAGTCGACATTTCCTGGTACATCATAAATATGTGTTCCTACCTAGCACCATGGGCCTACTTTCATCATTGGTAGGTGACCTTAAACTCAGCATATGACATCTCATCATTGGTCACTGACTGAGTTGTTTCCCTTGTGTTCGACAACAAGAAATATATTCATACATTGGGATTCATGTTGTTTCTTGATTCCATTAGACCTTATTAGTGGTTTCCTCACCTCTGTCATTAGTTCTCATCATTGGCTTCTATTCAAAGGGTCTCTTTCTCATGCTACTCTCATTCAATATGCATGTGAAGCGCACATGGTTACTGGTTCGTGTACATCTTGTTCATCCGATTTCTTCCAAATAATCCATCCTTGTTGAGTACCTCATGTTGGTTGATGGGGGGTTCCTTAATTCCCTCCTTCTAGTGGATTCCATTCCATTGAATTTACATCATTTATTCTGGAATTGGGATCTGGAGTCATTTGAGTGGCTTGACGCTTGCAGTCATCAGTGGCAGGTTCTATCGCCATCAATAGATTAGGAATACATAAATATCTCTTGCTTGATGGATTATTCAATTGTTTGACATCAACACCTGTATTCGCACTTGTTTATTGCACTCGGTACCTTGACACCCATTTTCATCATCGAAGGGTTGTATCGTGTCAGTTAACAGTATACCTCAATTAACGTTATTCAGATGATGTTTCATCATTTTTGACCTCAACACCTTTATTCATATGATTTGACATGTACCATCGGCGATTTGTGTAGAATACCTCGAAGTATGGTGGCATTACATATATGCTAATACCTTGATCGCAACAGTACCTACAGGATTTCATTTCTCATACCAGAGCAGTGCACTTTATCATGTACCAGATGTCTTCATTCAGTATGGAGACTAGACTCCACGGTGTATTGTACATGGTTGTGACCACTTATGACATATGTTGATTATGCTTATACATGGACATTGTACTTATATGTATCCAATACTACTATATATACTATGTATCACAGTCATGTATATAGAGTTATCATTGTATTATGTTGATGAGTGGCTTGTTCTTCCACCTGGATCTTCACTACTCCACTTCAGGAACTATTATAATGTATTTTGTCCATTGTGTGCCCCTTTGACCTCACACATTAGGGGGCATATGTTATACCGTGATTTTAAACACCTTATGCATTATGCATTGATGGACTTCCCTTGTACCTATGTAGACTCACTATACCCCCCCTACTCAGTATAGTCTAATGCTTCTGTTTAACCCTTAAAAATGATTTTTTGAAGGCACACATGAGTCAAGAGCTATGCATCTCATGTATAGGCATCCTACATCATTACAACCCACATACATAGGGTTGTGCTAAAAAAAACAAAAAATATTTGGAGTTTTCCTTAGCAAGTAACGAATAGATTGATCCTTGTCCTTCCATATGCCTACAATTAACGCTTTGATTCGACCCTCCATTTCCCATTTCAGGGATATATATTGATCCATTATGAAGCATTGGAGGAGGATAAACTTTGAGAGAAATTATAGAAAAAAATTTCCACATTTCCATATACTTGAGTTTGCATCCTTTTTTTTTATAGAACTCTTTGTGTTCATCTCCCAAGCTCCTATTGTCTTTGTGAGATTTCCTTGCTATGGAGGATTGAAGTGGTGGAGACCCAGGTGGGGGAACTTGGTTTCTTGGTTTCGACAAGGTGCCGACAGAGGTTGTCACATTGTATCTTTGTTTTTAAATTAATAGAAATATCCATTTCTCGTCCAAATTTCATGTTCAATTGTTTATAATTGTATCCATGGGTATAGTTTCTTTATACATGTTTAAATGGATTATGCTAGTTTGAATGCTAACATTTAATATATTTTTTCCTTGGATATATATTTGTTGTTGAGGGAAAATTATAGGGAACAAGCATTTGATCGTGAGCTCGATAGTGGTATTCTTTGAACATCCGATTGAGGTATGGTTTCTATCCCTTAGTTGTTAGTTTCTTTTATTTATATAGCATATTTGAGAATGGATGTGATTTATGGTGTCAACCTGTCTGTTGTGGTCCACCCCAAGCCATAGGAATATTTTCTCTGAAACAAATCCCTTATCTGGATCAAAAGGAAAAGAAGAAGGATTTATCACATATACAATGCTTTAGGTGCAAGAAATATTGTCATTATGCAAACAAATGTCCAAGTTCAAATAAAAGGAAGCATGAATCCTCAACTGTTGATGTTGATGAATTCTCCCCTCACAAGGGACAAAGGAATGATGATCCTAAATAAAGTACAAAGGATCGTATGAAAGAGTTATTCTTCTAGTTCTTCCCTAAGTTGAGGCGATGAGATGAAGATCCAAGTGGTGATAGAATCCCAACAAATGAAGACCAGTGGACTCTCAAAGGAGTTTGTGGGATCCCACCCACAAAATAATGAAAGATAATTGTTTGATTTTACATGCTCCGGCAGCTTAAATCTGGTTGTTTTGAATATGTTTTATGCATATCTAGATTCCTATGAATTGTTGAGCATGTAATATAGTTATTTTATTGAAAGTAGGATCATGTAGTATGTATTATGATTTAGCTCGTAATATTGCACAACAGTTAATGGATCCCTCTTGGATGGCATCTCCTTATAACATACTTAGAGTAGTGCACACTCTTGATGGTATGTTATAATGGAGACTGCAAGCATCCAAATAATAGCCATGTGTGTGTTGTGCCGAAGCATTGGCTAAAATATGCCTACATACCTGGATAAATTAATGTTGATGCATTGATTTGATTATGAAATGTTTCTAACCATCTGACGGGATTTAACTTTTAGCGAATTTTATGTCCTACAAGAAGAGGATGATGAAACTTGGTCTGAAGGAGAAGTGATCCCTTTTATATGCATATGGATCAAAAGTGGAAAGCCACTAAAATCCACCTAAAAGAATGACTCTCATTCCAGAAAGAAGGATAAATTTTGGTTCAAATGGTTAAGAGTAATTCATGACAACAGACGGATGAGGACCAAGTACATACGATTCATAGGCCCAAAATGATCTCACGTATAAATTTGGTGATTAGAAGTGGAATGATTCTATGGATTTTGGCCTCTCTGCTACAGTTGTTCATCTCTTTGATGATTATGGAAATCAATTTCTTTCTAGACAGAGTCATAGAAAATGGATTCTGGAGGGAAAACGTTACTCAGTCAATTTCTAAGGAGATAAAGGGAGTTATCCCTCAAGATGAGGATCCTAGCCTATTGCATATGATGGTGTGAAACCTGAGGAAGTCTGCCTAAGTTAAGGAAGAGCACATTTTGATATCAGAATAGAGCTAGCATGATGATAATGATTACATAGCTACACTGATGATGTTGCTACTGACATTCAAGAGGATCATCAATGAAACTAGTCGTCACTAGGGTGGATACTTACATTGTATTTGTGAACTCCTCAGAGAGGGAGTAGGATGATCAGCTACAAAGGGAGCAAGATTCTCATATGCACAGCAAAATTCTCCAACGCAAAGGGAGACCTCTAGGACAACTTGTAATGGGGTCGGATATTAGTCTCTTAATACTCTCCCATACAGGTGCATGAATTCAGTTATGTGATTATTTCATTTTCATTTCATGTATAGAATAGGGAAGGACATAAATGCATGCCCCGATATATTTGATGGCTCTATTATCTCATATGTGTGCAAGTTCTTAGAATATTCTACGAGATCAAACTAGTACTTGAATCCCGAACAACTTGTGATGGTTTGGGGGACTATCCCTTAATGAATAGTGTTGATGCATAATGTAGGTGTTTCCCTAATTAGGGGTGAATGGCTCTGTGAGGGATAGAAGCTTCTCTTAGTCATCCTGAGATGGGATTTGGATATTGGTCCCTAGTTGAACACACTATCCTCCTAGAGGTTGATGCATTGAGCAAGTGTTCCCCCAGTCAGGGGTGAATGGCTCAGAGCAGGACAAAAACTTATCCAAAAAATCCTAAGATAGATAAGGGGAGATTGGTCCCTATTTTCATACATCCTTCTAGAGTCTGAGCATCGATAATTCCTTCAGTATTTTCCTTTTTGACTCGGCTAGAAGTGAATGACCCTAGGTGGGATAGAATATTCTCCTAGTCATCATGAGATGGGATGGGGATATTGGTCCCTATTTGCTCAGAGGGCAATGTCCCATACACTTTTTGATGGAGTGGGGAGATAAATTTCATGATTATATCCCTTGGTAAGAGGGAAGGATGATTTTACCCCCTGAAACATTGTGGATTGGGGAGATCGGTTCCATGATTATATCCCTTGGTAAGAGGGAAGGATGATTTTACTCCCTGACACTCTATGATGGAGTGGGTAGAGTGATTACATGAGTATATCCATTTCTAATAAGAAAGTGTGATTCATAAATAGACATATACCTTTATTATAAACAAGTACCTCTACTCGTTCAGGTTCTCAGCCAGGTATGGGAGAAATCCCATCAACAATATAGATATACAGGTAGTAGATGGTCATGTACAATGGTGCCTCTGATCGTCCAGGTTCTCAGCTAGGTATGGGAGAAATCCCATAGACAATAGAGATGGATAAGTAGTATATGGTTGTGTACATTGGTGCCTCTACTTATCTAGGTTCTCATCCAGGTATAGGAGAAATCCCAATCGGAAGTAGAGACAGACATGTAGTAGATGGTTGTGTGAAGCATGTCTAGGTTCTCATCTAGGTATGGGAGGATCGCATCGGCAGTAGAGATAGACTGATAGTAGATGAGATGTTGATTGATGTACTCTATGATGGACTATAGAGAGTTGTAGATATGATAGATACACCGATGGACTAAGTGGATCATGAGAAATATCTCAGATATCCTAATTGGAGAGGCTAGTGCACACTCCCAGACACTCAGTAGAGTGGGGAGATATCCCATACATCATCAGATTGAATGGAGAGTTTGGCACACACTGGTACTCTTCCACTCACTGAAGGCCTAGTTGAGTTGGTGCATGTTCCTCGAAGGACTAAGTTGAGCTGAGGAACATTGTATTAATGATGGATTCACAATGGACCAGGATGATGGACTCTCCAATGGACCTTGCAAAGTTGTGGAGATAGTGCATCTTCTTCGATGGAATGGATTGAGATGATGCACAAATATTGATTTGTTGACACTTCTTGATGGACTGAGATTGTGTTGGAAGACCTTCCTTATGGAGTAGAACCGTGATGTATAGATTATACACAATTAATATTATGTCTATAGTTACTTTCATATCAATATGAAAAAATAAAAAATTACACTTTTTGTTTTTCAAGAAGATTATGAAAATTCCAAATGATGAATAAGGATATCCTAGACATTTCAATAGGGATGTCCAAAATATTGTATAAGGATATGGACAAACAAATTAACATAATTGCATCCCAAGAGGAGCCATCTCAACAACAATGAGCATCAAATGTATGTAATGATATTCAAATATGGGAGTGTTGGAGTAGTAGCTGCATGAGGCACCACCTCATATGTTATCCCAAGAAATAATAAAATTAGAATACCATGTCCGGAGAATACCTTCCTTGTTGAGAGGGAGTGTTGGATATTGTGCAAATTTGGAAGTTATTCTTTTTGTAATGTTTTGTACCTCCTACAGGAGATTATATTGAGGTAATCAATCATGTAAAACTTTGAAAGAATTAATGTAAACTTGGGAAATAATCACACAAGAAAAAGAATTAAATAAACCTTACTTTATCTTTTCATAAGACAAGTAGGTCCACTGGGTCAAACTGCCCCAAAATAGTGGGCAGTTTGCTCCAAACAGTGGGAAAAACCACCCCAGTCAAGTCGACCTAGTTAAGACTAGTTAGGTAATTCCAATAAGGGGAAAGCCACATTTTGTGTGTATAAAGAGAGATATAACCTCTCATTTGGAAATTCAGTCAAGGAAAGTTTGCACTAGTCAAGGAAGGCTCGCTCCTGCAACTAGAAAACTAGTTTTTTGAGGTTTTCAGTTTGGAGAAGTTTCTCTCTTGTTTTCTTGGGGTTTGTGCTATGATTGTCTGGATGTACATCATTCTATATTGGAAGATATGATATAGAGAGAGACAGTAGAGTTGTATTGTCTATGGTTGGGAGGTGATATATCATCACCATGGTAAAATGAGCTCCACACCCAGTTTGTTTTTGTGAGTTGTATTTCTTTTGGTGATCTTGGTTTTGTAGCTGTCAATTTCTAACACTCGACAAGTGTGGCACACTTCGATTGGAATCCCCTCAGACTGATGTTGGTGACCATTGGGAGTAGGATACTGGCATGAATTTTTGGAAAGAATTCTCAGTGAATGGCATGTTAGAGAGCCAGGGTATAGGGCACATCAAGGAAGCTTGCAGAAGCATGCACGTCAAGTGGTTTGGCGAGGTGCACTAGAAAGACTTGGTATAGTTCAACAAGTGGGGAGTCAGCTTAATGGGCGACGTCGAACACTTACATAACAAGGAATAGTTGGAGTGGAGTTTGTGTAAATACTATGGAATACTGGCGCGGGGCATGTGACTATGCTAGGGTTACACCTGGTGGCATTCTTGGTGTATAAGTATGCAGAGAAGCTCATCCAAAGAAGGATCTCAGATTGGAAGGAGAGAGAAGGATAAGGAATCTCTCCCAAGACGGAGTTTGAAATCCAAGACAGTTTTGTGTAGGTCACAATTGGGGCTTGCCTAGCACTCGTGGTAACTCGAATTGGGAGCCTTATGGCAGAAGACATAACAAACGTCCATTGGAGAAGTGTGTGACTTGTGCAACCCGACTTGGGGAATAGGTGCGATAGGATCAAGTTGTAATTTCACGACAGTGAGGATATTGAAAGGAGATTGTATAAATTCTTGGGGTTTCTTCGATGGCAGCTTGTTGGGTGCACCATGTAGTAGGATGACCTATGGGCATCCCTACCATTGTACTATTGTAATTTTGTAATCTAATATCTTATATAAAAGAGTTGCGACAAGCCTGGTTAGGGTTATCATCTATCATACTTGTGTTGAAAATTGTACATGGGATGTCTTTTTTCTGTTTATGTTCCAGTACTAAAATTGGCTAGGTGTTTGATTTCTATAGAAGACTTAACATAGTCAGTCAAGGAAAGTTTGCATTAGTCAAGGAAGGCTCATTCCTTTAGCTAGGACATTGATTTTTTGAGGTTTTCAACATGGAGAAGTTTCTCTCTTGTTTTCTTTGGGTTTGTGCTATATGACTATCTGTATGTACATCATTCTATATTGGAAGATATGAGCTCGAGGGATACAATAGTGTTGTATTGTATATAGTTGGGAGGTGATAGATCATCACCGTGGTAAAACGAGCTCCACACCCAATTTGTTTTGTTCTTTGTATTTATTCTGGTGATCTTGGTTTTGCAACTGTCAAATTTTAACACTCGGAAAGTGTGGCGCACTTTGACTGGAAGCCCATTAAACCTATATTGGTGACCATTAGGAGTGGGATCCTACCATGAAGTTGCAGGAATAATTCTCATTGAATGGAGTGTTAGAGAGCCTAGGCAAAGGGCACGTCAAGTGGTTTGGAGATGTGCACTGGAAATACTTGGTATAGTTCAATAAATGGGGATTCAACTTAATGGGCGATGTCGAACACTTACATAACAAGGAATATTCAAAGTGGATTTTTTGTGAAGACTAAGGAAGACCGACATGGGGCATGTGATCATGCTAGGGTTACACCTGCTGGAATTATTGTTGTATAAGTATGTGGAGAATCTCATCCAAATAAGAATCTTAGCTTGGAAGGCAAGTGAGGGAGAAGGAATATTTCCCAAGAGAGAGTTTGAAATCTAAGATAGCCTTGTTTAAGCCACAGCTAGGGCACTCCTAGCACTCCAAGGAACTCAGCTTGGGAGCCTTGTGGTAGCAAACATAATGAACGACCATTGGAGAAGCGTCTGACTTGTGCAACCCAACTTGGGGCATAGGTATGACAAGCTCAAGCTGGAATCTCATGACAGTGAGGAGCTTCCAAGGATATTTTATACATTCTTGGGGTTTCTTCGGTGGCAGTTTTTTGGGCGCACCAAGTAGGAGGCTAAGTTGTGAGCATCCCTACTGTTGTACTATTTTAATTTTGTAATATGCTATCTTATATAAAAGAGTTGCGGAAATCATGGTTGGGGTTTTCATCTATCATACTTGTGTTGAATATTGTACATGGTATGTGATTTTTTTGTTTATGTTCAAGTACTAAAATTGGCTAGGTGTTTGATTGCTATATAAGACTTAACATACCATTAATCTGAGCATAAGACAAGGAATTGCATAAGTAATATTTTGTTGGTAATTTAGGTATAGTCTGTCAGAGAGCACCCAAGCTAGTATCACCCTTGGGAGGATTTTGGGTAGTGTTGCATAGGTCGAATAACCATAGAAAAATTGGGACTTTGACGCTTTCTTTGGGTATAAAATGTGAAGTAAGTTATCTGAATACATATATGTATGTGTATTTTATAAGAATGAGGATTTATATTTTTTAGAATGTGATAAAATGCTAATTTAAAATTAAAATAAGTTGCTTGAAATGCACCTGTATATAGTAAAGATTGAAAAGGCTTTAAATAATTGGCTTGTATAACAGGTATTGCATAAGGATTCTTCACACCAAATAGAAAGAAACATTGTGACAATACACCTTAAACAGAGACATGGTTGTGTTAACGAACTATCAAAGATGAATGATTACAAGGATTGATTATATTATTCAACATATTTTTATATTTAATTGGTATCAAAGCTCTGGGACGCCCGTTACAAATCCTCATCGTCATTCCAAGTCCAATCTGCGGCCTTTGTTCCGAGTATGCTGCACCCATAAGTCCTCATCTAGTTTCCTACTACACCAGTCATTCGTCATCCGCTGTGGTTTTATGTCCACTATATGTTTCTATCCCTTCTCCCTCTTTCCACTCCCACATCAACCTACTCTTGCTTTCCTCCACCCCTCATAATTTTTTCCCCCGTGCATTCTCTATGCCCACCACTTCCTATCCTACACCTTCCCACCTGTCCTCCTCATCTTCTCCATGCTCCACTCTCCACCCAACGCTTAATCCTTCTACACACATATTCTCCATTATATTTGCACATCTACACACACACCTCCATGGACCATCCTCACACCCACAAAACAAACACCAAACTGTGTATCATCTTGCACAAAATTTCAAAAAAACATATAAATTGTGGCTAGCTAGGAACACACAACCAACAAGAAAAAAACACAATTTAGCATGGATAAAATTCCAACCATCACCAGAATGGGAGATCTCAATTCTACATTAGATAAACTTGATGAAAAAGTCAACAAGAATTACGCAGATCTAAGAGAAGAGATCGAAAAAAAGAATAACAAATTGGATCAAACTGTTATCGGATTTAAGGAAGCATTAAAGGAAGATATAAATACCATTAGAACATGACAAAAACAACATTATGATCAACTTATGTATACCTTATCCAATATGTGTTCCTCTGCTCCCTTTCATACCAATAACCCACTTCTAGATCATTTTAATGCACCTATTCCATGCACGCAAAAAACAAATGACCATCAGACAAATCAAACCTTACAAGGGTTCCACCTTTTTAACCCACCTCTCAGCATCCCAATTCCACCAGCACACAGATACCGAATAAGGGTAAAATTAGAATTAACTAAGTTTGATGCTGAGGAGAAGCAATTTATCGCATGGATTAATAAGGAAGAAGAATACTTTGACATCCAAAATATACAAATCGACAATGAAAAAGTTAAATATGTATCCATGCAATTGGATGGTAATGCATGTAATTGGTACATGTGGTGGAATGCTATAACGAAAGTCTGCAAATTCAACTAGAATAATTTTAAGAACAATATTCTTAAAATGTTCCAAGGTGTAACTAGGAAGGATATTTTTGCTAATATCACCAGATTACAATAGAAGGGCAGTGTAGATGAGTATACCTATGAATGGGAGGCCTTGGTAACCTGAATCCAAGAACTTACAGACGAACAACGTCTTCAAACTTATATACATGGTATGAAACAATACATACAAGATGAATTAGAGATCCATAACATCACAACTATGGAGAAGGCAAGACATAAAGCAAAGGTCGTAGAGAACAAGTTTAACAAAAATTATCAAGCTAATTTCAATAAAGTCCACTCAATAAAGAAACCTCCTCAATAATAGAATGTGGGAACCTCAAAATATATGTCCTCACATCTAAGAGAAGGAAGAAAAATTAGTTTGGAGACCCAGAGTATGAAAGAAGGAGAATGTATACTATGGAGAAAAATGGTAACCCAAACATAGATGCTCTGAAAAGATCCATCCCCAAAAGTTGTATGCATGTGAAGCAGAGGAGTAAGTTGACTCTGATAGTGATGGTTCAAGTGAATGTGATGAAGGAAATCACCAAGACTACGCCTTAGAGTTAGAGGATAATGCTCCAAAAATTTCACTCGCCACCATTACAAGGATATTTGAACCTCAAACCTTAAAACTGAAGGGTCATGTGAATAATAACAATGTCATGGTCCTCATAGATATAGGGAGCACCCATAATTTTTTCAATGTTAATATCACAAAGAGGTTAAACCTATTTGTATACCTTGTACCTAACATGAAAGTTATGGTGGAAGATGGTAAGAAGATTGAAAATGTGGGAAGATGTTGCAAGGTTAAATTACAAATTCAAAAATATAACCTAGAATCCATATTTTTTGTAGTGCCTCTTGTGGGAGTAGACATGGCATTGGGAATTCAATGGTTGCAAACATTGGGTACTTACTCTGCTAACCATCAAGAGCATTTTATCAAGTTCAAGTGGCTAGGGGGAAAGTACAAATTGTACAGATTCCAAACACCACAAATGCAAATGGTTTCCTCACATCAAATGGTGTTACACCTAAAATCCGTACCAATGCTTCAATCCCTCAAAATCCTTGGCTAAGAGCTCTTTTGGATACTTTCTGCTCACTCCTAGCCTAGCTAACGCACTTTTCCTTCTGACACAGAGTGCCATCCATCCCTGACAGTTGTTGCACATTGGAAGAAGGCATTGGTGGTGCCCTTTCCTGCACTACAAGGTGCGTCGACGCACTTACCCTTATTTCAAGGAGCGTCAACAAGCTTAAGGAGGAAAAAATAGAATTGAAGTATGGTGTAGAGGAAATTTGAGAGAGTTTTGTGAGCAAGGGTTTTTATTTGTTGGTAATAGGTGCTGAGTGTGTAGAAGATCTTGTAAAGGAAAAGCTATTAACATCAAGGCTTTGGTTGTAGATTTCTCTTTTCATCTTTTAATACAAAATTTTTTCCCTTTCCCATACATAATTTATGTTAATACTGATCATTTATTATTAGTCTCCTTGATTACTCATATGGATTATTGATTTATCTTGTTACTCTCATCCCTTTTCTAGTTTCTTGTTTTTCTTTGCAGGTATAGTAGATCGCATTAAAATCGGTGAAACAAGGAAAGAATTCCAGATCTAAGGTAAGAGAGTTATTTATTCAAGTAGATCAATTATCTATGGAAAGGATATACGGCTGTGTATTTTTTGTTCTAGACTTGTACCATGCAGGATAGAGGAACAAGCAATGTCTGCACTGGTTGAAGTATTCCTAGTAACAAAATTGGTGACCATACTAGGGATCAAACCCATAATCTCTAGTTTCGCAGACTAGATATTCATAAGGATCTTCATCTTGGCCTTACCTGCCCCTGCAAATGTTACAGAACTCCAAAGTTTGCAAGGGAAGGCAAACTTTTTATATCGTTTCGTCGATAATTATGCCAAGAAAACGCACGATTTCATGTGTTTATTAAAGAAGGATACCCCCTTCGTTTGGGATGACCTAGCGCAACATGCATTCAATAATCTCAAGCATTCCATCATGTGTGCACCTAATTTTCTACCACCCAATTATACTAAGGATTTTCCTTGTATGTGGTTGCATCCCTATCCACCATCAATATGTTTTTGGTTCAAACGGACGAGCACGATCATGAACATGTGATATACTATCTAAGTAAGAGTCTTTTGGACTCTGAAACCCGGTACTCGCATGTAGATAAATTAGCTATGGCCACAGTCATCGGGGTCTAGAAGTTTCTTCACTGCATATTGCTCCGAACGACCACGGTATATGCATATTCTAACCCTGTGTATTACATCTTGACTCGTCAGGTTCTTGGGGGGAAATACTCTCGTTGGATTGTCATTCTCTAGGAATTTGAGTTGGAATTTGGGAAATCCATTTCTAATAAGTCCCTTGTCTTCGGGGAGATTATGTGTGACCTTCCCCATATTACTGAGGGAACAGATCCCATCGATTCGTTTCTCGATGAATCTGTGTTCCTCATTAGTATGTTTGACCCCTGGTATGGAGATTTAATTATCTACCTTCAAACACAATGGTTTCATCCCAATGCAACCCGTGATTAACATTGTCACATCTGCCATCACACTAAATACTACCTTATCATTAATGATACCTTATACCACTATGGAGTTGATACAATATTACGATGTTGTTTAACTCATGAAGAGGTTGAGATAGTTTTGAATGATTTCTACTCCATAGCTTATGGCGGTCATCTTTCTAGGATGGCTACTACCCAGAAAATATTATGCGCCAGGTATTCTTCTCCCTTGATATTTAAATATTGCATAGATTATGTCAAGAAATGTCCACCTTATCAGTTTTTTACATCAAAAAAGCACACCCATCCTGTCATAGCAATTGGTCCCTTTGAAAAATGGGGCATCGATTTAGTGCATTGTATACCTACCTCAATTAGGGGGCATGGTTGCATTATTGTGGTTGTAGACTATTTCACTAAATGGGTTGAGGCTATACCTACTTAAGTCCAAGATGGAAAAATAGCTGCTCTTTTTCTGTTCAACCATTTCATCACTAGATTCGGAACCCCTAGGGCCATTGTGATCGATCGCGATTCACCCTTTCAGAATAAGATGATTTTGGAATTAAGTGCTAATATTTTTTTTTTCCATGACAACTCCACACCCTACTATCCGCAGGCAATGGCCAGGTTGAAGTTATCAATAAAGTGTTAAAACAATGCTTCAACGGATGGTAGGACAAGCCAAGTCCAACTGGAATTTGCAACTATTTTCTTCATTATGGGCCTACCGAACCACTGTTAAGACATCCATTGGGTTTACACCATTTCAATTGGTGTATAGACTAGAGGCTACTCTTCCTATAGAGTGTGAAATCCCTTCCCTGAAACTCATTGTGGAACTACTACCTAACACCACTACTAAAGAAGAATGTTTCTTGTATCTAAACAAGCTTGATGAGACAAATCGCAATGCTACCTTAGCAAATGAGGTTCACAAACGATGATTAAAGATCAATTTGACAGGTCCGTTCAAGATCACTCTTTCAACGAAGGTGACCTGGTCCTGACCTATGACTAGAAACATGACAGGTTAGGAGCTAGAAATATGGAATCTATGTGGCATGGGCCTTACATCGTCAGCCATTTCTTATAGAAAGGAGCTTATGAGTTGATAGATTATGATGAGATACCCCTGGGAGAGCCTCACAATGGGATCTACCTTAAAAAATACTATTCCTAGGACATCTAGCATAGATTTGATGTATATAGTGTTTATAGAGTGTTGTGTGTTTCTTGAAGTGTGGATTTAGTGTGAATGCAAGATATCTCCTTCATAAACCTACTTATGTAGTCCCATGTTTGAAATGAACATATGACCACCTATGTCAGTTTCACGGATGGTGCTAATCGTTACACCTTGAATCTGACGTCGACAACCTGGGTACTGTAATCTCCTACCAATGATCTAGTGAGTTCAGGAGGAACTTGTTTGGGCCCTGCAACAAACAACCTTTTGGAGTATCACGCAGTGATTAGTTTGTTGACTGAAGCCCTGGATAATGATGTAATTTATATTATGGTTTACCTAGATTTGGATTTAGTAGTACATCATTTAAACTGATTCTACACCATCCGGAACCCCCCTACTCCTTCGTATGTTTCAAAGAGTTAGTATTTTGGAAAGGTATTTTGAGCAGGTTTCCTATCAGCATATCCCGAGACATTTGAATAATGTGGCATATTCCTTAGCCAAGTTTGTCTTGAATTGGTATCTTACTCATATTTAAATTCATTTTAACATTGATTTCATGCATTGAATCACATATATACATAAGTATACATTCATTCACATAACAAATTTGCACACACATCTGTAATAAAAGTTTGTATATATATAAAGGTGGTTCTAAGATACAAAGGATTGAAGCCATAAGCTTTCAAGCCACCTAAATTCTGGAAACATCAAAGTTGCAAGTACATATAAATAGGGAAAAAATTTAAAGCTTTGAATCTTTCAGTACAAGTATAATACAAAAACCAGGGAGCCTCTCTAGGATAATCCTCATGCTCATGGTAACACATCACATCCCAGTCCACTCAATGGAGTAGCCTCCCAAAACGACCTGATACTCCTACAGTATGGAGCTGATAGTGCATGGGAAGATCATCAATGGAAATATCAATTATGCCCATAGTTATTCATTGGAGTTTCTCCTTGATATCCTGGAGTTCCTCCTCTTCCTTTGCATTCCTGACAGCCATGTCTCTCACTACCCCTTTCCTCTCTATAGGCGAGGCTCCTGTCGGACGAGAAGGTCCTATATCTACACAAAACATTTTTGTATGTATCAACATCATATCATAATTTTAAAAAATGAAACATTAAATAAATAAATAAATTTATAGTGATATGTTTCTTACCTCGGTCATCCCATTGATCACCCTCTAGTAGTGGAAGGTCATGGGCATCCCTAAAATATTCCCCAACATAAGCATAGTCCTCCACCATCAGTAGTTTGCCTCTCAGAAAATGGAAGAAGACTATTCCATATGTAACCCTAGGTCCTCCACCACCACCATGTTGTTTCATGGGAGTCTACCCATCTGGTCATCCAAGGGTCCTTGGAATCTAACCTACTCAAGGGTACTTGATGTCTCATCAGTGGTACCCTCTCCAAGAAGAAGAATACCCTTATAGCTCCATAACCGAACTATTTTGTCTCTCATATCTGACACTTGGTTAGCTAGTCCTTCAATCTAACCAGTAACCCCTCACTCTAGTTAAAAATGGTGGGAGCCATGCACTCTAGTACTGCATACAACATGTGAGCATGTGTAGTATAGTGGGATGACCTACTACCTACCACCTTTTTTATTGTGAAGGCTACGGTCCTCAAGGGTCGATCCACTATATGTTTGATGGGGATTTTCCATCCTTGGGAATGGGTCCCCACCGAGTAGTACTCATCAATCAAGTCATCCACAGACATCTTGTCGCCTCGTGGACCTATAAGCACTACTGGTCTCCCCTATGGGACAATCCAATCAAAAAATATATGTCTTCCACATCTATAGTCAAAATATGGGTCCCTACCTTGAAATGCTATTGATTCGAGTCCCACATACGGATCAAGTATTATAGTAGATGCACGTATTCCCTCATCCCTGGAACTCTAAAATATTTGAGGATCCCACACTCATGGAGGGCCCTCATAGTCATTAGATCATTGGTTTCTTGAAGGTCATCAAGTTCATGTTGCCTTTCCTTCCAAATCACAATTTTGAGAGCGGTTTTCCTGCCCAAAACAATTAAAATGTCCATTAGAAACCTGATAAAACCCATGGAAGAGAGAAAAAATACAAACTAGTGGCCATTTTTTAGTTTTAGGAGTGAACTACCCACTAACACTCTTCCTAGAGCATAACAGAGTGCCATTGCTTTTCCCCATTTTGACAGAGCGCCTTCAATGATTTTCCCTCTTTCAAGGAATGCGTCGACGCACTTCTAGAAAGGGAGAAAAGAATAAGCCTAAGCACGCTTTTCCTCCTTGTAAAAACACTCATAAACCTAAAAAATTGGCCTAAAATTAGAAAGGACACTATGAATTTGAAGGGCTAGGGTTTATCTCCTACCTAGTCCAAACGGTTTGATCAGAGATGGCTCGAATATCCCATAATCTTTGTCATAAAATCACCCTATTTGCACAAAATTCACTTAGGCACAATGGTAAAATTACAATGGTAAGAAAAAGTTACTATTCCCCTTTTTATAAATCAATTTTTATTTTTATTCAAAAATAATTAATCAAATATTTAAATATTTAGGTTTTTTCCATGTATTTTCCTATAGTTTTCATAATGAACTTGTTCTAATTATGTTTTCGAAGATTTCAGGCTACTTTTGTGACATATCCAGCTATGAATGAGTTTCTTTTGTTTTTTTCACGCTTTAAGTCAAGTTTAAAAAGTACCAAGTGCCTTTTATACCTTCGGTGTGCTTGTAAAATATACAACAAAGAGGTATCAAGTATACTTTTACTATTTTTCAAACTCGTTAAAACTGTATTATGAAAAAAGAAACCTCTTATCATAGTTATCTTTAAGCTTTTTTCAAAGTCCTAAAATATGAAAATATTTCCAAGCGAACTTGATGCTTTCACACTTGTAAAAGTATTTGAATGATCGTCTAGTTGATAATAGTTTACCCCTTTTTCGGATCGATTAGACTCATTTATGAAAAAGGTCCACTCTATTTTATTGAAACTAGAAGAGTTATCCTAGGCATTAGTTTATACGTTTTCATTCCTCGGGGACTAAATTTACAAAACAGTCCACCTTGGAGTCTTCTTAGTCGTTTCAGACTCTCTAAACATGAAACGACAAATGAGTTTACTTTCATCAGACTCATAAAATCAATCGATGAAGGAACCTTTCTGGGATTGAACCCCTCCTTTCTCGGGTTCATAAAATGTATGAGAATGACCTCATCACCTGATGAGCTACAACGAGTGTTTGTTACCCTCTTTAAATTTATTAAAACGAAAATAGGTACTCATCCTTCGCGATGGGGAAATTAAGGAATGGGAAATGTATTTTCATTTGTAGTAATGGAAGCTCATAATCCACCTTTGAACATGGAACTTGTTTGAATTTTCATTTTTAAACAGTTGGGTATTCATCTTGTCCTCGAGTTGATCCACCTTCGTGAGTCGTTCAACTCCTTTGAGTCAATTCAAATAATGTATCATCATGTCCTTGCATTATGTTCGGTCTTTGTCTCGTTGAGTGAATGCCGCCAAGTCATTTGTCACATTTTTCAATGTTCAAAGGGAACCTCCTCTACAATCTACCTCTTTAGTTACCTTACCTTCCTTCAAAATCGGTAGTCAGTCCTATGGTTGCTTTCATCATTTCAAAATCATATTCGTTCCATGTTTCATGTTGATGATGAGGGGATCATCATTTCCTTCCTTCGACGAGTCTATTCAACACATCATCTGGGAACTAGACTTAAAAACCAAGTCAAGTACCTTGATTCCTACATGCCTCAATAGCAGGTTTCCTTGCTTTCAACAGTAGGTTTTCATCAATGGCCTCTGTTTAGAATATTCTACCAAGTGTTTGAATTCAATTCCTTCATTCACACTTGGGAGAATGTGCTGAGATACCTTGGGAATCATTAACATAAATAGTGATCTCCCTCTCACTTGTTAATGGTATACATCAATGACTGGTAATCAAGTGGTTTCTACCATGTTCGACATGAGGAAATCTATTCGCACAGTTATAATTGTATCCTTTGGATTGGAATGAAGACCCTAAGTGGTTAGGTATTCGCTTATGTGCCTATCCTCAGGTTGCGATGGAGTACTATTTGAAGTTATGACATGGATCCACATTGTATATTTGGTGGTTTTGTCTAGTATTAAGTATGGATAACATTTATCTACTTTGTATGTCTCATAGCCATGTTCTGTTTCAATCTTATTGGTCATGGATCTACAGTGTATTCTTGGTAGCCATGACATATTCATCATCATGGATCTATAGTGTATTCTTGGTAGCCATGACATAGTCATCACCCATGGATCTGTAGTGTATTGATCTGCAACCATGATTGAATCAAATAATTGGTCACTGGTCTTGCTTCAAATGTAAACTCACCTCACTTTTGCCTCTAATACCGGATCGACGTCTACAAAATTATTTTAGCTATCACATCCCTCTAGCTTCATACTTTGGGGGGCATTTTGTTACACCTAAAATATGTACCAATGCTTCAATCCCTCAAAATCCTTGACCAAGAGCTCTTTTAGATACTTGCAACTCACTCCTAGTCTAGCCGACACACATTTCCTTATGACACAGAGCGCTATCCATCCTCGACACTTGTTTCACATTGGAAGAAGGCGCATGTGGTGCCCTTTCCTTCACTACAAGGTGCGTCAACGCACTTACCCTTATTGCAAGGAGCATTAGAAAGCTTAAGGAGGAAAAAATAGAAGTTTCGGGAAGCTTCCAAGTGAAATATCTCATGGAGGATGACCCTATCTACTTGGGAGAGCTGGCACTCAACCTCCTAGCACATAGGGATCATTTCCTATCCTCTTCCCAAAAGATATCAACTCATTTGGGATTCCATTGTCCTATAAAAGAAAGCTTCATGGATCATGTGAGTAGAGACCAAGAAGAAGCATCCTTATGTTGTTGGATTGAAGTCTAGTGTAGAGGAAATTTGAGAGAGTGTTGTGAGAAAGAGTTTGTATTTGTTGGTAATAGGTGTTGAGTGCGTCTAAGATCTTGTAAAGGAAAATATATTGACATCAAGGCTTTGGATTTAGCTTTCTCTTTTCATTTTTTAATACAAAATTGTTTCCCTTTACCATACATGATTTATGTTAATATTGATCATTTATTATTAGCCTCCTTGATCACTAATATATACTATTGATTTATCTTGTTACTCTCATCCCTTGTCTTGTTTCTTGTGTTTATTTGCAGGTATATTAGATCGTATTAGGATTGGTAAAACAAGGGAAAACTTCCAGATCTAAGGCAAGAGAGTTATTTAATCAAGTAGATTGGTTATCTAGGGAAAGAATATACTGCTGTATATTTTTGTTCTAGAATTGTACCATGAAGGCTAAAAGAATAAGCAATGTCCACACTGGTTGAAGTATTCCTGGTAACAAATGGAAATGATAATTTGAAAAGGAGCACTTGATAATATAATTCAATGTCAATTGATGGATTTTATAACATGTGAAGTGGATGACTCCAAACCACTGGAAATACAAGATCTAATTAAAAAACAAAACAAGGTGTTCCAATATCTCTCCATGGAGCCACCACCAAATAGGAAGATTGAACACATAATTGAGGTGGAACCCAGGGAAAAACCTATGAATATCAAACCTTACATATGCCCACATCACCATAAAATAGATATTGAGAGGTTAAGATCTGTTAATATGTCATGTCATTTCAAAGAGAAGAATCATGTATGCAGCTCCAGTGGTGTTAGTTCGAAAGAAGGATGGATATTTCAAGTTGTTGTTATGGAGAAAGGTTCCTATGAAAAGTTCCCAGACTTAAGGGAGGATTGTCAATATGGATACCGAATGGAAAAACGAGATCTATCTAGGGTACCCATGTGTAGGAAGTCTATACCACTTACGTAATTCCACTTATAGTAGCAGTGTGAAGGTTCTGTAACATCACGAAGTGGTTTCGTACCTATGGTTAAGGTGACAAGGTCATAGTAAAATACATGATGCATGTGGAAACGTTACCCTATTTTATATTCTAGTTTAATGTTATACTTCTCACGGACATGAACGGGTCAAATCCCCAATGAAAGTGCACAAAAATGGACCCTGCATGACAACAATATTGGTCTAAAATAGATGGAAACAATTAATAAAAATTCCAAACTATAGGATATAGGGAGCATTGATCATGACAACTGCATTAAAAGGAAACATTGCGGTGGACGATGGGACATAAGAAGGAATTTAAGGTGTAGACCCAACATTTGCATTGTTATATTCTTATCATTTAATCAATACGATCTACGATCTTATCTGAGAGAATAACATGCACAACAATAATCATAACATATAAGAGACACAAAGAATTTTCCTCGAGGAAACCATAAAGGATAAAACCCCGCAACTTCCTCAGAGATAGAATGAGCACCAATAGCAAAAGTAAAATCCAAATACACAAAGATGATCTCCACCAACTATTCTCTCTCTCACTTGTGTGAGCTACTCCTCTCTCACTCATGCCCTACTATTGAGTGAGTGTGTATGTTAAATAGAGATTCTCACTCTCTATTTATACTAGTTTTCCACTAAACAATTACTCTATAGGGACGACCTCACTGGGAGAGTCTAAAAACCATAATACCCATCAACTGTGGGGACTATTTCCTTGACACACAACAGAGGGTTAACCTAAATGACTTTACATGACTTTATTATATTAATAACTCTCCCGATTGGAGGAACAAACATCTCCATCAGGGTACAATAAAATATAATAAGAAATATACAAGTGAATACATTCTGAGGTTACAAATAAATCAACACTCCCTCTTAACTAGGAATTTATTCTCTTGACGCAGTTCATCGGCACAATTCTTCATCACTAGATCATCACTACTCCCGCTATCTCGAGCAAATGGTTCTATCTCTCAATTATACTCGTCATAGGAAGTTCTACAGAGACAACCCTTTTTCATGTTGGTTGTAGGCCTAGCCTCTATGTAGTTCTTCATCTTCTTTGGCGCTTATATCCGACCATGGGAGGTCTATCCTGCCACCATGTCAAAAAGGCTCAACACTTATATCCACCGGCATGGTAGGACACACCTACTACCATCTGGGAAAGGCTTCCAGGAATTACAGCCAGCAGCATGGTAGGACACACATACTACCATCCAAGAAAGGATCCCAGCACTTATATCCACTGGCATGGTAGGACACACCTACTACCATCCAGGAAAGGCTCCATACTTACATATGACCATGGGAGGCCCAACCCGCCACCATGTCAAAAAGGATTAGGACTTACATCCACCGGCATGGTAGGACACACCTACTACCATCTGGGGAAAGGCTCTGCACTTATATCCGTCAGCATGGTAGGACACACCTACTACCATATGTGGAAAGGCTCTGCACTTCATCCGTCAGCATGTTAGGACACACCTGCTACCATACATGGAAAGGCTCTGCACTTACATCCATCGGCATCATAGGACACATCTACTACCATCCGGGGAAAGGCTCTGTAGTTACATCTATCGGCATGGTAGGACACACCTACTACCATCCGAGGAAAGGCTCTACACTTACATCTGACTATGGGAGGCCTAGCCTTCCACCATGTCAGAAAGGCTCTCGAAATCATCACTTCTCCTTGGAGGGAACCTCGATCCGACAAACACCAAGATTCTCTCTGAAGTACTCAAACTTCACTCTGGCCATTTCTAGCATAGAATCACATCAGGGTTGATTACATACAAGGATAAATTGTGAGCTTCACCATAACTGATTACATCTGAGGACAACCTTCAGGACTGATTACGCCTAAGTAGCCTACGATATTTTCCAGGATTTTATGCTCAGGAAACCTATCTCACTGGTTATGGTAGAACTCATCACTCCCTCTTTCGAGAGATCTCGATCTAGATCACATACTCGAGCTTCATTTCTCCTCTCTGCATTATACAAAAATGCAAGTCAGATCAATCACATCAAATAGTATTTTCAAAAAGAAACATACTACCTCACAAATAGCCGAGCAAGTGGCAACATAATTTCCTTTAGCCATACTCAGTTCCATGCAGGACTGCATCCTTCCAACCCAGTAGCCCATACTAGATCTCAAACTGAAGAAGCAACCCATGGTGCTCTTCTTCTCAGTGGCACTACCAATTTGAATCAACATAACCATGCAGGTTAGTCTTTTGATTCATATCATACTTGATCCCATACTCAACTGTACCCTTCAAGTACCTCACTGCATGTTTTGCAACCAAGTGAGAATGTCTCGGATCCATTGGGAACTGGCTCATGTTTTCCATAGCAAAGCATGTGTTTGTTCTTGTATTTGTCAGGCACATCAAATCATCTAACAATTCATCATGGAATCAAATGTATCTGATCAAGCATCACTCAATAGCTTCAGGTTCGATGTCATAGGTGTGGTCATGGCCTTACATTCCATCATCCCAAACCTCTTCAGGATCTCCTACTGCATGCTTCCCTTATCCAAGGGAGATTCCATCCATGCTCTACCACACCTCCATTCCTAGAAAGTAGTGCATCATACCCAAGTCTTTTAACTCAAACTCGGCAGTAAGTCTCCTTCTTGCATATTTAATGAGTTCCTCTTTTCTTGTTAGGAACAGGTCATCAACATATAACAAGAGCATTATTGGTATTTCGCCTTCAACCTTGAAGCAAAGTTTGGAGTCCGATTTACTCTTAGTAAATCCCAAAGCCATCAGTAATATTTCCATCCTATCGTACCATGTCGAACCTAAGGATCCCCTACAGTCACTCCCTCTGAAGCGGAGCATCATTCTCCCTATGCCTTTTGTACTCTATGCATTTGAAACAGTCTGTACTAGAGTGACAAGTAGCTTCCTCTGCTACTAACATTCTATGTATCCATCTAGGGTCACTGGATACCAAGATCCTCTATCTTGAACCTTTTCAAAATTTCTTCTCTCACCCATCTGTGAGATTGTCATCCTCTATAGGATTTCATCTTCAACCTCATAGCAAAGGTTAATATCTTCATAATTCTAGGTGATCTTAAATCTCCTCATGTATGTGTCATCCCATGGGTGCCTTTTGAGCTCATACAAGGCCTTCTTTAATTTGCACACATGAGTCTGCCTTTCATGTGTATCAACTTCTAGTGGCTTCAAGTGTCTCTTCATAGTCTATGCCTTCTTTCTGTGAGAAGCCTCATGATACGAATCTTTTCTTGTATCCCATGATGCTTCCATCTACTGCATGTTGGATCTCGTAGATCCACTTGGAAGTCACAATAGACTTCCCTTCTGGTCTTGGGACCACATCCTAGACATCGTTCTTCATGATCGACTGGTACTCCTCGAACATAGTCTCCTTCCCTTTCTTCTTGTCTACTTCTTCATAGCTAGAAGGCTCTGCATCAATGATATAGCTAGAGTGTGTCTGAGGCCTCTTGAAGTCTTGTCATACTATTTTTCATTTTGGATTATTTCTTGAAATGTCGTCACTTGTTCTTTGGAACAAGTCTCATCCTTCTTTTCTTGTAGGCGATTGCATGCGATCTTTCCTACAATTCAAATGCACCAATCGTATGGTTAGACACATTTCATAAGGCATATTCAAAATGGCAAATTATTATGCATAAATATATAATCATGCAACTATGTTATCCAATACAACATTCATCCATATCTTGTATACACAAAAACTTTCCAGATCCCTTCCATCTCTACCATAACATTTATTGAGATTGTGCACTAATCCCAATATGCCAGCAAATAGGTTTCATTCTAGATAAATATCAATTGAGTGTTGTACATCACTATAGGATACTTACCCATTACATGCATGTTAGTAGTATCTTGTTCATTAATGCAGAAATTATGTCATGCATAATACATTTCACAAGTAAACAATGTTATATAAATAATTAGATATATAGGAAAAGACAATTCAAATACTTATCTTTATTTGTTTTGTGGGTAGACTCCTTCCTGACCCTTCAGCTTCATCACCTTCTTCATTCATGACATCATCATTTCTTATCCAAATGTTAAGATGAATAAGAGGTTCTTCAAGAGTTGAGTCCTTCATGTTCCTCATCGCTTGAGGGATCTTCTTGAGAGCTTGATCTTTAGTTGCTCTTATCTTTAGTTTGTAGATTACTGGGATCCAGACACATAGGCCTTCATGCTAGATGAGATGCCATTGATTCTAGAGGTAGAATACATCTACTTCATCACAATACTATCCCTCTGAGGTGAGGTAGTGAACTTACAGGCTCGTGGAGTAGGAGGAGGACTCACTATTGAGGAGTACATAGTTTTATATTGAATTCCTGACACATAAAATATATGAAGTCAATTCTTGGTGAACTCTATCCAGAGCCTCAGTCTCAAAGTGATAGTTATAGTATTGGCTAGAATAGAGGGGTTGGAATCACTTTATCAAGAACCACAACCTCTCATGATTTACTCGGTAGAGTGAATGAGACCTATGGTAATATGATTGGATCACATCACTATTGAGCACCATGAAACAATAGCTGACTAACTACAAGACGGGTCAGATAAAAAACTTTGGTTATTCCAGCATTCTGAGCACTTTTTTTGAGAGAGAGTACCGAGTCTCAAACCTAGACTTGAGGTCCTTCCTCACAGTATACAGGATCCATCCCAGACACATTAGGTGGAGGTGATGCGAAGGATAGGAGGAGGTAGGGAACCCACTCCTTTCCCACCTGACTTCTTCCACTGGTTGCAGTGATAGATCATCACCATAGATGACTATCCCTATGCAAGTATCTAATTCTATGGAGATCCATACATGCCACTACCACCAGGGTCTGCATACAGAGATATAGGTAAGATCCCATTTGTGTTTTTTGAGTTATTTGATTTTTTTGTATTTTCTATATATTTAGAAATCAAAAACATGTTTTTAGTGGTATCCAGTACTGACATAAATTTTGTGTGTGTAGACATAGGTCCGCAACGACCGGATGGTTTCCCCCTACATCGACGAAGGACATGAGGGGATGAGATGATCAGCACTAATGCCAAGTGGATGTTGTAGAATATACATGGCAACATTGTTCAATTGACACACAAAATACCCATGGTGCAAGTCAAGGACTTTCCTGAGGCGATGCAGAGGCATGTAGTTGGGGTACCTCTTCTATGGGTTAGGCTATTCAAGAAGATGGCGATTGCAGTAGTGTGTTATCATGATCATCACCTAGGCCCACAAGAATAGATGCCAAGATATATTCTTTTGTATCAGCTGTATATATTTTGGTGGCTTAAAGGCCATTTACGGTACTATGACATTTTGTACTATGACACCAATTTTGAACTCTATTCAGAAATAAATGCTTACAGTGATCGGTTTGATATATTTACACATGTGTTTGAATGTGAATGATTTTAACGTACATACTTCTTCATTGATGTGACAAACTCAAATCTAAAATGTAATTTGCATATGAATCGACAACATGATTATAAATTCTAGGTATGTGAATATCGGTGATGTAATCAAATTGTCACTCCAATAATATTACCCTTAAGAGCCTTCATAACAAACTAGGATCTGTGATACAGTACAAACCATTTGATTGTGACATGACTAACTGCGAGTCAAGGTGAACTTCAAGAGATCTAATTCCATTGGAAATGTCATCGCATAATCAAGACACTATACTCAACAACATTTTTTTACTATTGTCGGAGACACACACCTCCCGAAGACACCAAATGACCCTCAAGTGCATAGATAACCCAGGTAGTTGAAACTAGGTTCTGGTGTGGTGACTGACACTATCATCAAATCCTAAGTATATTGAAGACTCTATCGACATCTACCACAAAATAGGAATCATGTCAACAAAACGATAACACTATAAGGGAACCAAAAACAAACTATGAAAATTGTACAGTGATATACAAGATATCAGTCTCGGCTTGGAGATCGAGCATAGTATTTCTTAAGATAGATCCCATTTCTAGGCTCCTCCAAGGCATTCCTTTCATAGTTGTATAGATCATAGGAATCTTTTTCTAGGAAATGTTTCACCACGTAAGGCCCATACCACATGGGATTAAACTTACCCGCTCTTAATGGTTCACTAGCTTGATCATACAAGAGGACCAAGTCACCTTCACCAAATTGACAGGGACATACAGACTTATCATATTGAGCCTTGACACGATGCTTATTTATCTCTAGATCCACTACCAGATCACGATGTTGCTCATCTAGATGCTATAAGTGGACTAGATGCTCTTCTAACTCAGTATTGTCAAGAAAAAAATATACAGTTAGTTTCAATGAAGGGATTTCGCAGTCAACTGGTAAAACCGACTCCACCCCATGCACTAGTTGATATGGAGAAAATATGGTGGCGGTATTAACTATGGTTCTGTAAGCCCACAAAGCAGGGTAAATCATAATATGCCAATTCATTTTGCTTTGCATGATGGTTCTGTTGAGGCCTGGAAAATCGCAGGCGGCAACAGTAAAGGATTCTCCCCAATCAGCGTTCCCAACTAGCCCACTGACTGTTTGGTATAGAGAATCCGTCCGGTTTGCGGTCCGGCTACCGTAGGTCAAAGTAACAACGAGGGTTTACCGGTTGCGGCCCGGTCCACCAGAATTTGTATTTTGACTTAATATATGCAATGCACATGCCTATCTAAACCATGCAGGGTGATAAGGATGCCGGGAAACACACAATGTGCTGCGCAGGTTCTTACCTCTCGTCTTATGTTCGCAACACCTAAATCACATATGCAATTATGAAACAAAGATGACTAACTATCTATCCCCGGGGAGCCAGAAAATCATTATTCGTGAGTAATGTACCATTTTCATGAATGTTAAACAAGATTACAGATAGCTGCTATTTACATTTACAACACATGAATGAGAAGATATTCTAACAACCAGATAGCCAATTGTTATATACAAACACATACATTACTCTAAGTGAAATTTCCATAAATAAAATCAGAAATTATTCAACCAGACATAGGTCATAAAGTTAGAACAATCTCACGATTCACAGACATAAGCTGAAAAACAAAGTAATTCATCTTTCCGCCGTCCATGGTACAACATTTGGAACACTTCACGGTCCTTTCTCCAACAGGCAAACCAAACTCTTTATTGCAAAATGAAGTAGTTCTTCTTACAACAAGTCTTCCAGTCTAATTGGGAAAAAGCCCCTTCTTTGTCTCTCTTCCCTAGTTTTATACAAAAAACAAAAATGCTTGGGTTGCCCAAAGTGACCTTTGGGCTCCCCAACGTTCCAATTTCTCTCTATCCTTTACAAAATATGACATTCTACAAAGTTTGACCAGTCCTTCTCATTTGGAGGGGCCCGCTTGGTCTTCCAAAAATTTCCTCCATGCTACTGCCTCCTTGGCGAGTCCTTCAAACGATTGGGGTTCTAGGAATTGTATATTCAGCTCGAAATTATCTGCTTGCTTCTGAATGGCTTCTATCCTGGCCTTGTTCAGACGCACCTATTCCTCCAAGAGCTGTACACTAATAGCTGCATGTCCAATTTCATTTCTCAGGATCGGCTCATCAAGGGCTCTGATGCATTGGACCTTGGCTTCTCCTTCCTGATGCCTTGTCTGTAACATCCCTGTAAATGTATCATGATCAGGGAATTCGGGTAACCTATGTCCAGCTTCCACTTGACAGCGATTGTAGGCGACAAGAGCTCTTCTAAAGAACTCTGTACATGCTCCCTTCGTTTTCTTCACTGTCTTCTGAAAGTCCTCTGCAGCAATAACAGCGAACTCGATCAGGTCATGGTCCCGCTTTAAAGTTTGCCTATCCTTAATTGATAGCCCAGCTGGGACTTCTTGATCATCTTCTGCTCTGATCATCCTTGAAGTCAGCACCTCCAGGATGTCTTGCGATCTTTCTACGAAATAAGATGCTGTATTTAACAATTCATCTAGCCTGCTATCAATCTGCAGGACTTTACACCTTTCTTCCTCCAGGGCCATTTGCAATTGCAGCATCCTAGCCTTCCGAGCCAGGATGTGTTCTCTGACTGGCTGCAGATCCACTTGCTGCTCCTTGGATGTCTCCAGCTGCTCTTGCAGATCTCTAACATATAAGGTATTGGATTCATAGATGTCTTTCTACTGCTCTGTCAGTTCTTCTATCTTTGTTTTCATTTGTTCCCTTTCGTCCTTTAAGCCCTGAATTTCTTGATGTGCCTTATTCAAGGCTTCTTGTGTCGTCGCTTTTGCTTGGGCTTCCTGCTGAATAGCATGAATTTCATGCTTTGTGACCTACATTATGATTATTTGAACTAGCAGCACAAAACTCAACCCATCTCTGCAATATAACTAACCATAAATGCTACAGGATATACTTCATCAAATGGTCTGCCATCGAGACTAATCAATATATTAATTTATAACAATGACATTAAGTAATGTAAATGCAAAACCAACACGATTATCCTGCAAACTTAAACCAGCCCTAGCAAGAATAAGAATAGCACAGCCTATGCCGCTCGCGGCCATGACAATTACATTGGTGCGGTCATGAAATACGGGCACCCACGACAACCCTTCGCGCAGAGGACACCAATCAGCGCCATTGCTCATTATACCCATAAAGCTTCGAATCATGACCGCGGCACGGCCCTAGGGCTTCACGGTGGCCAACGATGGCGAATGCGCAGTTCGAAGGCTAAGACTAGGGCTCGAGGAAAAGGAAATCAAACAGCCGGACATCTATAATGGAC
>LPNX011213465.1:727688-807032 GCA_001517045.1 Pseudotsuga menziesii | reverse complement strand
TACATTGGTGCGGTCATGAAATACGGGCACCCACGACAACCCTTCGCGCAGAGGACACCAATCAGCGCCATTGCTCATTATACCCATAAAGCTTCGAATCATGACCGCGGCATGGCCCTAGGGCTTCACGGTGGGCAACGATGGCAAATGCGCAGTGCGAAGGCAAAGACTAGGGCTCGAGGAAAAGGAAATCAAACGGCCGGACATCTATTATGGACAAACTGCGAAAAACCCCCCCCCCAAACGTTTCAAAGTCCACATCACAACAAGAAATAACCAGGTGCAGGCGGCATAACGGCCGCCTGCACCTTGTCTTCCCCTATCGCTATTGATGAACCAAAACGCGGAGGTAGATGAAAACGCGGCTTTATAAAAGGGAAAAACCCAATTCCTCCAACGGCAAAAGCTATTCCCCCCCAATAAGATAAAACGCGGGCGCAACTGCTGGGGAGAACGGAACTACCAAACCTAGCCGCGGGTAAAGAAAAACCCCGTTTACGAACAACAACAACAAAAAAAAAAACAGGCCGTAAATTCTTCATTACTTTCACCCTAAGTAACCCAGCCAAAACTTTGAAAAGAAGGGCTTAAGCTCCTACCTGGCAGGATTGCACGAATGAATAGGTGACAGCGATGGCGTCCTTGACCAACAGCTGGACGCGGGTACCGGTACGAAGCTTCCACACAACTCGCTAGCTCGACAATGCGACAGCTCGGACGCGATAAAAAAATAAAAATAAAACAACCACGTGCCCCGTATATATAAAAAACTAGCACGTGCGACGAGTCAGATCAGTCGGGCCGGATAGGAAAGTCTCGGCGGGCGACTCAACCTATCTATGCCCGCAACGGCGGGACACCCTCTTCACTCCACCACCCGCATCACCAAACATAGGGCATACGCTTTAAAACGGGGTCGGGCGGCAACGGATTCATTTGTCGGGCGACCAGGAGTTTGGCGACCCCCGCAACGGCGGGGGCATCGGGGAAGCCAACATTCTCCATGGCGCCGACAAACGTAATCGGCCATAAACCGCATCTCTAGATCTTTCATTGGACCGCAACAGCGGCAAGGGTATATTTCGTCTCCCCCCGACGCGATATTAAGAACGCGCCCGCAACTGTTATATAAAAATCTACCACTCGCTACGGCAAGACGACAACCAAGAATGGAGGCAGGCCCGCAACAGCGGGGTGGACAAACAACCGGGTTCCCGCAGCCACCCGCAATGGCGGGGCGAGAAACAAAGGTCAGGTTTCGAAAGCCACCCGCAACGGCGAGGCAAAGAACGAAAATGAAGTTTCGGAAGCCACCCGCAACGGCGGGGCAGAAAAGATAAAGATGAGCTGAAAAGGACCCGCAACGGCGGGGCAGAAAAGATAAAGATGAGCTGAAAAGGACCCGCAACGGCGGATCGGCCAAAGAAGAAACCTCCCGACCCAAGAAGATTTTGCAATGAACACTTTAATGGTTATGCAAAAAACAAGTAGAAGCTCAATTCAAAAATGAAAACATGAAAACGATGAGAAACCAGCTAAGTGAAAGCACTCAAATTCCATGAAGGCACTTCGAAATCCATAAGTTGAACTCAAAAGGATGAAAACAAGAAAAGGACTGAACTAATCCAAAGCAAAGGAGGGTCCAAATTTTTTTTAGAAATTTGGGAAAACTGTTGCAGCTGCAACAGGTTCTCTATAGAATGGCCTTAAGGGACTTATTAACAGCTTCAACCGGCCATTCATTTGAGGGTAGTAAGAAAAAGAGTGTTCTTTCTTATACCCTAGTTTCAAGGCTAATTACGCCATCATCTTGTTTTGAAAGTGCCTTCCATGGTCAATGAAATCTCCTTTGGGATCCCTAACCGAGTCATAATATGATTGAATATGACATGAGTGACTGTCTCGCCATCAGATTTAATTGTAGGCATAGCCTCTGCCCATTTCTTGAAGTATTCCATGACCACTATAATGTGATTGTGCCCCCCTAGACGAAGTTGGGTTGTAATCCATAAAGTACACCCCCCACTTAGTGAAGGTACTGACGGCGATAATCATATGTAACGGGGAAGGATGCGATCTCATATTTCATGCTAAAAATCGAAAGGGTGGCACTTCTTGACCGCATTAACACAATATTTGAATATCGACGACCAATAATAACCCGCTATAAGGATTTTTTGGGTTGTATCAAGTGTTACGGAGAAAAATTCCTATGGCTTGGGGTGGACCACAACAGATAGTATGAAACCAAAAATCAATCCACTTCCAATATGCTAAAGAAATAAACAAGTCTAACACTAAGGGATGAGAAGCGTACCTTGTTCCAGACGTTCGTAGTAGTTCCCCGTTGAGATTTCAACCACACTTGCACCTACACTCCATTCTCAACAACAACGAAATATACAAGCATGATAGATATTAAGTGTTAGAACATACTGTAGAATATATCAATCCAATATATATACAATCAAATAAAATACATCCATGGATAAAGAATATTCATAGTTGCACATATAATGGACAAGACATGTGTCACATCCCCGACCCTCCGACCAGGAAAGAGGACGCTACTAACACCAATACAAAAGGGCAGACAGTCCCATGAACATGAACAAGGATAAATGCTGATATTAAAAAGCTTAAACATAATACATAATACATATCCAGATGCATAATCCATCATACAAAGATGCACAGTTCCTCAACATTCAGCGGAAGCAAACATATACCTTTTAGCATTCAACATGTTCATCATTTCTCACAAAACAATAGATATAATTGCAGAGATGAAACAGTCAGGAGTACTTATCTTTTGATGAATAATTCACCCCGCAACCAGCTACGTCGCTGCAACGTTCCACCCAACCATAGGCCAGCATGCTCATCAATCTCTCAGCAACACTGCCACCCCCGAGCTGGGCATGATTCCTCAAGGACTAAGGGTCAATGCAAGCTTACACATAGCCAAGGTTTTCCAATTAGCCAAACCCACACAGTAGGGTTTACCAGGTCATCAAGGAGCTAGGATAGGATAAATTCCAAGCTGGTGGCCTCATCACCAGTCTTCTCATGCATACCCAGCCTCTAATCCCACTCACAACAATCCGAAGACCAACCACTGCATACCGCAGCAAAACAACCCATTCACAGCTCTGTGAAGAAGGCAAAGACAACTGGGTGACAATCCCAACCATGAGGCAAAACACAGCTCAAGCCATAACACAACTCAGAGTTGTTCTTGGCCCTAGCGTGGCCAAAACAACTCAACAGCAACCCAAAACCAGGGTACATCAACAGCCACAAACTCAAAATGAAAACTATGGCAACCTTACACAGTCCGCGGTTGGGGAAGAAGCAAAAATCCCACCATATACATGGGAAACTCAGCCAAAGGATGTGGCAATCAACAACCAACCCAACATCCAGGCGCCCACAGCACACAATTCCTCAATGCAAATGCTGAAGAAAGTGACGCAGACAGAAATGGGGAAGAACAACTCAATAGCCTGTGTGCAAAGGAAAAGACAATCCAAAAATGGAAGAAGAAATTACACACACAGTCCGAAATGGAAGAAGAAATTGGACTCCCAACAGCATCCAAAAATCACAGGAAGAACGATAGCAACCCAAATCGTAGGTGAAACCAACAGCAAGCCCGAATCATGTATGAAATTCGTAGCTATTTCACATACACAGCAGAAATCGTGCCCTTGAGGTCGCTCTTCCAGCTCGCTGCCACAATCATGAAGGTGAATACCAGGCCAACTTCCTGCGTGAGGATGAACAGGCAATGGAGAGAATGCGGTGGAGGTTGCTTGCCAACGTGAGGTCAACTCGCTGGTGGAGTGTACGCGTGGGCAAGGACTGACAATCCTGCCACACTCCACTCCAGCCATAACTGCCTCAACTACTCCACAAAACATTAAAGAGGTTGGATGAGACAAGGGAATATGGCAAATCAAACAAGGTGGTAACACATGGATTTCCCCCCCATAGACCAAGGTTTGACATCCCCCACACCCTTATCCTTTGGAATCATGCCCTTTTCATTTTAACGTTGCACTGTCGTAGCTGGTTGTGGGTTTATTTTTAATTGATGTGCGTGTTTACATGATGCCAAACTATAATGTGCTAGATAGCACGATATACCATCGGCAACTATCCCTATTGCCGAAACATACACAACCAAATCAATGGTGGGGATTTTGCCTTTAGCTCCTCACCACGATTAATTACATTATATACATCATACAAACGGGGTCAAAACCATGGTGTTACATTCCCCTCCCCCTTGGAATAACACCGTCCTCGATGTTCCAATACATAGGAATACATATACAATACATATACAATTGCACATCAAATTTCAAAATTTTGCAAATCTGTCCCACGTTCAATTATTTACTTTGAACGTTCAAGACCAAGCCCCTCGGCTTCCATGAACTTCTCCTGCTGGTTCTCATCTCTCAGCTTATCCCGAAGTCTAGGAACTTTGTGGCTATTGCCCTCATCATGTTCCCTCATTGGGTAGTCCCGGCGTAAATGATGTCCTCCGCATTCCCAGCATTTCACTGGCTGCTTCATCTTTACCTGCTCAATTTCTTTTGAGTCTTCATGCCTGGACCGTTTCTTAACGGGTCGCTTGAACGACTGTCCCATCACTGATCCACCTTCCTTTCCTTTGCCGATTGCTCCCAGAAGGCCTTTCACCTCCCTTTGCAAACCAATAGAGTCTTGCAAAATCTGGTGGTTCATTTCATTTTGCCTTTTCTGTATCTTGAGCATCTCCCCAAGATTTTCTTAGGTCTTGGAAATCATTTGAAGGAGACTTTCAGCCAAGTCTAGCAACTTTTGAACTGCTGCCATGATCAATGTGCACCACCGGGTTTCACTTTTCTCACCTGTGAAATGCACCATTGAAATTTCGTCAGACCAAGCATAATATAGACATCAAAATTAGTCAGTTAATTACCCAATTGGCATGACAGTCCAAGCCTCATCAAGCATACTTTCATATTTTTCATGCCTTCCCAATAGGCACACGAGCTCATTCATGTCCATTCTTGGGCAGAGAATTAACTATTCCAGCATTCACAAACTACTTTAAGCAAATACACACATTCCATCTTCAGTCATACATGCATTCAACAATCTTTTGTTTTCACAATGCATAAATATATATTTATATATATAATAAAAAGGGCAAGAGAGAGCAGCAAGAGTTTTTCCCCTCTTTGTTTTGTTCCATCCTAGAACCCACACCACCGCGGCTTTTCATGCTCTTAGCCTCTTTCACTTCACCGTGAATGCTGGACCAATCTCTCTTGGTCATGACACTTAGTGTCTCTGGTCTATTCCAGATCTCTAAACCATGGAGTCTCTCCACATGGTTTGTCTTGGCTGCTAGGAACTTCACGGTCTCACTAGCACCTTTTTCATTACCGCTCATTCCGAGCTCTCCAGGACAGTCACATGTCCACATGCACCCCTAAGATGCTCTCATAGTCCTCGCTCCCAACGATAGCTATATCCAAACATTGAATAGATTCACATGTTTAGTTTATTCTCATCAATTTTATCTCTAGAACAAGAGCTTAAAACATCATATCCAAATCATATACACATGTATATTCATCAGCAAAATAATCCAATACTTATCTGTATTGTGTGTTTCCTCGTTGGTCCACAGGATCCTGCGTCGCTTTGCAAGCCTTGGGATCACCTATGGACTTGGATGTTAGGTCAGCACGCCGACTGCTCCACAACATCAAATAATTAATGCCTAGCCAATACATCCTCATGTTGACTGGGATTGGAACTTTACCATGACCATTTCCAGGTCTAGGATCTACTATGGATCCTCAGGCATATCGCAGCCCAACATACACTTATATCAACAATAACACATACACTTATACCAACAGTACACTTATATCAATAATGACCCTTACTCTGCAACCCCTCACAACAACCATTTTCCTTTTCTCTTTAGGGTGCAACACCTAACTGCATCTATTTATCCTGTCAACACAAGCAATATAAGCAAACTCATCAGCGTTATTGTTCTAAAACTGTAATCATATTTCATATCATTCACTATCAACTATTGAGACACCAGGAGTGCGTCCACTCCCTAAGGTGTAGTCAATATTGAAAACCCTTTCATGACTTGACATCGGAAAAGTGTGCACCCTTTCCCGGTGTGTGCCATGTAGGCCCTATTCATACTCAAGCAATCGGTCATCATGGAAATAAAATCAAATCATGTTTTGCATATGGAATTTTAATAATTTGACATGCATATTCTTAGAAAGGGTCACAAAACACTTATCCATTTGTCGACGTAGTATTCCTTCATTAAGGAGGAATGGTGGCTCCCTTCTCTGAGTTGACAGTCCCTCGGTTAGCCATCCCAACTCCTTTTTACATTTCATATCCACACATGTCTTACCAACATAACTTATACCATCTCACTCGTGTTGCTACCAAACACGTAGTGCAGATGAGACATTTCCAAAATGTCCAATGGCGTTTCACCTAAAACCCATTTCCAAGATAAGGGAAAACCTTCCCATGAAGTTTGGCTCCTGTAAGCCATCACACATGATCTTCCTGTAGTGTGTACCCCTGGCACATTCATCAAATAGCCAAACAGTCAATCATTATCTGATAATACAATCCAAATTGATTGTTCCATAACCAAGCAATGACATTAGTAATTAAATTCAATAAAAATTTACAACTCTGTCCACTACAGAAATTGATTTGCTTAGCAATGAGGTGATCCTCATTTGTGGGTCTCTTGTAAACAGCACCACTATGCCCATTATAATTTTATGCTTCTAGCATAATACGAATACCCACTTACAATGCGTCCTCCTGACACAATCTTATGCAAACTAATAGTGATTAGTAGTCGTCAGCAATTTCTTAAATCTGAAATTCACAATCCAAATTTAACAACCCATTATGCATACCAACTATTTTCACATCCATGAGACTCTTCTCATAAGGTTTGGCTCTTTCACACAGTAGATTCCGGCATTGGTCATGGTCTTACTCTCATTGCCATGCTCTAAATAGTCTACCTGAAACATGAGCTTCAATCAACCAAACACTTGGTAAGTCTGGATGCATATAACCTTTTCATTGCTGCAACCATCACTGAAGCATTTTTCAGAATTTATAAAATCCAAATACTTCCAACTGTTAATCACATCAATATTGCCAAAACTCATTTACTTCACGCAATCATTATCATACTAACATTCGCAAGGTATAGTCACATCATTCATGTAATTTAAATGAAATGTTTAGATACTCCTTACTTCACAAGCGTATCATTTTACCACCTTACTCTTCCATAGGGCATTTTCGGCAACCAATTGATCATGACTATCCTCTTTATGCACTTACTATCCTGCATTCATAACAGCCTTTGAAATGGTTCCTGAATTGTCATCAATTCATCATTTCAGCCATTAGTTATTCATAATATCTCATGCATTCATCTCAATGCATTCATGCAATGCATCACAACATTTGCACCTTTACTTATGCAATCAGTCACTCACGCCCTTCATATGCATACATTCAATGCATAACTACAAGATTTATAAAATCTTTTTAATGCATATCCATTCAATGCTACCTTGCATTGATTCAGGAATACTATGCATTCAACATACCATGCATGACCTAACCATGTCTACTTCATATAGGATGCACGACTATAATCAATATCATTAGTACTTACTTTCCTTGGGCTCCTAAGCTCAATCAACATATACATACATGACATCTTTCTATATTCAAATATCCACATGGTATGAGTTCGCTTACCTTTACCACTCCTTGGAATTTGTCATAATCAAACTCTTACCTTCATGGGTCCTACTTACACCCTTGACATGACCAATTTGGTTGGTCCTTCGCAGAAGATTGCAGAATTTTCTCACCAACTTTTGTTTATGGACTTGTTGCCTCCTCCCTCTCTCCAGAGGGTTGCTAGTCGCATTCATCAACATCAGCAACATATTCAGCCAGGTCCATGTCGTCGTTGGTTTTTCCACTAATGCCAACACCAATGCAATAGTTATCATTAGTGGCTCATTATAAATATATAATTTTCAATATTCTTACCAACATGTAATATCCTATGCATGCAATACATATCCTCATACATTTCAAGTATAAAACTTAGGAATGTAGTTATAATTAGCAAGATAGGGTTTAAGGAAATTTCCCTTTTCAAGTCTTTCATCCTTGCATGGAACTCCTCTTCCACATAACAACTGGTTAGCCTTCATAGTCCTTGCTACCTTTGGGCATGCAATTTTCCAGATTTTTCCATTTGATAGCAGTGGCTGTCATTAGCACTTTGCTGCTCCATGCTTAGATTCTGGTGACTTTCCCTTGTTCCCTACTGGATAAGCTTTCCAATGCCTATCCACATGCTTCCTTCCGACCTTGGGTGTGAAAAACACACCACTTCTAAAAATGACGATTTTCACCAAATCTTTGCATTTTTACACACAACTATATTTTGGTCGGGTTGCCAACTTCAGCCACCTGAAAATCCACTGAAAGACAACTGAAAATCCCACTGAAAACAGTTGAAATCTGCTAGAAAATCCCACTTGAAAAACTCAAAATTTCCTTATGCAGAATCAGGTCTCATCCTGACTATCAGTCCGACATTTTGGCTGTCAAAACAGCTAACTTCTCCCCTGTATCGACGATCCGAACCACAATCCTTTCCGCTGCGTCGGCGACCAGAACCACTATCCATCGGATGGATAGTTCCTTAGGCATCCACAACGTCAGGCAGTAAACCGTCTGTGGATTCCGCAGCTAAATGACTCATCGGCGGTTGAAACAACTAATTTCTCCTGACCTATTGGCAGTCCGTTCATCTTTCATCCAACGTTCATTGGCGGTCCAATCAACTAAAAATTTTCGACGTTTCGGGCCGATCCTCCTCTGGCTTTCGACGTATCGACGGACTGATCCTCTAATTTTCTTCGACGTGTCGGTGGTCCAATCCTCTAAAGTTTTCCGACGTTTTCTGTACTTAGAAAAATTTTCAGAAATTTTTCTTCTTCTTTCCGTCGCCACATCGGCTACTCAGTCAACTATCCTTCACCGACGTTTTAGCTATCTTCGAAAGATCTCCGCCAAAACTGCGGCTCTGCCTTCAACTAATTTCCGCTGAAACCTTCTCTTCTCTTTCGCCGCTCCATCGGCAAACCCATCTTCTAATTATTGGCGATACAATATTCTATTTTTCTCCGATGCTTTCCACCGTATCGGCTGCTCAAACAACTAAATTTCGTCGATCAATCTACTAATCTCCGTCGAAACTGTGGGTACTCAATCCACTAAGTCGCGTCGTCGTTTCGGCGGTCTTCCGCTGATGGCTTCCGATGGAAGCTTCCTCTCTGCCGCCGGCAAACCAACACTTTCTGACGATTTCTATACTTAGAAAAAATTTCGGCGAAAATTTTCTCTCTCCGGCTCCCTTCGCATTTTCTCCTCCGACGTTATCGAAATTCCTTCCAGCTAACTAAGCTAATGTATCGACTGGCTTCAGCTAATGCCTTCCGATGATTTTCAGAGTTAGAAAAATTTTGGAATTTTTCCCTTTCGTCGCTTGATCGGCTCAACTCTATTCTTTTTGTCGATGAAATAGTTCCATCAACAGCCGTAACGGCGGCCCACCATCTTTGATCTTCTTCCGATCGACGGTCCAATATGCTGCAGCATAACCTAATCGGTATTGACAGTCTTTTCTCATCGGCAAGCTAGTGCTCTAGACTTCCGCAACGGTGGCATACGAACCACTATCTTCTTCTTATAGTCGACGGTTTTGGCCTTAGAAAACTTTTAAACTTTCTTTCTTTACGGCGTCGGCGGTCGGAGGCCTTACCCATCGGACGCGTAGTTGCCTAGCCATCCGCAACGGTGGGCGCTCGATCAACTATTTTCCACCGATAAACGTTGAACACTTAGAAATTTTTCTGCGATTTTCCCTCCAACTATCCTCCGTCGAGTGTGCTTCCGCTACATCTGAAGTCCATCCCACTAAGTGTTTCGATGAGCTGACTGTTCAAACACTTAGGCAAATTTTTGGAAGTTTCCTGTCATCAGCTGCTGATCTCTACTGGGCAGAAAGAAACCCTGCTTCTGTCACTACATTCTTTCATGGCCCATTCAGGCCCATGCTGCAACATGAGCTCTGATACCAATATGTCACGTCCCCGACCCTCCGACCGAGCAAGAGGATGCTACTAACACCAATACAAAAGGGTAGACAGTCCCATGAACATGAACAAGGATAAATGCTGATATTAAAAAGATTAAACATAATACATAATACATATCCAGATGCATAATCCATCATACAAAGATGCACAGTTCCTCAACATTCAGCGGAAGCAAACATATACCTTTCAGCATTCAACATGTTCATCATTTCTCACGAAATAGTAGATATAATTGCAGAGATGAAACAGTCAGGAGTACTTATCTTTTGATGAAGAATTCACCCCGCAACCAGCTACGTCGCTGCAACATTCCACCCAACCATAGGCCAGTGTGCTCATCAATCTCTCAGCAACACTGCCACCCCCGAGCTGGGCATGATTCCTCAAGGACTAAGGGTCAATGCAGGCTTACACATAGCCAAAGTTTTCCAATCAGCCAAACCCACACAGTAGGGTTTACCAAGTCATCAAGGAGCTAGGATAGGCTAAATTTCAAGCTGGTGGCCTCATCACCAGTCTTCTCATGCATACCCAGCCTCTAATCCCACTCACAACAGTTCGAATACCAACCACTGCATACCGCAGCAAAACAACCCATTCACAGCTCTATGAAGAAGGCAAAGACAATCGGGTGACAATCCCAACCACGAGGCAAAACACAACTCAATCCACAAGACAAATCAAAGTTGTTCTTGGCCCTAGCATGGCCAAAACAACTCAATAGCAACCCAAAACCAGGGTACATCAATAGCCACAAACTCAAAATGAAAACTATGGCAACCTTACACAGTCCGCAGTTGGGGAAGAAGCAAAAATCCCACCATAGACATGGGAAACTCAGCCAACGGATGTGGAAATCAAAATCTAACCCAACATCCAAGCGCCCACAGCACACAATTCCTCAATGCAAACGCTGAAGAAAGTGACGCAGATAGAAATGGGGAAGAACAACTCAACAGCCTGTGCGCAAAGGAAAAGACAATCCAAAAATGGAAGAAGAAATTGCACACGCAGTCTGAAATGGAAGAAGAAATCAGACTCCCAACAGCATCCAAAAATCACAGGAAGAACGACAGCAACCCAAATCGCAGGTTAAACCAACAACAAGCCCAAATCATGTATGAAATCCGCAGCTATTTCACATACACAGCAGAAATCGTGCCCTTGAGGCCGCTCTTCCAGCTCATTGCCACAATCGTGAAGGTGAAGACCAGGCCAACTGCCTGCATGAGGATGAATAGGAAATGGAGAGAATGCGGTGGAGGTTGCTTTCCAACGTGAGGTCAACTCGCTAGTGGAGTGTACGCGTGGGCAAGGACTGACAGTCCTACCACACTCCACTCCAACCATAACTGCCTCAACTACTCCACAAAACATTAAAGAGGTTGGATGAGACAAGGGAAGATCGAAAATCAAAAAAGGTGGTAACACATGGATTTTCCCCCCCATAGACCAAGGTTTGACATCCCCCACACCCTTATCCTTTGGAATCATGCCCTTTTCATTTTAACGTTGCACTGCCGTAGCTAGTTGTGGGTTTATTTTTAATTGATGTGCGTGTTTACATGATGCCAAACTATAATGTGCCAGATAGCACGATATACCATCGGCAACTATCCCTATTGCCGAAACATACACAACCAAATCGATGGTGGGGCTTTTGCCTTAAGCTCCTCACCATGATTAATTACATTATATACATCATGCAAACGAGGTCAAAACCGGGGTGTTACAACATGGATATTTCTATTAATTATAAACAGAGATGTAAGTGACAAACTCTGGCGGCACCTTGTCAAAACGGAGAAACTGATTCATCCACCTGGGCCTCCACCACTTCAATCATCCATATCAATGGCAAGCTCACAAGGCAATGGCAAGCTTGGGAAGAGCATCAATGGCTACTCAAAGGACAAAGGGATGCAGACTCAAGTATGTAAGAATGGGGCACAAATACACTATAGTTTATTTTCTCTCACAATTTATCCTCCTCTAATGCATCCAAGTAGCTCAATGTATATCCCTTCAATAGGAATTGAAGGGTCGATTCGAATCGTTTCGAGGCATATGGAAGGCCAATAGTCAATTTATTTGTGACTTAATGTGGAAAACTCCAAATATTTTATTTTTGAGCACATTTCCTGATGTGTGTGGGACATAGTGGAGAAAGCTGCATGTACACACATTTTGTAGGCTAGTGACCCATGTATATCAGTAAACATGAATTTTTTAAGGGACTTTTTGGAGCATCAAAGTTTATATTGGGCAAAGGGGGTCCACGCATAAGGACAGGGAAGGCCATAAAAACATGATCTACCAAGTGTGGTAAAATAAGCTATAGCATATGCCCCCTAATATGTGAGGTCGGAGGGGTAACATGATTGTCAAAATACATTATCCCAATCCCAGAAGTGGAGTAATGAAGACCCAGGTGGAAAATACAATCACTCATCAGTACAACATAATGATAACTATCAGCATGTGACTACAAATATGAAGTGTAGAAATCCCCAAATACATAATAGTACAATGGCCATGAATAGGATTAATAGACCTATCTCACATGTTGCCATCGCAATGTACAATATATAGTGAAATAAGATATTCATACTGAATGAAGATATCTGATGGTACACTGGAATCTGGTCATGAGAGTTAATATCTCATAGATATTGACACGATCAAGGAGGTAGAAATAAGGAATTCCACCCAGTTCGGAGGTCTTCTACACAAACTATTGCTGGTACATGTCCTATCACGCGAATAAAAGTGTCGATGTCGAACCTGATGCACCATCATCTGATTACCAGTCATTGATGTATACCATTAATAGACTTGATATATCCCACCGAGAATGATAATGGGAATTAAGGTACATAGTCCAATCAAACAAGTGTGCATATATGTGTTCAGGTCGAACACTTGAGGGAGTCCGTCGATTAGGGGACATTGACGTATTCCCAAATATGTCGATGGTGAGAGAACCTGCCACTGATGAGTGCAAGTCTCAAGGAACTCAATGGACTCTAGATCCCTATTCTAGAATAAAGTATCTAAATTCAATGGAATGGAATCCACTGAAAGGAGGGTTTTAAGGCATCCCCCATCAACCAACATGAGGTACACAACAATGCTAGATAATTTGGAAGAAATTAGATGAACAAGATGTGCATGAACCAATAACTCTATAAGGAATGGCCAACATAGAAATTCAAGATAACTAAGGAGTGGCCGACTCGGACTAAAAATTCCTTCGAATAAGAGCATAAGGCATATGGAGACTCATAGGGAACATAGACTCAACATGGAAAATGGGACAACTCTGTGACATAGGATTCATCAACAGACTCTCCATAGGGACTGGAACCATAACCAGTCGATGGATAAATTCAGAGTAACGAGTACAACTCCTAAATTCATACTAATAACCCAACCAATGGATGGAATATACATTGCTCTTTTCGAAGGTGACACGACACGACAGCTTCCAAAGTTATATCATTTCCTATCTGGCGTTTTGTATTTTTTTTATTTTTTTGGTCTTTTTAATATTGGAAAGCTTGAAAAATAACAAAATTACTTATAATACAGAACTAGGAGGAAACTATTGTCTCAGGCAAGCAAACTAGTTCCAAGCAGTGGAACATACCTATTCTCAATGCAAGGAAGAATGTGTAGGATAAGGACACTTGGGGGGGTATCTCCTATGGGTATGGGGTGATCAAGTTGCAAAGGATATATAGAAGGCTCTACTCAGCTAGGATTGAGACAAGCTCAAGATATAAGGCTCATAAAACTGAAGTAGGGAGGAGGCACAAAGCTCAACACGACAAGCGGATGCATGAAATGCAATTACAACTTGATATAAATGGGAGTCCCTATGGGATATGGCCAGCATAAAGCTTAATAAATAATATGAAGTTCTTGCTCAAAGACATGGTGTAACTACAAGCCTACTCCCATACTTAAGGGAGGACTCTCAATATGGATACCGAATGGAAAAATGGGATCTATCTAGGGTACCAATGTGTAGGAAGTCTCTACCACTTACATAATGCCACTTATAGTAACAGTGTGAAGGTTCTGTAACATCACGAAGTGGGTTTGTACCTATGGTTGAGGTGACATGGTCATAGGAAAATACAAGATGCACGTGGAAACGTTACCCTATCTTATATTCTAGTTTAATTTTATACTTGTCACGGGAATGAACGAGTCAAATCCCCAGTGAAAGTGCAAAAAAATGGACCCTGCATGACAACAATATTAGTCCAAAATAGATCGAAACAGTTAATAAAGAGTCCAAACTATAGGATATAGGGAGCATTGATCATGACAACTGCATTCAAAGGAAACATTGCGGTGGACGATGGGACATAAGAAGGAATGTAAGGTGTAGACCCAATGTTTGTGTTGTTAGATTTTTATCATTTAATCAATATGATCTAGGATATTATCTGAGAGAATAACATGCACAACAATAATCATAAGAGATAAGAGACACAAAGAATTTTCCTCAGGGAAACCTTAAAGGATAAAACACCACAACTTCCTCAGAGATAGAATGAGCACCAATAGCAAAAGTAAAACCCAAATACACAAAGATGATCTCCACCAACTGTTCTCTCTCTCACTTGTATGAGCTACTCCTCTCTCACTCATGCGCTGCTATTGAGTGAGTGTGTATGTTAAAGAGAGAGTCTCACTCTCTATTTATACTAGTTTTCCACTTGACAATTACTCTATAGGGACAACCTCACTGGGAGAGTCTAATAACCCTAATACCCATCAACTGTGGGGAATATTCCCTCGACATACAACAGAGGGTTAACCTAAATGACTTTACATGACTATATTATATTAATGACTCTCCCGATTGGAGGAACAAACATCTTCATTGGGGTACAATAAAATGCAATAAGAAATATACAAGTGAATACATCTCGAAGCTACAAATACATAAACACTCCCTCTTAACTAGGAAGGTATTCTCTTGAAACAGTTCATCAGCACAATTATTCATCACTAGATCATCATCAAAGCTGGATCATCACTACTCCCACTATCTCGAGCAAATGGTGATGTCTCTCAATTCTACTCGTCATAGGAATTTCTACAGAGACAACCCTTTTCATCCTGGTTGTAGGCCTAGCCTCCATGTAGGTATTCATCTTCTTCAGTGCTTATATCCAACTATGGGAGGCTCATCTTGCCACCATGTCGAAAAGTCTCAGCACTTATATCCACCGGCATGGTAGGACACACCTACTACCATTTGGGAAAGGCTTCCAAGAATTACATCCATCGGTATGGTAGGACACACATATTACCATCCAGGAAAGGCTCCCAGCACTTATATCCATCGGCATGGTAGGACACACCTACTACCATCTAAGAAAGGCTCTGTAATTACATATGACCATGGGAGAAAAAGCCTGCCACCATGTCAGAAAGGATTAGCACTTACATCCACCGGCATGGTAAGACACACCTACTACCATACATGAAAAGGATATGCACTTACATCTGTCGGCATGGTAGGACACATCTACTACCATCTGGGGAAAGGCTCTACAGTTACATCCTCCAACATGGTAGGACACACCTACTACCATCTGGGGAAAGGCTCTACACTTACATCTGACCATGGGAGGCCTAGCCTGCCACCATGTCACATACCCCAATTTTGTAAAATTATGTAAATTGTTTATTTATATTCCTGAGACATTATATTAAATTTAATGCTAAGTAGGAATTGATGACTCAGCAGAGTCAACAGAATTGGAATGTAATTCAGAATATTTTTATTATTAATAAATAAATTATGGAGACAACATCATGGGAGAGCTATTAAAAATAGGTTACTGGTCAAACTGGTGGATGGAACTAGGTGGAAAGGCAAAAGACAAGTGGCAGCATCCTCAAACACTTCCTAAGTTGCAAGTGGCAACTTCCCTATATTTGGGGTCATGATTCCCCAAGAAAGTGGAATTAGAGCAGGTGGCTCATTAAATGACAGTTAACCCAAAAAAGACCTAGGCAATCTTTTAAAAAGTACTCAATGAAGAGAGCTAAGGCTGCTCAGTTATTTTTGCAGAGAGAATTCATTCAGGTGAATGTTATTCAGGAAATTCATTGAGGAAGAGGGAAATACAGTAAGGAAGTTGTTCTAAGGGGATTGCTGCAGTAACTTGATTTTTATTTACAGCTATTGGGCTGAAGAGAACTGACTGATAGTTCTGAGCTAATACTGAGTTTGAATACTGGTATCTGACTTTGCTACACCTAGTTCCAGCTAGGGAGACCAGAGCAAGCTCGGGGGTCCTGAGGAGTCGCTATCTGAGCGCTCTCCAGGAGTTGGTAGGGAGGAACGGCCTCCCATTGCTGTTGTTATCCATAGTTTAAACAGGTTCTGTCACTTATTTCTTTATGTTTAATGAGTATGAATGGATGCATGTTATGTTTATATTATATGTCTGAAGAGTTAGTTAGTTTAGTAATGTGAGTATCTCATAATATTAGTAGTAAATCTGTTGCTGAGTTAAAGAATTACTGTGTTTTTCCACATCTGGAATCACCAGAGCGTACTCCAGCACAGTATCTCGGTATTGTGAAGTAGTATCCTTCTGAACCGAGTTCCTATTTAGTTACTTTCAGTAACCACAAGTGTTTTCATCTTGTTTCCAGTAAATGCTAGCTGTAATCAAGAAAAGATAGAATAAGTATTTCTGCTGTTTAAATCTTATAATTGTTATCTTCCAGTATGAAAGAATTTAACCTCTAAATGTTGAAAAAGACAATACTGACAGTAGGATATAATTACTTATCAGTTTGATTTTACAGTTAAATCCTAGTGGTGTTAGTCTGTATTTTGGTTAAGAATGCAGTTATTTAAGTACTGAATCTTCTTTTATTTAAAATAAGCTTAAACAGATTACAAAACTGTTATTATATTTTCAAATATGGTTAAGGAATGTTACTATAAACACAGGATTTTATATATATGTATATAAGAATAAACTTAAGTATTGATTGAGTATTAAGTAAAAATACTCAAGTATTATAACTAAATAAATAAACCAAACCATACACTGGATAATAACATTAATAATAATCATAAAAACATTGGTAAGAAGTAACATCATTGTTGTATCACTAATAATGTATTTATATTACTTGCATTATAAAAGTAACACTTGAAGTAATATCTTATTATTACAATTACAAACCTAGACTATTTATACTCAATTTATAATTAAATAAAGTTTATGAATAAACTATTTATACTCTATGTATTATAAAATGATTAATTAATACTTGAAAACAATTGTAAAATATAATAAGAGTACAAAAGGCTTATATAATTTGAAGGTATGCACCTTGTTTTTACAAGCTTCTAATAAATAGAAGTCAGGGTATAAACCAGTACAGAAACCTTAACAACAAATCTATTTAACAATAAGCTGGAGAATACTTTGACTACCGAATTCTTTATATAACGAGATAAAATACAGTATTATAATATGACCAAGAAATATGCAAGAAAGTAGTATTAACAGCTATAATATTGGTTTAAGGGTATAAACCCTGTATATTATAATATATAAATAGTAAATCAAAGAACATAACCCTACAGTAACATTATGATGAGTTTATCAACAGTATAATAACTCAGTTCTTCTTTTTAAAAAGCCAAGCTGTTATTTTAAAAAGCAAAGGTAATAATAGAACCAGAATATTGCTCGAACAGCGAGCTTAATCATTAGGTTATAATCCATTTATTTTACATCACAAAAACCGACAGAGTTTATATTTTTAATTCATAATGGCAGATTAAGAAACCGAAGTTAATCTCAACTGTAAAATTAGGGTTGAACCCTATAAATCCAGTTATACAAGTAAAATAAATACTAAAAGTTAAGACATTATTTCCACCTACGGTCGCGTTTTAAATCCACAGTATAAGCTATTATAAACCCATATATTTTTTATTATTTCCTATACAGAGCACAGATTCAAAATGTATGCAGTAAACAAACTCAAAGATACAGGAACGCTTTATAATAAGTTACATTACAAAACTCTGGGTAAAAACCCTGAACTATTCAAGAGTATAATAAAGAAAACAGGAAGAGAGGTCATAACCTCATCCGCGGGCAGGCTTATAGCCCAGTGTTGCTTATACACTATTTTAACACAAAAGGAGAGCTAATAATTACATTATCGGCCTAAGCCGTAACACCCCTGCACAGTGTAGGGTTTAACCTGTTAAAAATTCATTTAACATACAGTTTAAAAGACTGAACAGAGCTAAAGTAACCACAGAGTCGCGTCACTCAAAGCCAACCATTAATAGCCCTAAAAACCAGCAAGGAGGGAACGCCATGTTCGGAACCAGGCTTACCGGGAGGTTCCATGGTTGAGATCTTGCATTTCCCACTCCACAAAGAGAAGTCTGAACCTAGAAGTAAAATAAGGAGCAGCTTATTAGTTAAACCCTTAACATATTCTGGTTAAACTATTTTCTGAAATGGAAAACGAAAAGTTTGAACTGTAGCTTACCGGCGAGTTTGAAGGAAGTGCAGCCACCGTAAAAAGACTGATAACCACGAGCAGAGGAAGCATAAACCCTCCCTTTGTCACCGAGAAGGACGAGCTGGTAAGAGCAAAGGATACCTTACACAATGGGAGCAGTGATAGTGTCAAGTCAAAGAAATGCACTCACGCCGTGACAGGGTCGACAATGGTGCCGAAGGGAAAAACCCTAGGTTTACAGTAAACCGTTAAACCACCAACAGCAAGCTTCGTACTCCCACACAGTGCAGTAGACAAGCACGAAGGACTGGAGCAGCATAGGAGCTTCTATCAAGCAAGCAACAGCAAAAATGAACCAAGAGGGTTTGCAGAGTGACCAAGCCCGAAGGCGAAGGAGAAATGACAAATTAGGGTCGAGTCAACGGTTTTATAACACCAGTGCATGGTCGAGGAGTGACCACGTCAGTACTTTAATACATTGCATGCAAGTGGGTCGAAGTTCTAATGTTCTACGACGAAGTCTGCCAATTGATTGTTTTCTAAACAAAATCATAGCGTGGAGATCCCTTATGGTCGCTATACCATAGTTTGACATGCCATATAATTCACAAACACAATGTTAGAACAATGCATATTAATACTATGCATTATAAATAATAAACTATGCAATATAAACAATAAAACTATGTTTTTTCAATATTAAACCTTTGCATTATAAATATCATTCAAGATCAAGTCTTGAAGTATTTAGACATAGAGAACTTGGTTTTAAATTATAACAAGAGCATAGGAATAATGTTATGTTGTGATTGTTTATAAACATACCATCATACTACCATTTTGTCTTAGTTTCAAGTGGAGGAAAGTGTCACATCATTTCTTTAAAGTCTATGAAATAATGAAGTAATGTTAGGCATAGTTGTTTTCAATTCTACAACTCTAATGCCAATTTCTACAGTCTTGCATTGCAGGTAAAGACTTGTCATTCTCTTTTTGTATGACTTTAACTTGTAGAAACCAAGCTATATAATCCACTAATTTGGATTGAGATTACTCCAGTTCGTTCGTACTTGTCATTGCTAATATAATAACAATCTTTTAATAGTCTTAGATTCCTTATGGTAATCAATTAAACTTTTTCTATCTTTCATGCTCAAAGATTTATCGAGATTGTGTAAGTAAGTGTATGTTAGAGAACTTGTGTAAATAATTATAACCATCCTTGTTGAAAGTGTAGTCTGGAAACTCATAAATGAGTTTAATTATGTTAATCCAGGACTGATACTAAAGGTGTTTATGGTATTTACCCAAATTTCAATCATGGAATTAGAAGTAGCTTTCCAAACTCTGCGAATCCTTTAATTATCAAGAGAAAACTTGTACTCAAACAGCAAACTTTGTAAAGACTTAAAGTAAGAAAAGTATAAGTCGATACTTGTGATATCTTAACATTTGCATTTACAGATGCAAACCTGATCATATTGCAATCTAAACATGACCTTGCTGCAGAGACTATAGATCTTAGAATTTAAACCTTGATATTGTAATTTCTACCATGCTAGTGGTTGGTAAAGTGATAGTTATTGCTTTGTTACATTTATTTCTAGTATGAACGTTTAATAGCTTTGTACTAAGTGGTTCTGTTAAACCATAATTTCTGGATAATAGATTTTAACTGAAATCTGTATGAGTAAACTTCAATTCTCGAGCTCTAGATCTCAGAAGAAAAACTATATAAAGATTTACCTTTAGGGCTTGTTAAATCTGTCTAGCATGTTTATACTTGCACAAAATAAAGTTATACAGCATTTTGAATTGTAAAAATTTCAATATTGGATAGCAGCGACCCGTACATCTTACCTGTATATCTGTAAGAGAAGAAAACTGTTGCGTTAGCTCGAAAGCTAAGTAAGCCAAGTCCTTCATGACAACCCACCTTGTGGTCGCAAACAGAAAACAATCAGTAACTGACAAGAAACTCATCTTTAAAGTTAAGTATAATAAAATATCATTCAGTTACAATCCTAGTAGCATAAACTAATCAAACAGTTAATGACTGCATTTAATGTGATTATATGCTATTTTAAAAGTTTTAAATTTTTTTGAATTTTTGGGGTTTTGACACACCATGTCAGAAAGGCTCTCGGACTCATCACTTCTCCTTAGAGGGAAACTCAATCTGAAAAATACCAATATTCTCTCTGAAGTACTCAAACTTCACTCTGGCCATTTCTAGCATAGATTCACATTAGGGTTGATTATGTACAAGGATAACCTGCGAACTTCACCAGAACTGATTACATCCAAGGACAACCTTCAGGACTGATTACGCCTGAGTAACCTATGATATTCTCGAGGATTTTATGCTCAAGAAACCTATCTCGTCGGTTATTCTAGAACTCATCACTCCCTCTTTTGAGAGATATCGATCTAGATCACATACTCGAGCTTCATTTCTCCTCTTTGCATTATACAAAAATGCAAGTCAGATCAATCACATCAAATAGTATTTTCAAAAAGAAACATACTACCTCAAAAATAGTCGAGCAAGTAGAAACATAATTTGCCTTGGTTGTACTTAGTTCCATGCACAATTGCATCCTTCCAACCCAGTAGCCCATACTAGATCTCAAACTGAAGAAACAACCCATGGTGCTCTTCTTCTCAGTGGCACTACCAAATTGAATGAACATAACCATGCAGGTTAGTCTTCTGATTCATATCATACTTGAGCCTATACTCAACTATACCCTTCACGTATCTCACTGCATGCTTTGCAACTAAGTGAGCATGTCTCGGATCGATCAGGAACTGGCTCATGTTTTTCATAGAAAAGCATGTGTCTATTCGTGTATTCGTCAGGCACATCAAATCATCTAATGAATCATCGTAGCATCAACCATCTCTAATGAAGCGTCACTCAATAGCTTCAGGTTCGATTTCATAGGTGTGGTCATGACCTTGCATTCCATCATCTCGAACCTCTTCAGGATATCCTACTACATGCTTCCCTTGTCCAAGCGAGATTCCATCCGTGCTCTACCACACCTCCATTTCTAGAAAGTAGTGCATCATACCCAAGTCTTTTAACTCGAACTCGGCGGAAAGTCTCCTTCTTGCATATTTAATGAGTTCCTCTTTTCTTGTTAGGAACAGGTCATCGACATATAATAGGAGAATTACTAGTATTTTTCCTTCAACCTTGAAGAAAAGGTTGGAGTCTGATTTACTCTTAGTAAATCCTAGAGCCATCAGTAATCTTTCCATCCTATCGTACCATGTTGAATCTAAGGACTCTACAGTCACTCCCTCTGAAGCAGAGCATCATTCTCCCTATGCCTTTTGTACTCTATGCATTTGAAACATTATGTACTTGAGTCACAAGTAGCTTCCTCTGCTACTAATATTCTATGTATCCATATAGGGTCACTAGATACCAAGATCCTCTATCTTGAACCTTTTCAAAATTTCTTCTCGCACCCATTTGTGGGCTTGTCATCCTCTATAGGATTTCATCTTCAACCTCATAGCAAAGGTTAAGATCTTCATAATTCTAGGTGATATTCAATCTCCTCATGTATGTGTTATCCCATGGGTTCCTTTTGATCTCGTACAAGGCCTTATTTAATTTTCACACATGAGTCTGACTGTCATGTGTATCAACTTCCAGTGGCTGCAAGTGTCTCTTCGTAGTCTATGCCTTCTTTCTGTGAGAAGCCTCATGATACAAATATTTCATTGTATCCCACGATGCTTCCATCTGTTGCATGATGGATCTTGTAGATCCACTTGGAAGTCACAACATACTTCCCTTCTGGTCTCGGGACCACATCCTAGACATCATTCTTCATGATCGACTGGTACTCCTCGAACATAGTCTCCTTCCCTTTATTCTTGTCTACTTATTCATAGCTAGAAGGCTCTGCATCAATGATATAGCTAGAGTGTGTCTGAGGCCTCTTGAAGTCTTGTCATACTATTCTTCATTTTGGATTATTTCTTGAAATGTCATCACTTGTTCTTCAGAACAAGTCTCATCCTTCTTTTCTTGTAGGTGATCGCATGCAATCTTTCCTACAATTCAAATGCACGAGTCGTATGGCTTGACACATTTCATAAGGCATATTCATAATAGAAAATTTTTATGCATAAATATATAATCATGCAACTATTTTAGCCAATACAACATTCATCCATATCTGGTATACACAGAAACTTTGTAGATGCCTTCCATCTCTACCATAACATTTATTGAGATTGTGCACTAATCCAAATATGTCAACAAAGAAGTTTCATTCTGGATAAGTAGCAATGGAGTGTTGTACATCACTATAGGATACTTACCCATTACATGCATGTTAGTATTATCTTGTTCATTAATCCATAAATTGTGTCATGCATAATACATTTCACAAGTAAACAATGTTATATAAAGAATTAGATATATAGGAAAAGACAATTCAAATACTTATCTTTATTTGTTTCATGGGTACACTCCTTCTTGACCCTTCAAGTTCATCACCTTCTTCATTCATGACATCATCATTTCTTATCAAAATGCTAAGATGGATAAGAGGTTCTTCAAGAATTGAGTCCTTCATGTTCCTCATCGTTTGAGGGATCTTCTTTAGAGCTTGATCTTTAGTTGCTCTTATTATGAATTGAGCTTCTTCTTGTGTGCACTCTTCCCAGAGTCTGTTGAAGGTAATCACTTCCTTATGGAACGCATTCTTCGAATGAATGAATCCCATGATCCTGGGAGGCCATTCAAGGTGGTTATTACAATATCTTATTCTTCTTTGATTGCTTCATCAAAGCATCGAACACTTCCTTTTGGTGTCTTCAAGGATGACACATGAGGGATGATATGATCTTTAATAGAATCTGCAATGATTTTCTTGACTCTAGTCTTAGCCACATCTCCCTCTGGCTCCTAGACCTTTCTTATTGAAATATTGATCCAAGACAATTTCTTCAAGGATCACAGAGGTCCTATACTTCCATACTCGGAAGTTGTCAGCTTCACCAATATTTTCATCAAGCTAGTGTGATTAGTCATTTTAAAATGAGAACCTTAAATATAAATAGCAAAAATTTAGATCTTACCTATTTGAGGTGTCCGTCCTGGTTCTGGAGCTGGCTGATCTAGGGTTTGTTAGAGAAACCCAGATTTTCAAAAGTTGGAATTTCAAACTTCTAATTGGATATAAATATGGACCTATTCAAGGCGGTCTGTCTAATGTACTCATTTTCTGAAAAGAGTGGAGGGAAGCTCCGGGAACAGGAGGCCCTAGTTTTCCAATTTCTTCAGCATAAATTCTTGATATTGTTTCTATAGTATCTATGAAATTACTGCTCCTCTCTATCTAAAACTTTGCAGTGAGGTATCCTTTTATGTCCTCTTTCTAACACCATATATTAGAGCAAAATTGGTTTCACCAATTGGGACTTATGCGCATTTCCCCAAGGTGACATATTTCAGGACTATTTAGAATAGAAAACTTGTACGGGCTTCCACGTGTCATTGTTTCACCTTTGGGGTATGAAACTTTTACTACCGAAATTAAATTCCATGCTCTATATGGAAAATTTTGAGAAATTTCATTTGGATCTTCATATCCTGAGATATAGCAATTTTCCCTAGGTCACCTGTTTAAGGCTGAATCCTGGGAGAGGTTGGAATCCTGAATTGGAGGAGTCATATCTCCTAGAATATAGTGAATAGGAGCTTGAAACTTTTACATAGGGTTTATCAGGAATTTATCTTTGACTTGTACACTTTTTGGCTCCTGAACCCTCTCTAATATTGAGATACAGTGAATGCACCAAAATGAGTAGTTTTAGTCTTTTAGGGTTTTCAAATTAGGGTTTGACTTTCCTAGAGTTCTACCAAACCAAAAACTTAGATCTTGGTCTCTAAATTTCTATTTTTAGGAGGAGAAAAATCCTATCATGAACTCACTCAAAAATTCCTCTTCTGTGAAAAGCCCTAATTTCCCACAGCAGTGACAGGTCAAAAACTAAAAATGCCCAAAATCAAATTTTTTTTGACATAAAGATGCGCCCTTCAATGGATAGTTATATATCCTAGCATCCTTTTGCTGATGATCTATGGAGAGAGACCCAAAAAGTAAGAATCTCTAGCTTTTGCAGCTACATAGTGTCTTCTTCTTAGAGAGGCTCTGATACCATGTTATATTTTTATCATTTAATCAATATGATCTAGGATCTTATATGAGATAATAACATGCACAACAATAATCACAAGAGATAAGAGACACAAAGAATTTTCCTCGGGGAAACCATAAAGGAGAAAACCCTGTAACTTCCTTAGAGATAGAATGAGAACCAATAGAAAAAGTAAAACCCAAAGACACAAAGATGATCTCCGTCGGTTTTTCTCTTCTCACTTGTGAGAGCTACTCATCTCTCACTCATGCACTGTTGTTGAGTGAGTGTGTATGTTAAATAGAGAGTCTCACTCTATATTTATACTAGTTTTCCACTTGAAAATTACTCTACAGGGACGACCTCACTAGGAGAGTCTCATAACCCTAATACCCCTCAACTATGGGGACTATTGCCCCGACTTACAATAGAGGGTTAACTTCAATGACTTTACATGATTTTATTATATCAATGACTCTCCCAATTGGAGGAACAAACATCTATGTCGGAGTACAATGAAATACAATAAGAAATATACAAGTGAATACATTCCGAAGTTACAAATACATCAACACGCATATCCACACCCACCCCTATGAGAATGAACACCAGTGTTAAGACCAGGTGAAGAAAGTGAAATTCCTCCCACAAATGGAGTATAGGGTGAAATATGACCACTCTTGAATCTATGAGCAATGTAATGGGTTGTGGTGCCCCCCAATCCAACACCAAGTTCCTCACTAGGACCTGGAGTGGGTGATGAGATACTAGTAGTGATTTCAGTCATTCCGGACATAAAAGGACCCAAACGCAAGAGAACATAAAGATACCCAAGTAACTGCAATCCCTAAATCCAACTAGCGCACACAGATCACACCCCTAAGTAAAGCTAAGTCATACCCAAACAAGCCAAGAAAGAGGATAAGTGAGCTCCCAAATGCAGTAGGTATGTCTTGCCTCGAAGAGGCCTGAGACTCCCATACACTACAAGCATAGGTGTGTAACCAATTATAGTGGCCCTCATATTCAACACATATAATGACTATGTTTTATGACCCATACTTGGAAAAGACACTCATAGAATAAACTCTGCAAGTACCCCCTGCGATACCTAGGTAAGGAAACTAAGGTCACCTCAATATAACTAATGCTTAGGTGGATAGTCATAGATGGGATCTGTCATATGGGAAGGGATACAAATCCCAAATCTTGAAAGCACCAAAGGTACCTCAAAATCCCCTAGATACGAATAAGATCCTGTAAATATCTATGGCTTTGCACGGAGAGTAGAAAGGGGCTATCCCCAATACAAACGTGTACATTTCCTCATGCTTAAATCCCATGTAAGAGGAGCCTCCTGAGAACACTAATTATATCAAGGATTTCTCTTCTCACATAGACAGACACCTAATTGTTTTGTTTCATAGTCTTGGAAAAATTTACTCATGGCACCCTATTCCAAGACTCTACAACTTAAGCTTGTTGATGCACCTCTATCAAATAAAAATGTGTAATCAATTTTAAGTTAAGAATTAATTTTAAGGGCTATGATTACTCAAGGGTAATGAACGTGCAACTATAAATGCTATGACTCGGCAGTGAAATAAATATGCACACCTAACAAACAATTCCAAGTGCAATTTGTCTTGAATATGAAAAAGGGGTATGCCACTACATGAAATGCATAAATTTCTCTTCAAATTCCAATGCAATCATTCCTATATGAAATACTGAACCCTATTTCATCTAAGAAAACCTAATGCTTGAAATCACCAAAGGTACCTCAAAATCCCCCAGATACGAATAAGATCCTGTAAATATCTATGGCGTTGCACAGAGAGAAAGGTACCTCAAAATCCCCCAAATACGAATAAGCTCCTGTAAATATCTATGGCATTGCACGGAGAGTAGAAAGGGGCTATCCCCACTACAAACATGTACATTTACTCATGCTTAAATCCCATGTAAGAGGAGCCTCCTGAGAACACTAATTATGTCAAGGATTTCTCTTCTCACATAGACAGACACCTAATTGTTTTGTTTCATAGTCTTGGAAAAATTTACACATGACACCCTATTCCAAGACTCTACAACTTAAGCTTGTTTATGCACCTCTATCAAATAAAAATGTGTAATCAATTTTAAGTTAAGAATTAATTTTAAGGGCTATGATTACTCAAGGGTAATGAACGTGCAACTAGCGATGCTATGACTCGGCAATGAAATAAATATGCACACCTAACAAACAATTCCAAGTGCAATTTGTCTTGAATATGAAAAAGGGGTATGCCACTACATGAAATGCACAAATTTCTCTTCAAATCCCAATGCAATCATTCCTATATGAAATACTGAACCCTATTTCATCTAAGAAAACCTAATGCAATTACCATTTCCATGAAAATGCATAATGCAAAAACATGCCAAAAATAAAAATATTTTTGTATTTTTTTGAATGATATGAAAATTCAGCAAAAAGACTCTATGACTCCCAGACCCTATAGAAAGTATCAGACACAAGCAAGAAAGACACTGAGACCAAAATTTCTAATGCACTAATGGAAGAAAAAAAAACAAGAAAAAATTTCAAAGAAAGAAAATTAAAATAAAGGGTGTCTGGTCACAAAAGGAGTAGTCAACAGATAATATAGGAACCCAAGAAGACTCATCCACACTCACAACCCACCCAACAACTTCCCACATCAAGAAATCAACCAAAAGGGTCTATGTGCATGACTGTTCAAAGAACAATAGTGTATGTACGTGACTAGGTAGAGCACAACCCGTGTATATACGTGACTGTATGTTCTCTGACCCACGTATATAGAGAAGAAGGTAGTAAAAATAAATCCAAGGATCAAACCACTCTAGGGGACTGTCAATTAATGAACATACTACCAAAAGAGACACAAAAACGGGGAGAAATAGAGAGCAAATTGAGTGAAAAAGTGCACCCACAACCCTACCAAAAAAGAAATCCCCAGCAGAGTCACCAATTCTGTTATGGAGAAAACTTTCTATGGCTTGGGGTGGACCACAATAGATAGTATGACACCAGAAATCAATTCACTTCCAATATTCTAAAGAGATAAATAATTCTAACACTAAGGGATGAGAAGCATACCTTGTTCCAGACGTTTGTAGTAGATCCTCGTTGAGCTTTCAACCACACTTTCACCTACATTCCATTCTCAACAACAATGAAATATATAAGCATCATAGATATTAAGAATTAGAACCTACTCTAGCATATATCAATCCAATATGTATACAATCAAAGCAACTACATCCATGGATAAAGAATATTCATAGTTACACATATAATGGACAAGAAATGGATATTTCTATTAATTATAAACAGATATATAAGTGACAAACTCGATCAACACCTCGTCGAAATGGAGAAAATAATTCCTCCACCTGGGCCTCCACCACTTCAATCCTCCATATCGACGAAAATCTCACAAGGAAATGACAAGCTTGGGAAGAGCATCAATAGTCGCTCAAAGGACAAAGGGATGCAAACTCAAGTATGTAAGAATGGGGAACAAATCCACTATAGTTTCTTTGCTCTCACAAGTTATCCTCCTGTAATACATCCAAGTAGCTCAATATATAGCCCTTCAATAGGAAGTGAAGGGTCGAGTCGGGCGTTTTCAGGTATATGGAAGGCCAATATTTGATTTATTCGTGACTTAATGAGGAAAACTCCAAGTATTTTATTTTTTAGCACATTTCTTGATGTGTGTGGGTCATATTGGAGCAAGTTGTGTGTACACATAGTCTGTAGGATGGTGTCCCGCGTATATCAATAAACAAGACTTTTTTAAGGGATTTTTTGGAGCATCAAAGTTTATATTGGGAAAAGGGAGTCCATGTAGTCTGCATAGGGACAGGGAAGGCCATAAAAACATGATCTACCAAGTGTGGTAAAATAGGTTATAACATCAAGCCCATATAAATGACCACCACATGCCCCACTGTGGCAATCATTCAGCACAAACTCACCCTCATAGTGATTCAAACAACTACGCAAAATGGAATCCACGCCATGGCGATACAAAATGTCAGTCATAATGGTGTAGTTCTTAGAGTTATGACGTAAGCATCAACGCTCATCCCTCGACAGGTGAGGGGGAACCTTCAAAGTATGAATATAGATGATAATATTGCCATAACAAGGGTTCATAGATGAAATGATAAAGATATGTTCATCCACAAAGGAATCCTCATGAATATCATCTTCATCCAGAATAGGGACATCTGACATAAGCTCACTGAAGACTAACGACTTCTTCAATTTCGTGGAAACAAACTCAAGGTATAACTCTTGCAAAATAACAATCCATTTATTATATTTTCCCCCGATCATTCGTTTGGTCAAGACAAATTGAAATGAATTGTCATGGGTTATAATCATAGTCTAGCGAAGCAAGATATAATTTCTTAATCGTTGGACTGCATGAAAAGTCGCTATGGCCAATTTCACAACGTGACTATATCAGAGTTCTACATGAATAAGATTCTGGCTAAGATAGTAAATAACGTACTCTTGGAGATCATCATCCTCTTGAACTATCACCATACCAATCGTCTCTTGAGATGCATCCAAATATAATGATAAATCACGGCTATAATCAGGTAGACTAACCACGGGGGTCGATGCCAAGGCTTTATTAAGAGCGTCAAAGGACTCCTGGGATCTCTCATCCCATATGAATTGTTGGGCTCTTTTCCTTACTTACGCAACCCAGGTTCAACAGCAACACAAAAACAACAAAACACCCAAATATAGCGTTTCAACAGATCAAGCTCAGTCGAAAACACCTGCGAGGCAGGAACAGTCTCACCCAAGATATCTTAATGCGTAACTTCCAGAACCATGTTTTCGCAGTTGGCGAGGGATTACAGTCCTTTGGCGCACGGCCAAGGCACTTGACAGAGATGAAGGGATGGGGTACTTTAACTTAACAGCATTTTAACAAGAGTAATACATAGTGCTCAACAGTGCTTTATTCATTCATTCATCTACTACATTCATCACTATTATGGAATTCATTCACACAATAAGTGTAAATAATCGAAGTTAATAAAACATTCAACATTGACAGTTAAACATTCAACCATTCACATTCATCAACACGGGAAATAACGTGGAAACCCATCTGGGAAAAACCACCAAGGTGCTCTTCGTCTGGCATGGGAAATATAGGTAGCAACTTGCAGTCTGCGACTTACAGACTGTTCTTAAGATATGTCTTTCAGCTCAACTCTTCTTTCTGTCATGCTCTCTAGTTTATTCTTCTACCTACTCCTACTAATCCGCACACAGTCTGGATCAAATCTTCTGCTCTACTGTCTGTGCACTCAGCTACAGATTAACTCCTACTAAATGGTCTGCACACTCGGCTGCAAATCTGCGGCTCATACAGAATCTGAGTAGGGGTAATCAAATGAAAACAAGGGTAAGAACTAAGAAGTAAATCTGACTATTTCTCTCATGAAATTAAGTCCCTCTTATTGTATATTCCTACTACTATCATACTTCTCTCTAAGTCAGCAATTAACTAATACAATCCTTCTGAAGCTAACCCTTATACAAAGCGGTCTCCTCCTATTTATAGTGTTTACAATGCCATGCAGGGTCAACTGAGTACAGCTCAGTTATTATAGACTCAAGTAGATACAAAATATATTCTATGACATTAATGCCAGGCCATATTGGCTGCAAAAGTCCTGTATTACATTAACCATAGCCTTAACTAGCTGCATAAATGCCTTTCATCCTATATGTATAGGTCATAAATAGCCGCAAAACTGTCCTTTAGTATTTCATCGGCTTGTCCTTCTGCAGTCTTCCTTGAATTGCACCTGTTCAACCTTAACTCTTCTACCTACCTCTTCCACCGAATCGGATCTGCCTCTCCTCATCGCAACTTCCTCTGCTCTACGCTTGTGCTTCTTCCTTTACCTGCCTTTCTCCACCGTGCACCTGTTTTTCCTGTCTTGCACTTGCACCTCGGATTCTTCCTTGTGCACTTTTCCTAGCCAACATGAAAGGAATATCCTTCTTAAACAAGAGCTTAAATCCCTTGGTCAAATTTCCATAATTAACAACAAATCTACGTAAGAAATTAGCCATCCCTTGGAGACCCTGAAGGTGTATAATCATCCAAGAGGAAGACAAACATAATATTACCTCAACCTTTAAAGGATTGACCCTAATCTCCTCCTTAGATACAGTAAACCCTAATAAACAACCAACCTTCACACAAAAAATGAACTTTTGAGGATTCAACCAAATTTGATAACGGCAGAATATTTCAAAGACCAAATGCAAATGATCTAGGTGATCCACCCTCAAACAAGAGTGAGAAGCTAAATCATCCATATAAACTTCAATAATATGTTTAAGTTCATGGAAATCAAAGGTCATGGGCCGCTGAAAAGTAGCTCTGGCATTTTTAAGGCCGAAAGGCATTTTCGAGTATGCAAAAGTACCCCAAGGACAAGTAAATGTTGTCTTATGTTGATCCTCGGATTTAATCTGGATTTGGTTATACCTCGAAAATATGTCCATAAATGAGAAAGCCTTAGTTCCATCACACTCATCCAAAATCTGATCAATGAACAGTGTAGGGATATTACCTTTCAAACAATCCCTATATAGGTCTCTAAAGTCAGTGCATACACGGATGGTCCCCTATTTTTTATCGATGGGAATGGGATTGGATACCCATTCAGTTAAGGGAACCAGATAGATGATTCCAGCTTTGAGCAACTTCTCTATCTCAGCCTTAATGGAAGGCACTTTACGAGGGTTCATCGCATGTAAGAGTTGTCGAATAGGTTTAGCATTTGGGTATGTTTTGATTTCATGTTCAAGAATATGGGGATCAATCCCTGGAATTTCATCATACAACCAAGCAAATATGTAATGGAATTCTTTAAATAGCTTAGTGTATCTCTTGATTTCATCAGGTGAACAATTATCCCCGATGTAAACATTCTCAATTTTACTATGAATCCAAGAAATATTGATAGGAATAGTAGGAGATAAATTTGCCATGTTCCCTTCAGAATATATGCCATGAGTACCTAATGGGATCAACGAATGACCATCATTCTCTCTTATGGTTGTCCTAAATTCATCATTCTCAATCCATTCGATCTCCAGGAGTAATTAAGATCGATTATGCATCTCCTCCCAAGGTTGTTCCCAAAAAGTCACAGCCTTGAGAATCGCTTCATCTGAAGGAAAAATACCAACAAGGAAATCATACGAGCATGACAACGCAACCACCCAAGAAGGCAGTGAAATAATATCATCCTCTTCCAACCGAGAAGAGGAAGGATCAGAGTCTATAGGAGGATCAAGTGTAGCTTGGTAAGCAATCTCTTCTGTGAAAAACAGCTCGTCCATCCTAGTAGTCTAGAATATTCATATAAAGTGCTTGGATAAGGAAGAGTCCAAGGTTCATCCAAATACATAGTGTGAAATGGGAATGAACTCAAAGGTGATGAATCACTAATAGGAGTAGAACTAATAGCTAGAATTGGTGTTGAAATATAAAAATTTCTCATCAATGACGGATAGAATCTGATGCCAACATTCTTAGTTTCCAGCTGAGAATTATCAATGATCGGGCTAGTAGGTCCTGACGATGCAGAAGAACTATAATTATCAAGTAACAATTGATCGATCGTCACAATTTTATCCTTAAAAGGGAAGCACATGACTCAAAATATGGACAATACAATCACTTTCATACCATAAATTTTTGGGACGTCCCAGTAAAATTTGTAGTCAAGGGACACATCAACCACCTCAAATTCGACCGACATGGCCTTCCCCCCAAACTGGACTTGAAGAGAGGGAATAATTCCATGTGGGTTGAATGAAATCCCATCAAATGCGGTCAACATAGTCATATTTTGGACAACATGGGTGAACCAAGGCCTTTCCAACAAGCTAGAGACATCGGGGAGGTTGCAACTCCTCCATCAACAAGTATATGTTTAATAGTGTTATATAGACACTCCACATGGACTTGGAAAGCCACATGGTAAGAAAATCGAGGTTGGATCTCATGAGTTTCAAATCTAACCACAATTGATGCATTAGGATCAACTACTCCCAGTGCAGAAAACAATGCTCTCCTCTGCGAAGGACAAGTCTAAATAACTTCAAGAGCTGGCATTGGGAGTCTGGCCCAAATCCTCAATAATGGAATAGTGTTGGGAGGCTCTGGAATTAGGATTTTGCCCCAAAATCTTTAGGAATCCCTTAGGTATGTGAGGTATACCTTCAAGCTTATCGATCTGCAAAGGAGTTTCAGGAGGTTCAGACTCCTTACCCATGTTGGGTTGTGACAAACCATAATCTTGTGAGTGAGTCTCAATTTTAGCAACGGACATCATGTTTATGCAACTGTGAGAACCTTCCATGGCTAGCGGGTTTTGATTCCCACCAGAACTACTTTCGGTGTCAGTGATCCTCGAAGCCATATTTTGATTATGAGGAAAATGGTTAGTCAACAAAGCTAGGCTCTATACGATGAACTTTGAGGCATCATCAATATGAGGGAACAAGTATGTGAGATGGTCTCCCCCACAAATTTTGCAAGGGAATTTGGCCTTTCGCTTAGGTTTGTTGTCCCCCTAGCATTATCTATGTTCTTGTCATCATTTATATTCTCCTTGCCATTCCCGCCTTGTTTATTATTCTTCCCTTTATTCTATTCTTTCTGGGTTGTTGGTTTTCCTTCTTGTCCGATGAATGCACTGAAAGCACATATTCCAACTAGGTGGGAGTGGAGAAGGTCGTAGCCTATCCAATTGTAGACTGGTTAATAGACAAATTTCTCATTTTATTTGTGACTTGGTCTATGAATTTGATACTCATGGAGCCAACAATGCCATCAGCATGTGTCCCAAGTTTGAACTTAGGCTCAAAGTTTGACTATTGTGCATCAGGGATAATCTCGTATAAACGCACAGACTGAGCACAAATCAAATCCAAATGTTGGTCCCTAAATATAGTTTGTTCCTCAATAGTCACTCTGGATGTTGAAACATCCTTCACAATATATGGTAATAAATACTTCAGGAACCATTCCAATAAAAAATTAGGTGGAATGTTGAACTTATTCAACCTATTATGTCTACGCCACTCTTTAATGTGATTAGATATATGGGTGGCCTTATCTTTATGAAATGTTGACAAGAGCTCCATGCTAGCATCATAACGTACCAAAAGCTGAAAGTGGTTGAGAAAGGTTAAGGCTAAATCAATAAATGTCTAATATGTGCCCCTGGGAAACTCTATATCCCATTTCATGGAAGGACCCATGAGGGTGCTTTCAAATAGTCCTAAACTAACAAAATCATGGTTCAAAGAATTTGAAGAGAACCATAGGCAGAAAGTAGTCACATGCTCTCCAAGTTCCTCACCATTCCTTCCTTCAAAATTCGGAATGTCTGAAGGAAGCTTGGTAGGAACTACCACCCACATCAGATCATGAGATACCAAATATTTAGTCAACTTTGAAAGGTCGAGCAGATTTAAGGTAGCCAAAAAGGGGATCCTAGATTTTACCATCGGATTCCATGCCCCCTAAAAGGATTGGTTCACATAGGGTTGATTATGATAAGTTGTGTGGCCTTGAATAGTCAGATAATAACCACCTCGCATATGGACCATATAAGGTTGCATACGAATCTGGTAATGAGGTATTCCCTAAGACGAAGGCACCATATAACCAGAGTTATAGGACTGATAGATCGGTTGAACCCCATACATTTGAGGAGGTGTGTAACCACCAAAAACAACTGCACCAGCTGACGAGGGTACAATATAGTTAAATGGAGCACCACTTCCCGAGGGACTGTGCAGGATGTACTGAGGGTTCGACATAAGAAAGGAATTTGACAGAATCAGTGTGGTAAATGATGGGATGTAAGATGGAATGTAGGCTACATCCCCAATGTTGATGTATCCACTATCACCCTTGTGAGAGTGAACACTAGTGTTAATACCATATGAGGGGAGTGGAAAACCTCCCACAAATGGAGTAGAGGGTGGAATATGACTACTCCCAAATCTATGAGAAAGGTAAGGGGTTATGGTGCCCCCCAGTCCAACACCAAGGTCCACAATAGGACCAGTGGGGGGTGACGGGATAGTAGTAGTGGTGTTCTTCATGTCGAACATAAAATTACATGTTCTATAGTTAGTAGGTTGAGTCTTGACACTCAACATTCCTGAGGAAAAATCCCTATGGACAGTTGTAAAATATGACAGCTAGGGTCATGTAGAATGGGAAGTACCATCCCCACGAGGGTCGGTATAAACTAGAGTTCTAGGTATCCATATTGTTCCTCCCCCTATTCTAGACAATGGAGATAGAGGGAAATATGGGGAATTTGATGTAGTACTCATGGTCAGAACCGTGTGGGAATCACAATGTGAAAAATTTGTTTGGAATGCTTAATCATTTTCTGACGAAGAGGAAGAGGATCACAAGGAAATAATCCTGCTAAACATCAAGATTGACGGAGTTTCAGAAATAGATCCATAATTACTCCATAAAATAACAAAGAATCAACTAGTTACGATCCATAAATCCAACTAGCGCACAAAGAGCACACCCCTATATAAAACTAGGTCAGATGAAAACAAGTAGGGATGGAGGATAAGTGAGCTCCCGAATGCAGCAGGTATGCATTGCCTAGAAAATTCCTAGGACTACACTATAAGCGGAGGTGTGTAAAGCACCAAAATTACCTTAAAATCCCCCAGATACGAATAAGATCCTCAAAATATCTCCAGTGCTCAACAGAAAGTAGCAGGGGAGTATCCCCACCACTAAGGTATGTGTTTCCTCGTGCTTAACTCCTGTGTAAGAGGAGCCTCCTAAGAAAACTAATTATACCATGTATTTCACTTCTCACCTGGACAGACACCTAATTGTTTAGTTTGATAGTCTTGAAAAAATTTACTCATGACACCCTATTCCAAGACTCTTCAACCTAAGCTTGTGGGTGCACCTCTATCAAATAAAATCATGTAATCAATTTTAATTTAAGCATTAATTTTAATGGATGTGATTACTCAAGGTTAATTAACGTGCAACTAGTGATGTTACAACTCAGCGATGAAGTAAATATGCACACCTAAAAAACAATGCCAAGTGCAACTTTATTTTTAAACATGAAAAAGGGGGTATGCCACTACATGTAATGCACAAAAATCCATTCCTTTTCAATTGCAAATGCAATCCTTCCTATATGAAAGCATGAACGCTAATTCATCTACTCCAACCTAATGCAAGTACCAACTCAATGCATATGCACAATGCAATAAATATGCAAATATAAACATATTTTTGTTGTTGACTAAATTGTCATTGATGCCAACAAGTGTGCGTCAAGGAGATTGCTGACTAAATTTTCATTGATGCCAACAAGTGTGTGTCGATGTGTATTGGTGCACCTTTAGGATCCCTTTAGGGTTAGAATTCATTCAGTTTCAAAGGATACCTTTTGATCTTGTCCAAGCCCAAGTCTGAATCCCTTGGAGCCCTTTGGACAATGGCAAAATCCCTAACCACCTTGTAGAGTGTTTGAGTAACCCTAAGTTGTTTTATGGTTCCCTGGTACCACAACATATGCCCTAGTACCCTATAAATATTCCTTGGTGGGTTAAAGAAGTGTAGAACTTCAAAGATTCCAAATGACCCATTATGTGGTCATTTGTGTTTTTAATGAGTGTGTGGAACCCTAGGAGACGTCTAGGCACCCCCACACCTTGGTAGTGTTGGGGTTCTTGATACCCTTCATATGATGAGTATACGGCGGAGACCTCCTCCTTGTTTATGTTAAATATGTGGATGTGAATACCATTGAATATCTCATGCCTTTGATGTTGTCCATTAAATCCTTTGACCTTGGAACTTATGCATAAGGTAACATGGTCTTTGGCACATTTATGTGTGGAGTCTTGATGTCCTTTACAAATTGAAGAATGTAAGGGTATTAGACCAAGAATTTGTAAATAAACCCATCATAAGGAGATAGTCCTTGTCAAGCAATTTTTGTTGATATGTGGAGCATCTTCTAACTCCTTACATTTGAAGAGATATGAAATTTTGAAATTGGTGTACCCCACCTTTTTGGGTCATCGGACCAAACAAAATAGAATTTAATTATTTATAATTTTGAATTGCATGTCGGCCCAGTTTGAGGTGCTAACTTTCCTCCAAAACCTATATAAATAAATATCAAACATTTTGATTTGTTCATCAATCAAGTCTCTCTTTGGTAATTTGCAACTATTGGAGAAAAGTGTGAAACTGTGTAGAGGAGAAATTTGTGGGCATCTTCACTAAAAATCGCATAACTTTCTCATATGGAATCAAAATTACAAAATTATTGGCTCGTTGGAAAACTTGTTATGAGGGTTATGTGGTGACATGATCTAGAGTTTATTTATGGTTTTCTATTTTTTCTTCATATTTTGATCTTCGAAAATATATGGTTCATGCTTTTGGGTTTCTCTTGTGATGGAACATGTCTCTCATGGATAGAGTTCATCTTTGATCTTAGTATGTGAGCCTCTATATTGGTATATACATTCGAATTCATTATGGAGGTTATGATGATGATGTTGCATACCTTTATGCTATGATATGATACACTTTATGATGATAATGCATGTACACTCTATGATGTTGATACACTCCTATACAATATGATGTACATGCATACCATTGTGTGATGAGTCTCTCCTATGCACTATGATGTATACTTGTTGTTCATGATGCATACACGGTGCACACTGAGATGATGATGATGATGTATATTTGATGATGAGGATGCATACCCTATGATGATGATGTATACCTATGATGATGATGCATGACGATGCATGCCTTATGTTCAATGAAAGCAGAGAAGAATTACTTTTCTAGTAATTGTGTATGATGAGGTGTACAATGATGTACATAAGAATTGTATGGTAGTGAAATGAATTGTTGGTATACAAGTATGATTTGGCTGTGATAAAATTACAGAGGTTATCAGCAGCATATTTAGAGTTTGGTTCGACAGGTTCATAGTTTCTACGATCTTTTTCTCATCTGGGTGGAAGGATGGGGCAAGGAAAGGAGGTTGTAGCCAGGAAACTGGGGAGTTGTATCTTCCTTAATTTTGTAGCCTGTAAATCAAGAGGTCATAGCCTCCTCCCAGGTGTAGCTGGAAAATTAAAGTCTTTATAATAAGGGGGTTGTTTCCTCCCTCCAGTTATTTCTGGAAAACTGTTTTAAAAAGGTTTATGTGGTTTTACCCCCAGGACTTGGGTTTCCACATCAAAAATTATTGTGTATCATGCAGCTTGTTATTTTCATACAAATTTATGATATGTTGTGATTGGTGATCAAGAAAATTATTTTGATTAAAAAATTTATATTGTGCAAATACTGATTCACCCCCCTCTCAGTATTTCAACATTTTTATTTTCACTATAAATGCAACGAAAATGAAATAAAATACCCTACAAACTCTCAGAACCTGCAACAAGCAGAAAACACAAGCTAAGAAAGACATTGATACTAAGAAGTTGAGTGCAATAATAACAAAAAAAGGACATAAATGACAAGAACAAATTTCAAAGAAAAAATCAATGAAAAAGAGGTCTTTGGCCACAACAGAAGCAGTCAACAGGAAGCATAGAAACCCAGGAAGACTCAGCCACACTCACAACCCACCCAGCACATTCACACATCAAAATATCAAGAAAAATGAGAGATGTACATTAGTGTTCAAAAAACAACAGCGTATATACGCGACTGTATGTACTACAGCTCACGTATACACGCGACTATGAGTTCTATTACCTACGTATACAAAGGAAAGAGTGGTAAAAAGTAAGCTAGGGTTAAAATCACTTCAAGGGACTACCAATGAACCAACCAACTATTGAACGCGCCACAAAAACACAGAGAAGCATAGATAAAATCAAGCAAAACATTCACCCAAACCCCAACAAAATCGAATTCCCCACTAAGGGATGAGAAGTGTACCTTATTATGGACATTCTAAGAATATATTTGTTGAGCTTTCAATCAAACTTGTCCCTACACATTAACCTCAAGAACAAAAAGATATACCGCATGATTTATGTAAAGTGTTAGATTCTAATCTAGCAGGTTCAATTCCAACATGTAAACAAAATAATTACATCCATGGATACAAATATTCATAATTATACATGCAATGGATGAGAAATGGATATTTATATATTAATATAAACAAAGATATAAATGACAACCTTTGTCACACCTTTGTCTGCACCTCATCAAAATCAAGAAACCGAGTCCCTCCACCTGGGCCTCCACCACTTCAATCCTCCATACAAAGGCAAGCTCACAAATACAAACGCAATCTTGGGAAAGAGAACTAATGGATGCTTCAAGAATAAAGGGATGCAGACTCAAGCATATAAGATTGGGGCAGAATTTCGCTATAATTTATTTGCTCTCCAAAGTTATTCTCCTTTAATGCTTCACAATAGCCCAATACATAGCCTCTCAATGGGAAATGAAGGATCAAGTCGGAGTGTCTGTCGGCATATGGAAGGCCAAGGATCAATTCATTCGGTACTTGATGGGAAAAAATTCAAATATTTTTATTTTTTTAGCATAAAACCCGATTTACACGGGTGACAGTGGTGCAACCCACGTATACGCGGGTTGTAAACTTGTGACCTGCATATATCTTCAAAAATGTGATTTTAGTGGTTCCATTAGAGCATCAGGGTAATGGTAAGAAAATGGGATAAAATGAGTTTACATAGGGACAGCGAAAGGCCACCAAAGCATGATGTATTAGGTGTGGAAAATCACGTTATAACAGTTGTGCATATTGTACATAGGGTTGAATAAGATAATGATGAAGAATAAATTTCCTGTCCCCTTCATCGATGAAATTTTGGATGGACTTCATGGAGCTAATGATTTCTCAAAATTAGATTTGAGATTAGGGTATTATCAAATCAGGGTTAAATTAGAAGATGTAACAAAAACTGCCTTCCGAACTTATGAAGGCCATTATGAGTTCGAGGTAATGCCCTTTAGATTAACTAGTGCTACTCCCACATTTCAAGTTGCAATGAATGAATTGTTCCAACCATATTTGAGGAAGTTCATTTTAGTATTTTTTTATGATATCGTCATATATAGCAAAACTTGGAGAGAGAATATCCAACACTTAGATCAAGTACTCACCATTTTGGAAGAACATCAATTCTATGCAAAAATATCAAAGTACACATTAGGAAAAGAAGAAGTGGACTATCTTTGCCATATAATATTGAATGAAGGAGTCAAGGTTGATCCAATTAAGATCAAGGAAACAAGTGAATGGACCAAACCAAATAAAATCTCTAAGCTAAGAGGATTTATGGGCTTGGTCAAGATATTATCGAAAATTTGTGAAAAGTTATTCCCATAAGACTGCCCCTCCAACAAATATGTTAAATAAAAATTCATTTCAGTGAAATGATGAAGCCAAAAAATGTTTTTTAAGCATTAAAAAAAATGTCATCAACGACAGTATTAACGATGCCATATTTCACAAAATCTTTTGTAGTTGAATGCGATGCTTCAGGATTTGGGATAGGAGTCATATTTATGCAAGAATGCCACCCAGTAGCATTTGAAATCTAGAAGCTTGACAAGAGAGAAAGTTTGAATTCCACGTGCGAAAAAGAAATGTTTTCCACTATACATGCTTTAGCGAAATGGCAACAATACTTTCTAGGGAGAAAAAATTTGATACGAATAGACCAGAATATTCTTCAATATCTCTTACAACAAAAGACATTGTCAACTAAGAAACATAAATGGATAGAAAAAATTGTTACTTTTGACATGGAGATATTGCATGAAAAGGGAAAAGACAATGTATTCATTGATGCCCTATCTTAAAAAGATGAATAAGTCAATGCTTATGTGATTTTAGTTGCAGTTCCATAATGATTGGATGAGGTTCGAGGTGAATATGCCAAGGACCTATACACATGTGCCCTAATTGATTGTCCTAATCGAAGTCCAAAATTTGAATGGAGGAATGGCATACTTTGGTATAAAGGAAGGATCTATTTAATCCCAACATCAAGGTTTAAAACTATGGTTTTGATGGAGTACCATGAATCCCTAGCTGCAGGATATGTAGGTTTTTTTCAAAAGCTACTATAATGCCATACAATCATTATTTTGGAAAGGAATGTATAAATACATTTAAAAGTATGTAGCAGAGTCTAACACATGTCAAAGAAACAAAAGTGAAAATGTCATGACACATGGGATACTCCACCCACTACACATTTCAAACCATAAGTGGAAGGATATCTCTGTGGATTTCATCAAAATATTACCATTATCCGAAGACAAAGATAAAATCTTAGTGATACCAGGACAGACTAATGAAATATGCACATTTATGGGCGTGAAGAAAAATGACTCCGCTAAACAAATCAATGAAGTATTCTGTAAAAATATTTACAAATTACATGATTTTCCAAAAATCATCATTAACGACAAAGATGCCAAATTCACAAGCAATTTTTGGAAGGAATTATACAAACAAATTGGGATCACTCTTAACATGATTTCATCTTATCATCCCCAAACAGATGGACAAACGAAAGTTGTCAACAAATTTTTGGAATCCTGTCTTCGTAGTTTTGTCACTGAGAAACAGAACAAATGGTTATAATGGTTGAATCTCGCAGAATGGTGGTATAACTCTAACTATCGCATGTTGGCCAAGATGACACCTTTTCAATCAATGTATGGTTATGAACCTCCCAAATGGAAGTAAATCGTTCAAGGTGATGCAAAAGTACCTGCAGTAAAAAGTAAACATAAAAAAATCAAAGAGTAATGCAAGTACTCAAGGATAATTTAACAATGGCACAAAATTGTATGAAGCAACAAGCAGATCATTATAAAACTAAAAGAGAGTTTGAAGTAGCAGATTGGGTATTTATAAGACTTCAACCATACAAACAATTGTCACTTAAGCAACAAAAACCAATAAATTGGCTCCCAAATTTTATGACCCTATCAAATTACCTGAAAGATTAGCCCATTAGCATATGAATTGAATTTACCAGAAAAAATCCATATTCACAATGTTCTTCATGTTTCAAATCTCAAAAAAATTGTTGAGTAAAAAATAATCTACTAAGACGACACTTCCTACCTTGAATGACGAAGGGAAACTTGTTTTAGAACAAGAAGTCATCATTGACATCAAAGAAAGAAGATTACATTCTTGAATAATTAAAGAATACTTTATTAAGTAGAAGAATTGTCCATAAAAAAATGTTACATACATAAGATGCAAAGAAGTTTTTAAAATAACAATTGTTCCTACCCTGATTTAAGGATAAAACAGTTTAAAAGAAGAAAACAACGTTTCTAAATTAAGCGTTAATCGAACACACTGAGATGGTAGTGAGCAAGCCAGCATCAATGCATAACTTTAGCCACAATGAGTTTAGTATTATATAAGATAAAAATATAATTTTAGTTAAATATTCAAAGAAAAAATTATGAATAATAAAAGTAGACAAAAACTAAAACCAAAACAAAATAGCGTATCAATATTTAGATCCATTGTATGAAATAAGATCAAATGATTTCACTTAAAAAAAAAATTGAAGTTTAGTGATGTTACAATACATACTTTCTAATGATCCAAATATCCATACATACTCAAAATTTCCATCTCATAAACATGTTACTTTCTCAAATATATATTACCATAAAATAAATGAGTGGAAATCGAGCTCTGTACTTTTTGTCTATACATAAAATATGGATTTCAATAAGTTATAGTATTGATTCTTATAGTCTTGATTCTTAGTATTATAAAGGTATAAAATAAATGAGTGGAAATCTAGCTCTGTACTTTTTGTCTATACATAAAATATGGATTTCTATAATTTATGGTTTTGATTCTTAATCTTATAATGTTTTTAAACCTTGAAAATTTAGAAATATCTTTGGTTTCTAATTACCATGACAAAGAATAAAAATTTTAATTAAATGTGCATTCATAAGTATTATAGGTGACAAAGACAAAAAGATATACTAGATTTGCCACTTTCTATTTGTGAGCAGTGACTATTAATGATTTAACCATTTGGTATTTATTTAAGATGTATTTTATGTAGTATCTTTTGGTTGTATAAATAGTTTCTTCTGTAAAGTTGGGTGAAAGTTTAAGTGTTGTAATTTGATTTTTACAACAAATAGAGTAGGTTAAAGAACATTGTGTAAGACTTATATTTATTGTTTTAGGTGAATTGGGGAGTGTCCCAAGTCATTGATATTTTTATGAGATAAATTTTAAATGGATAAACCATACTAATAAAATTGTTTATGGTGAAAACAAGAGTTCATATGTCTAAAAACCCCAAACTTGGTCAACTCCACGTATCTATGTGTCCAGTTCCAAAGGGTTATTGGAATTGTGGCCTAAGCATTGGTAGATGATGCCAACTATAATTATTTCATGATTGTTGAATCCTCCCCATGCCCCATCCAAGCACATGTTACCTTTAGAGGCTATATTGAAATTGGTCTCCATCCACTCTCTAGGGGTGGATTCCATGGTTGATGGTTCTTCAATTAAATGATTATCTATTTTTTAATAAAGACTAATTAAGTTAGCATCTTGTTAAGGAAATTGGATGGGATTTCTTTTATCTATTTCATTCATCGATATATTTTTTTTATGTTTCTCTTATTCTTTAAGACAACATGTTTGTTTCAAACTTTTATACAAATCATAATTTTGTTAGCCTACATAGTCTTACAAAACTTATTTTTGTATGCATTCTATTTAAAAAGGGTATGACTCAAGCAACATTATTCATTCCTTTTTTTTTAATTGTTGGTGTTGTAACCTTGTACTAGACATACCAAAATGATAATGATAAGCTTCATGAAGTTATTCTTGAGGCACAAGAATGATAAGAGGAAAGATTGACAACATCATCCACATTAAATAAGAAGTTTGTAGAGTTATTATCAACTCCAAAAATTATGTAGATGAAATTGTGTTCTATTAGAAAAGTATTCAATATTTTATTGGTAAACATTTATTGGGCTTTATTTTTAATTTATATCTATAAAATAACATGATACTAGTCAAAACTTTTATTAATATGCAAGTATAGTCATATTAAGCTCATTAGTAATAGAAAAAAAGTTTTTTTAGGTGGTTTGATTAGTGAAAAAAGAAAACTATTAAAGCTTGTTATAGATTCTAAAGGTAGAAATTATGTCAATAATGCCTTCTTCAATATTATTTAGGGTGTAAGAATATACTCACTTCCACTAACCTGCTAGCTCCTATGTCGATTTTATGATTCGAACACACGACCTCTCGAGTACTTATCACTTAACTTGCAGAAGGATCCTCTTTAATCAAAGTTGCAAGACGCAAGTGCTCAACTTCTGCAACATGGAACCAAGTCCAATCATGATAGACATGAGGGCTACCAAATAGTATTTGATAAATTCCAAAAATATATATTAAAAGATATACATGAAAGTTTATAAATAAAAAACAAAGGCATGTTTGTTCACCACCATAAAACGGTATTAGAGAAATATAGAATCCGTGTCTTGTAGTTCTTGAATTTACATTTTTAATAAGGATTTATTGTATATTATCTTCACGTTCATTCAAAAAATTATGTCAGGTAATATACTATAGAGCTTTTACATGTTTCTTCGTCATGGTTAATTGATTGTGGATTGGTGTATGAGTAGTGGAGTACAGCATGGGTATCCAATCTTTATATGGAATGTACTTTTTAGAGTCTTAGTAATATTCCATTAAGTTAAAACTTGTTCTACTTTCAATAGGGAGCAAAGATAGGAATAATAGTGTGAAAACTAGAGAGTAATGGGTAGGGGAATAAAAGATGACAAATGAGGTATTTAATGAAATCCATGCATTTTAAAGTCATTTAGAAACTCCTAAATTGTAGATGTTAAAGGAAACCTTATATAAATCCATTAAGATAAATAAAAAGAGGCTAAAAATAAATGGGCATTTATGTATTCAAGTAAAAAAAATATCTTAAATTGTCCAGGTATCAATTTCTTATCATCTTTGAAGTTGGGTTGCTCCAAGTAATGCTACCCAGTTATAACACATTAGTTACAATGGAAACCTATATCTAATCATCAAAAATAGATATTAGGAGTATCTGCACAACTTTTTAGAACATGATATAAAAAGAAGAAACATAGACAATTGAATTACTTCTGAGAATATATAACTTGTACTTATGGAAAATTGGTATAAATCCAAGAAAATAGTGCTTTCCTAATATTGGTATGAACTTTTTTCTGAAACATAATGCATATATTCGAGTTAGGCCATGGGTTTTCATGCAAACACTAAAAAATTTTGAAAAAAAAATTGCAAAGTTGTAGTTAACATGGAGTTTTGTCTAACACTGTTTTTCCATAATCTTTGAAGGAAATTTAATTTTTTTTAAACTTAATAAAATCAAAGAAGGCCCAAAATTAGAAGGTTGAGCATTAGGCCCCTTCTACAAGCGTATTAACACAATCAATGAACTCTTTTCTTTTGTGTATGTAGGTCTTCATATACACTTATGCGGGTTCTTTTTTGTTTTCTAAATAGGTCAATCAATCAAAAGTTATGAAGAAAATACGAAAGGTACATTTTTTACATATTTGACATGCCACCAAATAAAAATAAATAAAATATATGTTTTTTTCATATATATATATATATGGAATCTGCACATAGATCTCTACATGTCTGTGCAATTTTGTTTCGTTAACAACAAACCATTATAGCATATGCAGGTTAGAGGTTGAAAAACACAAAAATGAAAATATAGATGTGTTTTGTTAGTTGCGGGCCCANGTAACACACCCAATGTTTTTTTTTTTTTTTTTTAACATAGACCAGAGAAAATATTTATATAAAAATGGTTGTGCACAGCCATGCGTATAAAAAAGAGAGCTTGCTTATCAGGTTGTTTTGCAGGAAAAATAAAGTGTTGTATAAACTAATTACATTGTTCAAAAAAGGTCTTCTATGCCAAATAAAAAAACTGGTACCCATCGTAGGGTAAAGACGAACAAAATTACTGTTAAGCAAAGTACAAAAAAATTAAAAATCCATAACATGTTGGAGCTACTGCTTCTTCTTATCACCTGGCCCATGGATTGGTTGTACTACAGAAGTTTCCTCCATTGGATGGTCTTTTGCCGAGGATTCCTGGCAATGGATACAATAGTTCAATCTTTTTAACTTCTGCACTTCTTCTTTGATAATGTCGATTGTTCCCATGAGATCGTGTAAATCCCTATTATTGTCATCAATCCTAGATTCATGGCATCCCATCTGGCTGGCCAGGTACTTCACGTCTAATGTTGCTACCCTTCCTTCTTTCACGCCCATGCTCAAGAGCTCATACAACCAACGCACATGTTGTTTAATATCCTGCAAAGTGGACTAGATATCATTAAGGGTCACATTACTTCTGTTGTTTTCCATGGAGTGTTTGGAGGTGTGAAAGTCCAAGAGGGTCGAGGAAGAAAACTGAACCAGCAAAGGGTCGAGTCAGTCGCTATCTAAATCATTACCGCGAAGAAGACCAGCAAAGGAAAATTGTAACTGCAAAGCTTCTACCGAAATCCAGAGCCTGGGAGACCTACAAAAAACCTCGTCTAAATCACAATGAGCGATTGGATGTTGGAATAACATCTTCATTTTGAATCCTTCCACAATTGCGCATGCGAACGATGGTTTCATCGAGACAGAGGGCAGATTAACTGACCTTGCATTTAAGCCCATCACATGGGCAAGTACTCCACCTGTCTGTGATGGTGGACAACTGTCCACCTGAGGCCTGAAAGGTGGCCAGAAAAAGGAAGGCTGAGAGGGCCAAACCAATTCCCCCCATCAAATGCAAAGACTTAGGTAGTTAAGGGACATAATAAAAAAAAATGCAACCCTTGATTAGTGCTAGTCCCATTTCATTCCTAACTCCTTGATTAGCAAATTTATTCACTTCAATGTAATTACCTCTAAGAATATGGAAGTAGGAAACTTGAATATTTAAGGAGAGGCGATAGATATGATCATAAATTCTTTTGAATTTGGCTACACCACAATCGTAGCCAATTCTCATTTTTTTAATGAGTTGCTTTGAGTCACCAAGAATTATGAGGTTAGAGATGTTGTTTTTCCTTACTAGATCCAGCCCAAGGAGAAGCATGAGCCATTCCGCTTCATTGTTGGTTTTGTTCCCTAATCCCCAAGCGTAAGATGTGACTAAGCTTCCTCCGAGATCGAAGATAATCCACCTACACCTGCCTTCCCAACACACCCAATGTTGCGCTAGACTTAAAACACATATTTTTAACACACACAACGTTACAGACTTAAAACACAATAATATTAATAATTATTATTTGTCAAAAATGTTACATGTACACAATGCTTATATGCATTCTTATCAAATGCACAACAATGCATAACAAATGTATAATAGACAGAAGTGTTCTAGCATAAGCATAGAGTTTCCTATGAGACACACAATAAAAAAAAATATCCATACAAAATAGTTTAATGCATATTTGCAGAAGCATATGCATTTCCATGTGCCACATATTTAACACATATAAAGATGCACCATTTTTAATACACATAATAGATTTTTTACTAATATACAATATGCCGGATCAAAATAAACTATTACTTGGAAGGTTACATTCCCAACTTTTCCTTATAAATTCTTTCCTAAGAACTGTGCAGTAAACATTTTGTTGTGAACTACGCGGTAACTATCTTAGAAACTATGGAGTAAGAAGTAAGAATTGTGCAGTAAGAACTGTGCCAGTAAAAAATATGCAGTAATAACTATGTAGTAAACACTAACTGAAGAGTTGCATGGTATGCTTCACAACCATGGAACAAAGGAAATTATAGCTATATACATAGACAATCTTCATACCCATAGAATTCCAATTCTTGTAAAATAAAAACCATCTCCACTTATTATTATCCCATGGTATTTGTAAAAATGACAATCATTTTCAACCTATGATTAATTAATGCAAAATACCCACCCAACCCTGCACAAATTCAAACTGTGGTTTAAAAAAAAACATTCCAAGAAAGGAACAATAAACAAGGATGAATTTAAATTTGACATAAACATTTAAACTTTTTTGAAATAGCAAAATCATCCTCTAGTTTTTAAATACAAAATATCATTCAATTCAAGGCATAGTAAACATGCGTTAGCACATGGTAGTTGTAAATAACACAAGCAAATCTTGTTTTTGGTTTTCAAAAACAATAATACCACCCAATGCAAGGCATTATAAACAAGCCTTAGCACATGGCAATTGTTTACAATTTACTTGTTAAGAAAAAATAGGTCAAACCCATCTTCATCATAAATATTTAAACTTGTTTGAATAATTATTTCAAACATTTAATTTAACTCTTTAAGAACTATTTTCTTCAAATTATATGGAAAATAAGAGTTTAAACTTTGCAACATATTTGAACGAACGTTCCGTTTACAACCCAATAAATTAGCAGTTACTATAGGAAATTGCAATGATAAATAATTATTTGCAAATAAGAATCCAAGTTATATAAAAATAATAAAAATGAAAATAATTCGAACTTATTTGTCCATTCATATAATTTTCTTCTCCCAATTATAAATTTTAACAAACATAACGTAGAATTAAACTTGTACCCATTCCATATTCAAGAATTCAACCCAGCAATGCATGGACTCATTCTTTAAATCCAGATTTAGAAATTAAAATAGGAAACCATATAAGTTTTCACCATTCATCAATGAAATAATATGGAAAAATTAAACACCATTTATGTGAATGAAAAATTATCTGCAAAAACTTGAATTGGGCAACTAGTTGAATCACGCTCCACCCAACCATAAGAAAATTTGCTCATTAATCTCTCAGCAAAATTCCACCCTAATCTAAGACTCATGCATTGACGAGTCAGACATCTCGCCATTCCCATAATTTGTGAATTTCACACTTTGGTAAACAAGAAGTTGGCTTAACTCCAATTTCATTCCAAATAGTGCATCACTTCCTCGGTTTCATTTTGACACCAAGGCAGTGAGATACATCACTTCCTTCAATACTCAAAAATCCACCATGTTAGTTTCCTACACCATTTTTCATTTCACTAGAATGACTAGAGGCAACAATGGACACAATTTCAGCAGTACTAGACATAGAATTTGGGTTCTCGCACTCAAAATTGGGTTCTTTGAATTAGAATTGGGTAACATATTTTTCTTCTATAGACCCAAATCACCTTTCCTCTCTCACTCCAACTGACAGCTATGACTTCTCCTTCAACTCTTCTCCCAAACCTCCAGGATCCTCTCACGTTGGGCCAATTTCCAATTTTTGGTTTTTGCATGATAATTTTCCTTCCCCCCCACATGGTCTCTCCCATGAGCAATACATTTTCATCCCTTTTTAATTAAACTAAAACATTTCTTAACCATACTTAATCCCCCATTATACCATATAATAAGTAAATAAAAAGGGATTTTGACTCAATTCATGACTTAGAATATATTTAGGGGTTTTAAGGATATAAAAGGGTCATAGCACAGTTTTACCCTATGACACTTTCAGCCCCTTACCGTCTCAAGGGAATACATGAGTCCCTGGTCTCTTCAATGTACCACCTTAGTACAACCAATTGTGGATTTTAATATTAATAATTGCAAAATACATTATGTTCGGCCTTACAAGCATTCATAATAGTAATTATATTGGTATCATCATACTAGGGGTTTCATACCATGGGTGTTACAGTCACATCCCCCTTAAAGTATACACCATTCTCAATGTTCTAATTCTTATAGGCACATACAATATTCATATATATCAAAAATTTCAACAATATGCAAGGTTATCCTTGCATTTAAGTTTTCAAGTTGTTTGTCCAAAGGGAAATTGGGTTCACCAAAATCTCACATGCTTCATCACATTGGTTTTTCTGATGATAACAAGAGCTTATCCACTCCTCCTTAATTTTTAATATAGAAACAACCAACGTCCAAACAAAATCTTTCATCTGCAATAAATCATCATGAATTCATTAGGCCAACATCCTAAAAATTCAACCACTTTGTTTACTTAATGACCAGGAATTGCATGCTTTTCTCAAAATGATTTCATGCATTTCATGCTTATCGTAGCATATGCATATACATGACACCAATAATCTTCATTTATTTTACATAAATTTAACTATTTCATCGTGTATTGTTTAGTTTGAGAAAAAATAAACACAACAAATTTCGAGTTGTAACATGCATATCAACAACTTTCTGTTTCTAGAAAGAAATAACATAAGTAAAAAGAGAAGAGAAAGATTTCCCCCTCTTAGGCTTGTCCTAGTATGGAGCTCTAGAATTGTGGCTTTCCTTCTCCTTCATCTCTTTCTCTTTGAAATCCAGGTGCTTGATTTACATAGTCTTCATCTAGGTTGGGATCCACATTAACTTGTTCGTTTCCGTGGAAATTTTCATAAGGTATTCAAAATTTCACTATTCATCATTACCTATTGTTCTCAAAAACAATGTAAGGAACATATACATACGTATAATCATCTCAATCAATAGAAGAAACAAGGATAAGTACTAATAACAAGTTACTTATATCCAAGGCTATTGTCCTTCCTTCCTAGTATTTTTGTAGGAATGTGTCTTTATTTGATAACTATAACTCATCCATTTTGTCTCCATCACCATACCAGTGATGGGTTATCACAAGGATTCTTTAAAGTCTTAGTACATCTTCTTTCATTATTCACAACTTGAAGACAAATAATTCAAAATTTACAGCTTGAACAACAATTTATGCATGTTGGTGGTTCCTCCCTTTGACCCACATTCAGAGCCTTGTTTTTCCATCAACAAAGCCCAGGGTATCGGCCCAATAGATAAATGCTTAGTCGACAGCACCTGCAACATAGATGCAATCTCACCCGAGATATCTCTTATGGGTAACTTCCAGAACTAGGTTTCCGCAGTCGTGTGGGGATTTTATCTTCCTTGGAACCTTATTATCTTGCTCGACCAAAGCTTATGGTCATATTAGTTTCTATTATTGTGTGAATTCAATCTATTACTCTACTTATCCGTCGACATATATTACAACAGTAATATAAATCCTTATTAGCGATTCCAACTAACAATGGTGCAACATATACATACAAGAACTCATTCATAAGCAAATACATACATTCATTCGACATAAGCATATTCATCAAATATACACAGAAAACATTTAATGTGGGAACCCAACCAGGAAAAACCATAAAGGTGCTCTTGAGTCTTCATCTGGCATGAGAAATATGTGGCACCTTTCATCTGTGCAGTTATCTTACAGACTCTATTCTAGGTATTCTCTAAAATATATACAAACTTCTCTCTCCTCTCATGCTCTCTAGTCTCATGTCTCTGAATTTTCCTCTCCTTCTCCCTACTATCAATCCGCACACAGCCTGGATTGAATCTCTCTTATATACAACTCTACAACTCTACAAATAGACAACATACAACCACAACGAACACAAACCAACCAAGAGTATATCCATCTAACCCACACACATATTAGGTTCTCTCTTTTATAGACTCTTACATGTCGTAATCAACCGACTCTATTATCATTTAGCCGACAGGCTATCATTCCCATTCTCGTACATTTCAGTTACAAATGTCAATAGGCACTATCGGTCCAAAATAAAAAGATGCTTTATTCCCCAAAGCATTTTTTACTCTAGCCAACTTATTACCCATGATCTCTCGAGATGTCCTTTTCAACCCCTACACGCCTTCTTCTATCGCGGTTTCTTCCATCACGGCGGATATCGTTGTAGATTCCCATATGTCATGAACTCTTCCCTCATAGTTTCTTCTGTCGCAACTTCCTCTATGGCTACCTCTTTTGTCATATATCTTTATCCCATTGTTGCTTCCATCACACCTTAACTTTTGTCACAGCTTCCTCTACAACTGCTTCTTCTGTCGTAGCTCTTCCTTCGTTGCATCTACCTATGTTGATCAACCGGAATTTTCATATTTTCGAGAAAAATTATGGCTGAATTCTTCCTATCTTTCAATAAGGCCAACAGACCCCCAAAACTCACCTATGTTTCCTCCCGAACCAAGCTAATATGACACTTATGTTGTGACGAACTTACTTTGAAAATATTGGAAGATTTTCACTATCTTCTCTGCTTCCCGTTGCACCTCAGTTCTAAGTTCCTTTTGAAAATTCTCCACAAGGTCAAATATGATGTGTTCTGACATTGTAAGTCTTGTTGACTCTACTTCTTGTCGCACTTTCTTGTGTACATGATGAATAATTCTTGTAACTCTTTCTGTTTCGTCCTGCAATTCTGCAACTTTGTCATCCTTTGTTGTTGTTGAGCTCGCAGCACTGTGACTTGTCGTTGTAGTTTCTTCATGTCAGCAGCCTTAGCCATTTTCTCTACTAAGGGAAATTTTTCATCTCATTCTTCATCTAATTTTTTTCTATCTCGGCATTGCATAGTTGTTATGCAACTTTCTCTAACTTTGCATCGTCTATCAACCCTTCCCACATCTAAGAAACTTGTTTGACGACCTTGGCACATAGTTCCTCTATTCTTCGTCAATTCTATTGTTGTATTCCTTCTTCCAACACCTCTAGGGATGTACTAGGTCTCACTTGTGTTTCCAACTCCATGGCCCTTTTGTGGAGGTCCTCCGTTATTTCTCCAATTCTAATGACCTTGGCTTCAAAAAACATTTCATTTGTTATGCCTTCATCTGCAAAATTACTACAAGAAAGTGTTACAGCGTTGTCAAGGATGTACCTGTCCTCCTCCCATGTGTTGGCTTTTTGCTCAGTTTATTTGATTTTTTTCTTCATCTTACTAACAGTATTATTCAATAAGTGAACTTTCTTAATCAATGTTCCTTATATGTCATTCCTTTATGTGACTAAGGCATTTTGTATTGCATAAAGTTCATACAACGACATTTGAGAAAAAACTATTGTAACATGGCCCAAGTTCTTGGCCATGGTATTCAACTCTGTTGTTCCCAAGTTGATTGCTTCTCTCACCAGTTGATTCTTGATTGGTGGAATAGGTATCGACACATCATTGGGTTGCTCTTTTAATGAGCCTGCTATGTCCTACAACACTGTCACATATGATCTGTAATCGACCACGACCCTTACTTATTTTACCTCTTTGCAAAGAATCTATAGTAAATCTATGATACTACATGTGAGCTCTATTTGTTATTCATCCATCTTCTTTAGTATCTATGTAGCGACTTATGTCATTGATTCTGTCAAAAGGTTAAAATCTTCATTGGCAAAGACGACAATTCATGTTGTTTTTCCAGCCTCCCTTTTCTTATTCCTTATCTCAGGATGCTCGGTATGCTTCCTCTTATCACCCACCACTGGATCTATTGGGGTTGTACAATAATCATTATGGGGAGGTCTGGGAGAATTTTTTGGATCTTTTGTTTTTGGTGGTGGGTCCCCTCCCTATTCTCCATCCTTCTACGTCAGTGGATTGTCCTATTGTAGGTATTCTTCTATAGAAAGTAGGTCATCAGTGACATGGACTCGTCATTCTTTCAGCCAATCTTGGGTAATGGCATCAAATTATTCTTCGGATAGTAGGTTTTATCTCGCTAACCATTGGTGTTGTGGGTCCTTTCACAGCTGTAGCAAGATATTATGGGGCCCAATTATAAACTTAATAATGTTTTTAAACCGCTAAACGATCTCCTCTAAAATTATTGCATGCTTTCTCACATGATGTCGCAAGGATTCTCCATGCAGAAATAATTGTACATTGTTGCAGTCTCTTTTTTCCTTTATATCTTTCTCAAACCATAGATTATGGTATCGATCTCCTCGACATCTAATAGGTATATACAACCCTCGGTAGTTCATTGGTTCTGACCATGCGACAAATGAAATAAAGATGAGTAACCATGAATAATGGAATGTGATACCTTTTTCTACAAATCCTCTACATCTTCTAACAATTCATTCATTAGATAGTGTGACCAGTTCATTTGAACCCCCTCTGCACATAATTCAGTTGTTGTAATCATCCCTGCAGTACATTGGTTCGACCGCATATTCCATACCAACTTGGCAGATAAAACCTTTGTTGTGAACCAAATAGTGTGGTCATTAATGGAGGCTGTTAAAAATTATCTGGTATCTATGGAAAAATCATACTTAACTTTTAAATTGTGCATCATCAGAGTGCCCTGGTCTTTTTTTAAAATTGGTGTTGGGTTTATGCCTGTAAGTGGAAGCCTTGTAATCATTGCTATCAACTCGACATCCATAGAAATTGTCCTATAGAGCCATAGGCAGACACCGTGGAATGATATCAGTAATTTTTTGACACATGCATTCACCATTGTTCTTCGTCCAAAATGTGGCATATACATCAATGACACTAAACCTGTTTCTTCCAGTCCTCTTTCCCATTACAATGGAACTAGGTGCTTCAGGCTATCTGGTATATATTGTACAACAACCAAGTAGTTCTTCATGTCCAATTTTGTACATTTCCTCATGTCATGATTGACAAAGGTCATCTTCTTAAGGTTTGTAAATATGTTATATGATACTTGAATTCCTATCGGTACAGTTGGTGCTACCAGTGGGTACTATGCATTCTTTGGAGCTCTAATGTTGGGTGTGTCATCTTGTCTTGGTGGAAGATATGGTGGAAACATAGATGCATACCCTGTTTCTTCCTTCTCCTTCGGTGGTGGTGGTGGTGTTGTCGGTGCCTTTTTATTTCGGTTTCCACAGCGCTTCCATGTTGATGAACCAGTTGGATCTAGTCATAACCTTACTACAGGGATGAATGGAACTTGTTATACTTCTTCTGTAGCCATAGTCTGCGATGGAACATATCCAGTAGTGTTTTCCATAATGGGTGTGGGGGATGTGGATTCAATATAGATTATGCATTGTACTGGTACTGGAAATCGAAATAACCATGCTCCATGAAAAACTTACTTCGGCTCTTGTAGTTACAGACAACAATCCCTCTCTCAAATGCAACAGAATGAAATAAAACTTGGGCATGAATGGTGATAATGCCTAGTCATTCATTCTTTCAGTCCTCCACACGAGAGGGAAATAATTGGAAAGGTAGTTGTCCTTTATATTACATGGGCTGATCATTCAAATGATAAATAGGAAAATTTTATGCATGTCGCCACTCACATGTCACATCAATGGTATTTATTGTGCAATAAAGATGGAAGTGACCAAAAATCACGTAGCCAAAATCTCTCAGGCCTTTAAATTAATTACAGTCACCTTTATGGCCGGTTGTCATTTCTGAGACTTCATTTTAACTTGTGACAACAGTGCTCTTCCCGTGACTTGTATTCACCCTTCGACATATTTATTCGGGTGTGATAGATAGGTTGTCTTCGTTGCCATTTCTCCTCTTGCGATAGACAAAGAGTATGTGACAATTTTCCTCTCTCTATGACAGAATAGTGGCCTACGACGCGTTTTGTTTCTTCTTGCGATAACTCATAGCCTACGATCAAAACAAAAAATTTATGAGTATTTGTTTTTTTCTTCTTCTTTTTCAGTCGACCAAGTCGCGACTATCCTGATAAGGATTTAACGGACTTCTATTCACCATTCCTTTGACATGTGTTCCATCTAACCTCCGTAGTTGCATTGCGCCTCCGTTAGTGATATGTGTTACAATATACTATCCTAGATAGTGTGTTTTAAGCTTACCTGGATGCTTTAAAAATTTATTATCATACTGAATAACAAGTCCTCCGACCTGAAATTGCTTGTTCGCGATGTGGCGATCATGCCATACTTTTGTCGTTCTTTCTAAACATTTTGATGATATCTTGCAACAAAACAATCTTCTTCCAATTGTATCAGTTGCGACAGTCTTTCCTCGACAGCACCAACATTTGTCATCTCCATGATTGCAAAAATCCTTAACCTCAGTACAATGTAATCCATCGACATCGCATATTTTTCCATACACCAAGAGAAATGGAGTTTGGCATGTAAAATTCTTACAGGTCATGCGATATGCCCACAGTAGTGCAGAAATTTTATGATCCTAGTGATCTCTTTGGACATTGAAAATATTTGTCAACGCATTCTCCGAGATTTATTTAAATGCTTCGACAACACCATTCGATTGAGGGTGATATGGATTTGTCTTTCTATGTTGGATCTAGAATGATTTCGTCAGTTCCTCAATCAATTGATTAACAAAGTGCGTACCTTCGTCACTTATCAAAATTTTCAGGTATCCAAATCTAGTCACAACATTTTCAAACAAAAACTTAGTAGTAGTCGCTGCAGTACAATATTTTACAGGCACTACTTTAGCCCATCTGGTCAGGTAGTCGGTTGCAATAATAATATATCTTGCACATGTGCACTTCCTTGTTGGACTAATAACGCCCACAAAATCAACAGCCCATTTGTCAAATTCCTACAAATTTACTTGAGGTACTAATGCCATTTCATCTCATCACGATGACTTTCCATTTCTTTGATAGACATCGCAACTGTGATAGTATTCTCAGGCATCTTGCTTGAAATATCTGTCTCACTATATTTTTTCCATCAAAATGGCCTCCTATGACCCCAGGCTTCGTTTAGTATTATTGGTCACTTGACACAACGATGAATAATCTCATCAGGTCCCATTTTATATAATTGTCCAGTGATGATCCAGATGGAGATCAGTGGCCACCCACCTATTCCACTGGCTCAAATCAATTGTCCATTGTGGCAATTTCCTAGATATTTTTCTATGGTTTTTCGGGTCTCAAACTTTCGGGGCCATTTTGAGGCCCTAAACGACATTTTTGGCGATTTGAGGGCAAAATGGTTGCCATTGGCATTCATTTGTTTCATCAAAATTTGTAAATATTAGATATACCTTTCCAACGAGCTATCGAATGCCCAAATCGGAGATCGTATGCAAAAGTTATGACCCCGGGAAGTTGGCTGTTCAACTTACCACCTTGGGGCCGCAAACTTTATGACGGTTCATCTTTTAGGGTTACGTTTCAGACTTTTGGGGTTCTCACCCTCATTATTATTATAAATAAGCCCCTTTGGCCTCATTTTGTATTCATCTTGGCATGGATGAGTGTAGCAGCCACATGTCTTCTCAGAGATAGCTACCACTATTCTAGAAATTGTATTACAGTCTGTTCTATTTCCGTAATTTAATAGAATATGTGTTTACTGTATCTCTGTTACCTTTGCAAAATGTCTGTGTTATGATTTTGTATCTACCATTTCATTTCATTCACACATCAATCCGGATCAAGTGATCGACTAGAAGTATGTAGCTAGCACAACTAACTTCTTCTTTTGGGAATAGTAAATTCAGGTGATGCATATCCGGTACTCTAAAATTGTATGATGTCTATGTAATTATCATCAAACATTGTTATCACAAATAATTGTGCATCATAGAGACTATCCTTGAGGTTTCCAGGTTCTTCGCCACTTTCGATCCTTGACAGATGCTCTGGTACTGAATTTAGTCAACCCAGTTTAAAAGTGACTTCAAAGTCAAATTCCTAAAAAAAGGAGAAGCCAACGAAAAATATCCCCCCCCCAACACTAGCTTATTCACTAGGTATTTCAATGTTGAATTATCTATGTACATTTTAAAATGTACACCCAGCAAGTAGTGTCGAAATGTCTGCGAAGTGTATACCATAACTATTCCTTCTCTTTTCTTCGTGGTATAGTTATTCTCTGTTGTTGATAATTTATTTCTAGCAAAGGGAATAATATGATCCATCAACCCTTCTCCAAGATGTACTAGTACCATGTCAAGCGCAATAGATTATGCATTGACATGTACACGAAATTTCTTTTTCCAGTATGGAAATACAAGTATGGGCGATGTAACCATATTTTTCTTTAAAGTGTCTAGACTCTCTTGGAAAATATCCATCCACTGGAACTTAACATAATTCTTCAATAACTTATCCATTGGAGCAATCACCTCCACATATTCTTTGATAAATTTTCGTTGGTATCTTGTATGTCCCAATGTTTCTCTCAATTGCTTAATTGTGATAGGTGGTGGTAGGCCGACGATAAATCACAATTTTGGCAAGTTCAACCAAGATTCCATTGCGGCAAACCACATGGCCCAATAGAATTCCAAACATGGCACAAAATATACATTTTTTTAAGTTAGGTGAAATTTAATACTAGTGAAAGCATTCCAACATCATCCTGAGGCTCCCAATATGATCCTTAATGATCTAAAATATCGTCCAATCGTCGAAGCATACCTCAAGAAATTTATGAATAAAATATTTGAAGGAAACTACTACTATCCTAGAAAATATAGCAGGAGCATTCTTGAGTCCAAAGGATATTACTGTGTATTGGAAAATACCCTACTCCGTCGTAAAGTTTGTCTTGTGTCGATCTTCCTTTGTGATTCTAATCTGATAGTATCTAGAGAACCCATTAGTGAGTGAGTAAATTTCTTGACCCGTGACACTCTCCAATACTTCATCTATAAATGGAGTCAGAAATGGGTCATGTAAACAAGCATCGTTCAATTTTCTTAGGTTGACGCAAATATACACCTCACCAGTAGTATTTTTATATAGAACTACTATCAGACTAATCCACTCTGATTCTTCTACATGTTCTATGATACCTACATCCAACATTCGATCCAACTCAGCCTTGACTTTTCTTTATACCACAGATTCAATTGGTATGGTCGTTGCTTGACAAGTTTTCTGTTGGGATTTAGAGGTATCTTCATTTCTCCAAGGTCTTTGACAATGACTTTCATCTCTACTAATTTCGTATGGAATAGATCTTGAAACTCATGCAATAGATTTGTGATCTTCCCAACAATCCCGTCATTCCAGTAATCTCCAATATTGGAAAATTTTGGGTTCTCCAGGGAGTGTTTTTCAAGGAAAATTCTACCTTATGACCTAAGGGTCTGGGGTCACCAACATACCAAAATTAACTTGCATACATTCATCCATCTGAGAATTTGACAAAGAAATCGGGCAGAAAGTTAGTGTACATTGTTTATTTAGGTTGGTCCTAGCTTTCTCCTTCAATCCAAATGCTCCAACAGCTTCTAGGGAGCTTCACACCTACCAAAGAGATAAACACCTTCCTGGAATATCTTAGATGTTATATAAGATATTAATGAAATACTATGATTGCAATAAGACAACAAGATAATTTTGAAATCATAACATATAAGAATATTGGTGCACCAATTTGGAAGGAAGTCTCTCTTTATTGATAAGAAGTGATGAAAGAATACATCCAGTATTTGATACAAGTCCTCCTCTACTAGCCAAGGAACTGATTTCTGTTTCTCCAAATCTCCAAGGGTATTCCTCTAGCATAACCTTGCTCTCTTAAGATATATCCTTGGCCTCAACCCCTACCCTCTATTTATACTTGATGAATGAGAGGAGTTACGAAGTTTGAGATGGTTGAGGAAGTTGGGAACGTTATGATTACAAACCCAACTGTCATTAACTAAACATGTTTTTATTTTTAAATGTTTTACTTAGGGTAATCGTGACTATTAATATTGGCCAGTTGCAAGTGACTCGCGACTTTTATAAAGGAAATACGTGAATGCAAACTATGATCATGTAATCACGGGTTGTATATATGGCTACCCATGAATGGATCGTGGATTGCAATGTCAATAGTCGTGAGTGCACCTTAATATTTTTATAAAACATAGGCAATATTGGCAAGATGAATATGCATTAAGGAATATGCACATCTACAGGGTTTGGGCTACTTCAATCTCATTTTTCCTTTTGTGTACCGACACATTGAGTGTCAGTAATCGAACAGAGAAGTGCCATTTCACTAGATAACAGATGCCCCCTAATGTGTGAGGTCAGAGGGAAGTGATGGATAAAATACATTACAATATTTATTCTTGGAGAACTCAGTTTCCAAGGCTGCAAAGAGGTACCTAAAACAGACATATCAAATTTATATACAAAATCATTTCTGAGGATTCCATGTTAAATAAAGTGGAACACTAGATCCTTTATAATATTCAATTACATCATATGATACGCGCAACAAGGCCATGTATGTATTACAATGGTGGATCAAAGCCACAATATACAATGATGAATCTTCAATATCTGGAAGTAGTGTCATAGAACATGACATAATCTTGCGCAACTTAGGTTATAGAGATATGAACCTAAGGTCTTAGTCCAAATCCATAGTAACCAGTACAATCCCTAACATGTGAATATGTAAGATGAAGTCGAACATGGAAGGAATTCGTCAGAGTTTCAGTAAATCAGTAATGCTAACAACTAAAGCAAAGCAGCTCACCAATGTGAGTAGTGAATCCTAAGGTACCATCTTTGAAACCCTAGGTCTTCATCTTCAAGAGATGCTGATGAGAAACCGTTGTGCAAGGAGGAAGGAAATGAATCCTTCAATAGATCACAAGAGTAACTAGGAGACTGGATGAGGGAAGGTAGACACAAGTAATTCTCATAAATGAAAGTGATGGGAATCGGGATCACCATATAGAGGTAAATATACTTGAACAATGAAAATGACACAAAGATGGCCCAAGATATCTTTAAACTTTAAGATAGGACAACTAGACTTATATGTCATGTAGGAGACATGATCATATTATCCATGTATAAAGAACAAGTGGAGGAGTAAAAATTCGAAGTAGTAGTTGAGTTGGAAGTGGAAAACTCATACATGAGTATAGGGAAGTTTAGAGAGTGCTTTGCTCAAGGATGACATGTTGCCACTACTTATAACCCAAAGACTGAAATTATTCCTTACCTTTCTTGTGAAGTTTTAACGAGTCCAAGAAATTAAACTTGAGTCTCTCTTCATTTCTGACAAGCTTGAAGAGGAGAGATAATAATGCTCGATATGCCACTGATTCATGGATTTTATGAGCCTGAACTCGTAGATGCTCATTGGTGTTTTCATAGTTTTGAGAGTCTAAAAAATCCAAAAAATACTCTTTGGGGTGCTTTTTCATACAATTTAGTCTCCCCAGGTTGAAAAAGTATAAAAAAAATCCATAGAAGAACTCTCTTAGCTCCCGAAGGACTAAGGTATACCTTTTATGTACTTAGTTGGAAAGGTCCAAAAAAGGGGTAAACTATCACCATACCGATGCTCCTTTAAAAGAAGCATATAGCTTGAGTTTGACAACTGTGAAGGAAGGCAAGATCACTCGAAAAGTTCCATTTGTTTACGATAAATGAGACTTACAATAGTAAACGCGATGCTTTATTTTTTAAGGTTTAGTGAGCACGACAAATACATGAAGTACACTCAAAATATTTTTCATGTTTGGGTCCAGAGCACGAAAAAAAACTAAGCTCATACCGGGGGTTCCTTTTCCATAAGTTTAGTCCTTCATGTCCAAAAAATAAATAACTCTACACCTAAAGAAACTCCTCTCAATTCCTAAGAGAAGAGAGTGTTCCTTTGTCATAAATAATATACATGATATGAGAAAGACATAACCTACCACCAATGTAGATGGTCATTCAATTTACCTTAACGATTTTGAATGAACAAGTTTACTTGGTTGTCCAAACTATTATAAGGAGTCAGACCAGGGCCTAAGAAAAGCTCCATAAGGGAAGGGAGCCTTATAATCGGGTATAGCTTGTAAAAGTATGAAAAATGAGGCTCATTTTGTCATGAAAAAAAACTAATAAGGCTCCCACAAACCTAACACAACTGCAGCATGGGTACCATAAAGAAAATCAGATGTTCTAAACTAGGGTTACCCATGTAAAGGAGGCCCTCTCCACGGAAGAACAATGATGTGTGCGAGGTTAAAGTGGTTATACAGCATAGTCCATGGATGAAAATTTGATCCTAGGGTTAAGCAGAGGATAAGGTGTGAATGAAAAGTTTGCAATGAGCACCAAATCCTACCCTATATGCGACGGAAAAAAAAACTTTTCGATCATCCAACACCTGTTGCAGCTAGTAAAAGACCATGGTATTAGTTCAGATATCAAAAACTGACTTTAAACTATATAAAGTGGGTAAAAATATTAATTTTTTACTATAAATGCTCAAAATCAAAAATAAATATAACATTTGGAATTTTTAACCATATTTGGCAATTTTACCTCGGAACTTCAACTAATTTTAGCGGAAAATCCAGTGGACCAAATTCGAATCCGCAAGTTGTAGGTTTGTGGTCTCTCCCTCCTCTTTCATTTAGTTCATCCTAATTTTTTTTTTGATGAAAAATTAAGTGGTTTTATGCCTGCCCTAAAGGAATCCTGGGGTACTCGCAGGTGGCCTTCATTATACTCACGAGTGTTCAAGTACACAGGGTACTCCCAAAAGACCGAACACCAAGAGTAGTCACTCACACAAATAGATCACAGATCAACACATCGATATTTTGACGTGGTTAAAACCCTCGAGAGGGAAACAATACACGACCCCAAACAAATAGCTACTTGGAGCAATTTATTATGCAAAAGAAAGAAAGTTACAAATGAGCATCTCATACTCGATCAATTAGCTAAGGACCCTCCATGCTCTTTAAATAGAGATCATGGACCAATCGAGTGTTGAGCCACAGATCAAGGGTAGGTATGATCTAAGATAATTTGAACCATCGGATCACTCTATGTCTAGAACATATCGTGACCATCGGATTAGAATATTTACAAATGCATACTAATGCATACTAAAGAAACACACTTTACCTAACGGATATATTACACAAGTTGATCTTAACTAACTCCTAAGTGTCTAAATATCCTAACATCCCCCCTTAAGAACAACTTGGGATAGGATTGAATGATTTACAAAGGTGAAACTATTAGGATAAGGAAGGAGGCATTAGATCCTATCCCCCCTTAATGACGCATTCCTAAACTCCTAACATAGATCGAAGTTTAGAAAACTTCGCTTCTGTAAGAGACTTGGTGAAGATGTCTGCAACTTGATCATCTGTAGGGAAATAGAGCATTTCAAGAACACGATCATGAACAAGATTTCTGATGAAGTACATATGTAGATCAATGTGTTTGTTGCATTGATGTAGAATCAGATCTTTGGCAAGCTTGATGGCACTTTGATTGTCGCACCAAAGTGGATTAGGTTGCTGCTTCTTGAATCAAAACTCCGATAGGATATGTAGAAGCCATAAAGCTTCCTTACTCGCATTAACTACGGCTCGATATTAAGCTTCTGCTGAAGAAAGAGCAAGAGCTTGTTGCTTCTTACAAGCCCAAGTGACAGGTCCAGATCCTAAACTGAAAACATAACCTGTAGTAGAATTTTGAACATCGGGATCCCTGTCCCAATATGAATCAGTGAAACCAACCAATAAAGGTTTCCCCCCTATACTGTAATGAATCCCAAACTGAATTGTACCTTAAATATATAGAAGTATTCTTTTTTCTATTTTCCAGTGACTTTCATGAGGTGTTGGCATATAACAGGAAACACGACTAATGGCAAAGGAAAGGTCAGGACGGGAATGAGTTAAGTATAAGTGACTACCAACAAGCTGGAGATACAAGGTGGCATCTACTTCAGGGGAAGTACAAGTGGCAGAAACTTTGACTCCAGACTAGAAGGGAGAAGGGGCTGGTTTACAATCTTCCATGTAAAAGAGACGAAGAAGGTCGCAAGCATACTTAGACTGGGAAATAAATATTCCTTCTTTGCTTTTAATACTTGGAGACCAAGAAAATAGTGCAAATGTCCTAAGTCTGATATTTCAAAATTTTGCTTAAGACTAGATTTCACATGGGTTAAAAGTTTAGGGTCACTACCAGTAAGGATAAGATCATCAACATAAAGAAAAAGTATGATGATATGGTTTACTACTTTCTTTGTATAGACATTGGGTTCAGAATGGCATCTAGAAAAACCAGTGTCTAGGAGAAAGCTATCCATTTTGGCATACCAAGCTCTAGCAGCTTGCTTAAGGCCATATAAGGATTTCTTAAGGCGATAGACAAGGCTAGAGTTATTCTGAACATATCCAAGAGGTTGTTCCATGTAAATTTCCTCCTGTAAATCACCATGTAAGAAGGAAGACTTGACATCCATTTGATGGATTTCCCAATTATGTAAGGCTGCAAGGGAAAGAACAAGGCGGATGGAGTTCATTTTTGCGACAAGAGAAAAGGTTTCATTGTAGTCAATCCCTTCAACTTGGAAAAAAACCTTTGGAAACTAACATTTCCTAAGTCTTTCAACACTTCCATCTAATGCATACTTAGTTCTGTAGACCCATTTATATCTGACAATTTTTCTTCCTTTTGGAAGAGGAACAAGATCCGAAGTATCGTTCGCCATTAAGGAATGATATTCTTCATCCATAGTTGCATCCCAATCTAGATTTCCTGAAGCTTCTGCAAAGGTTTCTGGATCATGATTCTAGGAAACTTGAGCCAAAAGAGAAGAGGCTCACTAAAACTTAGAACGTGTTCGACGTTGATCTCTAGGATCACCGGCAATATCACCAGCTACTTCACATGCTGAACGGACCCATCGAGGAAGCATTGGTGCTAGTGCAACTAAAGGAACATGAGAAAGCGTAGGTGTATTTTCATCCTCACTGTCATCATCAGAAAATGGAGTTGGAAATCGGTCAAGGAAGTTGGAAGGAGAAGAAGGCACAATCGCCGAATCAGGCTCGCAGGCCAAAGATGGCACAACCGCCGAGTTAGGCTCATAGGCCAAGATATTTTCATCAAATTTAACATCTCTTCTAATTATTATATCATTAGAATGTAGCTGAATAAGTCTATAACCTTTTACATCTTCAAAATATCCAATAAATTTGCACTTTTCACTTTTAGGCTACAATGCTTTCTGTTTATCATCCGGAATGTGAGCCCATGCTTCACTACCAAACACACTGAAGTGACTTACATCTAGTTTAATTTAACTCCATGCTTCTTCTGGTGTTATACCTTGTAAAACTTTAGTGGGTGTGCAATCAACTATGTAATTTGCACAATTTATGGCCTCAGCCCAATATTGAAGACTTAGTCCCTTAGATTGGACCATACAATTAGCCATTTCTTTTAAAGTGTGGTTCTTGCGTTCAGCGACACCATTTTGTTGTGGTGTATATGGAACAGTGTGTTGTTGTTGGATTCATTTTTCAGTGTAGAAAGTAGTGAAATTTTTATCAACATATTCTCCTCCATTGTTAGATCTTGACTTAATAATTTGATGACCAGATTGTTTTTCAACAAGGGCCTTATAGGCCAAGAACATGTAAAATACTTCGTTCTTAAGTTTTAGGAAGTAAAACCAAGTGTGTCTGGAGTAGTCATCAATGAAAGTTAAGAAATATTTGAAACCAGAAAAGGAAGCAGATGGAAGAGGACCACACAAGTCACTATGCACAAGCTCCAAGGGAACTGAGCCGTGTTAAGAGGAACGTTTGTCAAAACTATCTCGATGATGTTTTCTGAGTACACAACTGGAACAAACACCATCCTTGCAAGATACCATCGGATGACCAGTCACCATATTGTCTTTACATAGTTGTTGCAATGAGCGATAATTTAAGTGACCAAATCGCTCATGCCAAAGTTTGCTCAAGTTATCACTATGAGCAACAAAAACTGAAAGAAAAGGTGATGACCCAAATTTGTTAAATTTGTACAACCTAGTAATATCATCAACAATTCCGGTAGCTATGACATGTTGAGGATCTTTAAAATACTTTATTACAACTTGGTGAGGTGTAAACGTTACAGTTTTACCTTCACCGGAATGACTGATTTGATAGACTCACAACAAATTGCAGGAAATTCTTGGAACACATAGTACATCACTAAAATGACCATTTTCTACTCGAACTGTTCCAGATCCTACGACACTTAGAGAAATATCATCACCAACAAATATTTGTTTGGTGTTACATTCATGCATAGCAGAAAATATGGCTTTATCCTTAGCCATATGATAACATGCTCCAGAATCAATGAGCCATTCATTTGATCAAGTAGAAGAAGAAGATGCAGTATAAGAGTAACCATAAGCACAAAATGCATGTCCATGAGAGGTAGATTCTGAAGATGAATCTAGGCTGATGTGGTGCTTCTTCATTGCTGCTTCTAAGGCTTGCATCTTCTTGAAACACTTAGATTCATCATAATTATCTTTCCCACAAAAATTGCAATGACATTCAATCTTCTTTCATTTTGGCTTGGATCCTTTGTCATTTTTTAAAGAAGGATCTGACTGAGAGGGTTTGGGACCCTTGTTTGGCTTATTATTGTGAAAATTATGCTTCTTGGGAGGCTTGGACTTTTCTTTCTGTTGGGACAATAAGGATTTCCCAGATGTATATGCGTTGTTAATTATTCCACGATGAATGAGCTTATCTTACTCTCTAATTAAGGAATCACAAAAGGATTCAATACTAGGCTCTTCATAGCTAGTTGCAGTCAGTGATTCTTTCATGGACTAAAATGTAGATACAAAAACAGAATATGCAGGTCCAAGTTTGGAAAGAATATGATAAATACATTATTTGTCTTCTTTCTTAATCTTGCATTCTTCACATAAGAGTCTAAGAATTTTATACTTAGATAAATCATCTTGAATGCATGAAAAATCGCTTGGATTCAAAGAAATCAACTCATTCTCAAGTTGATGACCTCGAATTTCATTGTGTTTACCAAACACTGATTCCAACTTTTCCCAATCTTTATCAGGTTCATCAATTCCAGATATGTGGAATCGCAAATCAGTAGAGATTAACATCCCAATCAATCCACAAGATTCATCACATCTATTTTCCCAATTTATTTTCTTATCATCATCAGTGGGTTCTGTGTCTTTCCCTGAGGTAATTCTGAAAAGTCCCCTACTTCGTAGAACATCTTCCATACAATATTTCCATGAGAAATAGTTAGAACTGGTAAGTAGAATATCACAAGGGGTGGACATACTGTAAAATAATGGATGAAAAAATAGAAACTAACTGTCTGGATGCAAAGAGCTTAAAAAAATAGATTTAAAAAAAAATGGCACTGAAAACTAATTCTAAATGATGAAGTTATGCTTGATCAAAGAAAATGTTGAAGATGTCCCCAATAGTGACATGGCAGATATTAACTTGACCAACTAAAAAAAAGAACCCCCTTCTTCCCAAAATGAACCTTTGACATTCACTTACAAGAAAGTTTATTTTAAGTGAATCACTTTTGTAAAATAAGTGATGTTAAATTTTACAATAATGGTACTTTAAATAGTGCGGCAATAAAAACTTAAGTGACTCGCTTTTTATTTTAGTTTATTTTTAAGTGAGATGCAATTTTACGATAAAGTAACTTAAAAATAGAAATTGCATGCACTATTAAAAAGTAACTTAATAAGACTTGAACTCAAAACCTATTAACGAAGAAAGCAACTTTGGACCAAGTGAGCTAAGTTTAAAAGGTACGTAAAAGAAGGGAATGAGGAAGGTTTTTTCTTTTTTAGTCTTCTCTCTCAGTTTCCGTGCTTGCTTCTTTTTCCTGCAAATCACACCACAAACAGAAAAATGAAAAAAACAAAAAACACTTTTCCACGCTTGTGGGGTTATATCTCGTTAGCTTACCCAAAAATTATATGTTTTCTCTCTGTTTCTGATTCACCGTGATCGCACAAGGTGCACGACAAAGAGCATATGCAGCCAAGAAAACCATTTCCCTTTATGTTTTTGATTCGTCATGATCGCGCAAGGTGCACGGTAAAGAGCATATGCAGACAAGGAAGGCAACAATCCAAGACTAAAAACAATAAAGATCTAAATAATAAACATGATAAACATATGAAGGACTTAAAAAAAAAACAAATCTGTCACTGTAACATTATACCTTCAAATTTGTTGAAATTGATGTTTCTAGATCAAACGGAAATGGTTTTCGATGAAATGAAAACTATTTTCTAGTGGAAACCATGCTCTGAACGCAATGGAACAGATCCCATAGGCCACAAATGCATAGAAATTCTAAAACTAGAAACCCTTTCAAGGTTTCGGCAACACCGATTCAATATCTAGATCACAAACGGAAGCGGCTCTTCATAAACGCTCTGATACCATGTTTGGGTACACATGGTACTCCCAAAATACCAAACACCAATAGCAGCCACTCACACAAATAGATCACAGATCAACACACCAATATTTTGACGTGGTTAAAACCCTCGAGAGGGAAACAGTCCACGGCCCTAGCCAAATAGCTACTTGGAGCAATTTATTATGCAAAAGAAAGAAAGTTACAAATGAGCATCTCATAATCAATCAACTAGCCAAGGACCCTCCATGCTATTTAAATAGAGATCATGGACCAATTGGGTGCTAAGCCACGGATCAAGGGTAGGTATGATCTAAGAGAAGTTGAATCGTAGGATCACTCTATTTCTAGAACATATCGTGACCATCGGATTAGAATATTTACAAATGCATATTAATGCATACTAAAGAAACACACTTTACCTAACGGATATATTACATAAGTTGATCTTAACTAACTCCTAAGTGTCTAAATATTCTAACAACAAGTGTGACTTTTAACCGCGGGTTGCCTGCAGTGCAACCCGTGAGTGATTCGCAATGTGCCTAAAGCACAGTCGTGAATATAGCGCAACCTCTAGTTTTTTCAAAAATGTAAATGAAAATTATTTTTGATGGATTCTAATGAAAGCAATGTTTGATTTGAAGGAAATCATGGTGTTTTAATGGAGAGAACGAGAGAATGAAGACATGGATCAAGATTCCATGAGAGATGTCACCACTTTGAAAGCTTTGCAAAGGTGTGGGTTGTTAAAATTATAATGTACTTTAAATATGTGTGCCCAGATCCACTTTTTGGAGACCTTGGTGAGCTATTGGGATCACGAGCTTGGGCTCTTTGACTTCCAAGGGGAGACCTTAGAGTTGAAAGTAGATGGAATTTACTTCATGACGTAACTATATCGCAGGGAGGCACCTATGAACCTTGAGGGCACTGACCAGGGTGGTGACCCACTCAGCGTACAAGACTACGTCAATACCTATTGTTTTCCTTGTGCACAAAAATAGGGGACACAAGTCCCAATTTCACAGATTACCAACTTTCCATTAAAGGGAATGGTAAGCATAGTTTCCATAGTTGCAGGGTCATCCACTTTGCATTTAGAAACATGGACTCATATGCATGTAGTGGTAGAGTGCATGCAGGGTGCATTGTTTGACTGATGTTTGAGATTACCCCCAATTATGAAGAAACAACTTGTTGACTGCAGCAAGGGTCGAAAGAAGAACTTTGGATACGCCAGTATACTAGTTGCGTTCTTCTTTGAGAGGGTTCCTTCCCTCAGTCCCGCGATGAATTTACCTCCATTCCCACCCCGTGAGCCTAGAATCACACAGTGGGGAGACATTTTCCTATGACAGGATGGCGGTAATGCGATCCAGAGTGGCTCTGACGATGACTTCTACTCCTGGTGGAGTAGACAATTTCTTGCTCTCGAGCAGTTCCCCTATGTTGGATTAGATTTATGTGGATATCCAGAACTCATCCTCCCTCCTAGAGGAGCATGGGGGGAGATAAGTATGCATTTTTACTTTTTCATTATTTAATTTTTATGATATTTAATTCATAAAACTATATATACATATGTACGTGAGTTTTACCTTCTTTATGTTTATATGTCATGATGTTGGACCACTCCACCGTGACGGACATCCCAAAACTTTTGTGCAGCATGTGCAGATTCGTGGGGATGATACTATGCTATGTGTGGTGGAGGGAAAGTTGTCCAGGCTTGCCCAAGATGTCCCCATGCTCATGATGGAGCGAATCCCAATGGCTATATAGGAGTATGTGGTTGGGGTTCCCCTTACTTGGTTACGCCTTATTAGAAGGGTGACTAGGGTCATCTTATGTTATAGGGAGGTTGTAGAGGCAACCACAGCCGAGGGGGCTGAGGATCAGCCTTGGACTTGGACATATTACAGATTATGATCCTATTTTTTGTATATTTATGTACTTATGACAGGATCTTCGGATCAGACTCGTTATATCTATGGACATATTTTTACATATATATATATATATATCTCTGGTTATGTACATGTGCTTCAAAATGTGTATGTATATTTTATTTTTAATGTGTGTGTTAAGTTCCAGTTGAGTATGTAATTTGCATATGCATCAATAATTCTATTTTGATTTCTTGAAATATGAATGTATGAAATGTATTCAAAATTTATTTCAAGTAACCTGACACATAAAAATAAACGTAGTAAGTTAGGGTTTCGCACCTGATAATCACCATTATGCTGGGAAACCATGAGCTGTGAGTCAATCTTGACCTCCATACTAGGTAATGACATGCAATGCAGCATCCCATAACAACTCAATGACTGCACTATATTCTACCACATTATTAGTCACAGGACCCAAGCAGGCACCACCAGAGGCAACTAGTTGTCTTGAGGGTGTATAGATAACCCATATGGTTGAAGCCAAATTACAAGTGTGGCGACTGGCGCCATCAGCAAAACCTACGAACCACTCGGATGACATCTAATACAACCAACAGACTATATAAGAAACACTAACCAGTTAATGACCTATTGTACATGAACATACAATAATAATATAGAAAAGTAACATGCCTAAGCATAATACTTCTTCAGGTAGAGCTCATTTTCTAGGCTGAGGAAACTTGTTTCCATCGTAATTGGTTAATTCATTAGATCCATTTTTCAAAACTTCCGACACGACATAGGGGCCTAACAACGTAGACTTAAACTTGTATGTCCCCAGGGGTTCCTTGTCTTGATACCAGAGAAAAACAAGTTCTCCCTCAGAGAAAAATCTCGGATTAACAGCTTTATCGTATTGGTTCTTTACTCAGTTCTTATGAGACTTGTTTGCAGTCAACGCATATCTGCAATGTTCATCCATATTCTCTAGGTGAAGCAAATGTTCTTCCATATCCATAGTGTCGGAAAGCACATGAATAACAATTTTTAGGGATGGTATCTTGCACTCAACCGGTGTGTCTGCTTCCACCCTGTGAACAAGTTGGAAAGGTGAGAAATCAGTAGCAGTATTAACATTAGTGTGGTATTGTTACAATACTAGATTCAAGATAAACTAGTTAACCTATCTTAGCAAGCAACAACATATCATAAAATATAAGAATAGGAAAATAAAAGGACAAGAGAACACCGATATACGTGGTTCACCCTAATGGGTTACATCCACGGGAAGGTAGTCTTCTATTATCTCCAGAATGTCCTCTCCAATCTTACAAGAGAGAAAAGAACAAATACCCCAAAGAATATATATGATATACAACAGTGTCACAATAGTACCACTACTACATCAAGAATACATGATTATGTAGAGACTCACTTGACCCTATTATATACTAAGAGATGGGGAGGAATTACTCTCACATATTGCATGTGGGATAATATAATTCTCCAAAATAACATCTCTTAATACAATACCATGGACAAATACTCTACACAAGTAAATACAACACCATATAACTATGGGTTAAATGTATTACTCTTTTACATAAGATTGTAGACAACTTCCGACATAATGCAAAGACATTATTACCTTCCAAGTAATATAATATATTCCAACACTCCCCCTTAATAATGGCTGGGAGAAGAGCCCACACTAACACTAAGGAAGGAAGGAGTCATTACTGCTCCCCCTTGATGACAACTTTCAGAAGAACCAAAGCTGAAAAAGAAGAACACTTCGTCTAATGGAATTTGATGATGAACAGCCACTTCTCACTGAATCATGAAAGTGCACACGAACCAGGTTGTATGATGAAAGACCCAACAATAAAATGCTGAGAACATGTGACGTAATCCAATCGCAAGTTGCCCAAATCACCACAAGAATCATCACAACCATACATGATAGCTGAATAAATTTGATATAACATCTGCACTAGTGTACAGATACCTTCTGACGACCGATACAACAGAACATGTGGCTAAGAACACCACAACAATATACAAAAAAAAAACCATATGGCCAATACACATGTGGATAGCAGACATTCTTCCAATCAAGGTGCAATATAAATATCTGTAGAAGACCTCAAACATCGAAGAAACAAGACCCCAATGGTCTATACATCGAAAATGATATCATACAGATGAACATCATGACTTTAACAGTAGAAGATGGTGCTTGATTGCTTCTAGAATAAGGTGAAAGCCTAAACAGAGAACTTATCTGCATAAAAACTTTCAAGATTAAAGCATATAAAGATCATAAAACAAAATTGTTCATACAGAAATGAAAATGCTTATATACCAAAGGTTAGAAAACATCATATAAAGGAATGGCAACATAATATGATCAAATAGAAGACTAACTTGGTCATTAAGGAAAATTAAGTTGCTTTTACACATTAAGTGTCGGCCACAACATATAAATAGTGAGCCAAAGATTTCACTTAAATATATGAAAATTTAGTCATCAAGCAACTAATCTGAAGCATAGGTGCATTTCTTATTAGTGTGAGGTTAATATGCAAGAGATGAATGCCTTGAAAATGCCAATGCTTCCATATAGGAATGTTAGAGACAAGTAGGAACAAGATAACCTTTGCAATCATAAGAATAGAAATATCATTGCAACAAGAACAAGGTGCTCATGATAAATAGTTCAAGATTTAAAGATTGCTCAAAGACATATAAATACTGAGTAAAATATTATCGAAATAAACATGACATGAGATATAGATAAATCAAAATGTTTAATACATATAGCAAATTATGATCAACTCATGATATCACTTATAAAAAATTATGAAATGACAAGTCACTAATGGTCTTATGCATGGGTTTATTTCTTGTTAACACAATGTAAATATGCAAGAGATGAAATTCCCTGGAAATGTAAATGCTTCCATTTTTTAATGTTAGAGACAAATAGCATAGAAACTAGATACAACCTTTGCAATACATGAAAAAGAAACTATATCCCAATAAAATAACTTATGACAAGCCAAAAAAATATGAGATCACATAGATTAAACATAATAATTTCACTTAAGAATTTAATTAGCAAGAGCATATAATGACCATAAAGATATTACTTATAAAAGAATGAAATTGCTTTTACACAAAAGTCGGCAATAACATATAAATAAAGTAAATAATGATCACTAGATAACACATATGAAATTGTTCTTAAAAAAATGTATTTATAAACAAAACAAAGAAAATAACAAATTAATTATTAAATATATTTAAAAAATATTAAGCATTAGATGGTTTATAGCTATCATCATGACAAAATACTAGAGATCCATGTCCTTAAAAGATGACAATATTTCCATATAGAAATGTGAGACAAATATATTGTGAGAATAAGAAATAATATCTTAATAAACATGATTAGAAGAAAAACCTAAATGCAAAAAATGAATAACATAAAAATTAAATACTTTACTGTACTGATCTGAATCTGCAAAAAACACAATTAGAAAAACTGTAAAGGAAAGAGAAACTTTTACTAAAAACCCTTTGAAAAACTGTGCCCAGAAAAGCCAAGTCTTATGTTCTGGTTGCATAGGGGTGGATTCATAATGGCTTTTCCAATTCCAAAAAAAAAAATTTATAATAAAAAAACCGGTAAGAAATGACCAAGTTACGACCCTTTTGTATAACTGTCGTTTTATTACCAAAAGGAAGCCCAGAAATACCCAGTTTTCTGTTTCAGTCACGATGAGTGGTTCCCGAATGGCATTTCCAATTTCAAAAACAGGTTATAATAAAACTTCTGGTAAAAACTAACCAAGTTACGGCCCTTTTTATAACTGTCATTTTTATAATCGAAAGAAAGATCTCCTTGAGGAGAGCCCCGAAATCATGTAGCTCTATAGAAAAAACATCAAGAACCCCTTGAAAAAATTCTGCAAAAATCTTACACAAGAAGTTAGGGTTAGGGTTAAAAAAATGCAGAAATATGCCCAAATCTGAAGAGAAGCCTAATGGCTACCAAATAGAAAGAAAATCTACAACAAAATGACAATGCCCAAATGATAATCATTATTGATTGAAAGTTGTAGAAGGTACTATATCATAACAACCTGCTCTTATACCATGTTAGAATAATAGAGTCAAGCTAAACTAGTTAACCTATCTAAGCAACCAACAACATATCATAAAAGATAAGAATTTGAAAAGAAAAGGACAAGAGAACACCGATATATGTGGTTCACCCTAATGGGTTACATCCATGAGAAGGTAGTCTTCTATTATCTCCAGAATGTCTTCTCCAATCTTATAAGAGAGCAAAGCACAAATACCCCAAAGATATAGATGATGTACAACAGTGTCACAATAGTACCACTACTACATCAAGAATACATGATTATGTAGAGACTCACTTGACCCTATTATATACTAAGAGATGGGGAAGAATTACTCTCACATATTGCATGTGGGATAATATAATTCTCCAAAATGACATCTCTTAATACAATACCATGGACAAATACTCTACACAAGTAAATACAACACCTTATAACTATGGGTTAAATGTTTACTCTTTTACATAAGATTGTAGACAACTTCCGACATAATACAAAGACATTATTACCTTCCAAGGAATATAATATATTCCAACATGTATGCCCAAAGTGTAGGGTACAGCATGATATGCCAATTTGACCTACTGGAATTGATAGTGCGCTTCAGAATGGGTTTCAAGGTCTTATTAACCACCTCTACTTGTCCATTCACTTGAGGGTAAAAGGAAGATGAATGATATTTCCTAAACCCTAGCATGGTGGTCAACTCGTTCATCATGTTGATTTGAAAATGACTCTCAAGGTCAGTGACAATCTGCTTTGGTATGTCGAACCTAGCAATGATTTGGTTGAATATGTAATAAGTTTTTGTTTCTCCATCGGCCTTGAAGGTAGGCATTTCCTCTGCCCACTTCATAAAGTAGTCTATAGCAACAATGACGTACTTATGCCACCACGCAGAAATTGGGTCGCATGTCATGTAATCAACCCCCCACTTAGTGAAGGGACCTACCGTGATGACGGCAAACAAAGGATCAAGATGAGACCACATCTTTCAGGTATAGAGATAACAAGGATGACAACGCTTTATAGCTTCCACACAATCTTTGAAGATACTCAGACAGAAATATCTATCACATAGAATTTTATGGGCCGTTGATAGCCTAGGTAAATGACCCCCACACGCTCTGCTATGGGAATCATTTAGTACATGCTCTACCTCCTCATGGGTGAGGCACCGATGCAATATAGAATCTACCCCTCGTCGATACAATGTATCGTCGATGATAAGGTAGTTTTTTGCATTAACCTGCAACTTACGTCGATCTTCCCGCAAGAAGTGTTACGGAGAGAAATTCCTATGGGTTGGGGTACCACAACAGACAGCTTTGACTCTAGAAATCAATCTTTCCCAATATGCAATAGAAATAAAATGTCTAACACTAAAGGATCAGACCTCGTACCTTATTCCGGACGGTTGAAGTAGATCCCCATTGAGCTTTCCAATCTTCAACTTGAATTGATATAATACTTCCTCAACAACAAGTAAACAATACAAGCATACTATATATCATGGTGTTAGATCTATTCTAGCATATATAATCAATAATGTAAAAGCATTTGACATATTCCAATGGATACAATATTCAATCAAATACACATCATTGGACAAGGAAAGATAGTTCTTATTAATATAAATCAGAGATTACAAGATAGATACAACCTCTGACGGCACGTCTGCAAATCAGAGAAACTGAATCCCCCACTTGGGCCTCCACCACCTCAATCCTCCATCACTTAGATAGCAAGCTCACTAGCAAAAGGCAAGCTTGGGAAGAACACAAAAGTGCTCCAAAGGGACAAAGGGATGCAGACTCAAGTATAATTATAGCAACAATGGACTATAGTTTCGATGCTTTCAATCTCTTTATATGCCTTCAATGTACCAAGGGGTTCCTTATATAGCTTCACAAGGGATAATGAAGGGTCGAATCCGAGCGATCTCAAGGCATATGGAAGGCCAGGACTCAAATGAGTCGGATCCATGTCAAGGAAAACTCCAAAACAATTTGGACTTATGCACACATCCCGATGTACGCGGATATAGGGGTCAAACTCGCGTATGTACGTGGTTATCGGGGAAAAAGCCGCGTATATCATCTTTTATATAGTTTTTTAGGGATGATCAAGGTAACATCAAAGGATAAAATATGGTCCATGGGGTCTAAAGAGTCTACAGCGGGACAGGGGAAGGCCATACAAAGTGTGATTCACCTAGAGTGGTGAAATCCGCTATAACAAGAAGGACAGAGGACACTTAAGATCCTAGAGATATACTAAGATATATTTGTACCAAGGATCAGAGGTTGAAATCAAAAATATATACTCATCTGGGAATGGGTCTTCTTCCACCACTATAGTCTCTTTCGTAGGGAATTGCAAGATCAATTTTGTGAATACTAAGGATTTTTTGGACTTAGCATATTGAAAATCCAAGTCAAACTCTTGGAGAATGACTATCCACTTGTTGAATTTTCCCCCGATTATACTTTGGGATAAAACATACTAGAACATATTCACATATTTAACCATTGTGGTTGTCCTTAGCAGGATATAGTGGCATAGCCTCTGAAAAGCATAGACCACTTCCAATGTTAACTTCTTGGCATGCGAGTACCTAAGTTCGGGACATGCTAATGCTCCACTAAGGTAGCAGACAACATGCTCTTCAAGCTCATTTTCCTCTTGAACTATTACTACTCATATGGTAGACTCGGATGTGGCCAAATACAATATAAAATCTTTAGTGTAATCTAGAGGATGCAATAGCTGAGCCGATAGTAAATCCTTTTTCAATGCCTTGAAAGCGAGTTGTGCAGTTTCATCCCACAGGAATGGAGTGTCTTGCTTCAACAAGAGCATGAAACCCTTTGTAATCTTGGCATAGTTGACTATGAATCGTCGAAGGAATTTTGATTTCCCCTCCAGAATCTGCAAATTCTTGATAGAACGAGGAGGAAGATTCACAATGGCCTCAACTTTTAGTGGATCCACCTGTATTCCTCTATTTGACACAATGAACCCTAGTGACCTCCCCGACTCGACGCAGAAAACACGCTTGTGGGGATTCAAGCGTATCTTATAGTGTATATATCATTCAAAAATAATACGAAGATGGTATAGATGGTCCTTCATCTTGCGAGAATGGGTAGGCAGATCATCCAAGTAAGGTTCAACAATATTATTTATATCGTGGAAGGAAAAATTCATTGCCCGCTTGAAGGTAGCCACTGCATTTTTCAAACCAAAGGGAATTTTCTTATACACGAAGGTTCCCCAAGGACAAATGAAGGCCATTTTATGTTGGTCTTATGGTTTTATTTGAATTTGATTATATCCTGAAAAACCATCCATGAATGAAAATACCTCACTACTCACACCAGCATCAATAATATGATCGATGAATGGTGTGGGGTAGTTATCCTTGGGACAAGAATTATTTAAATGATGAAATTCAGTAAAAATATGTATGTTACCTTGTTTTGTATCAACTGGAATAGGATTGGATACCCATTCCGTCAGAAAAATCGGGTAAATGAACCTAGCTTTCAACAGTTTCTCCACTTCAACCTTGACGGTTGTCGCTTTCCGCACGTTTACTAGTCTAAGTTTTTGTCGAACAGGTTTCGCGTCAAGGTAAGTACATCTATCATGTTCAACTCTATATGGATAAATTCCTGGAATCCCTCATATGACCAGGAAAAGATGTCACAAAATTCCTTAAACAAGGAAGTGTATATGGAAACCTCTTCCAAAGAATAGTTTGCGCCAATATGAACATTTTCTACGATGTTAGGATTTGCATAAATTTTTATTGGAATGGTAGTAGATATATTTTCCATATTCCCCTCGAAAAATACTCCCTCCTTAGGTAAAGGATTAATCAATAGATCAACACCTTCTGTCAGTCTCACATGGAACTCCTGATCCTCAATCTTTCTTAACTCTGGAGGGAAGAAAGACTTATGATGAAGGTCTTCAAAAATATTTTCTCGTCCAATCATAGCTTCCAGAATGGCTTCGTTCGAAGGAAAAACCATATCCCAGCAATCACAGGAATATGTAGAGTTCTCTGCCCAAGTAGGAATATAGGCTTCATCTGAATCCTCTGAGACTGAAGAAGGAATCGCGATGGAATTGGCAATGGCATTAAAAACATCTTGATAAGCTACCTCCACTGTTGATAAGGGAATTTGATGTTGATGAAATTGTCATTGATGCCAACATGGAGTTGCAGTGGCCCCACAGGATGTCATTGATGCCACCAAGTCCCACCTGCAGTGCCTAGACCCCTAACAGAGTGGATTTGTGCCTTGAAGCACCTTGACAAGGTCCCTGTACCCACAAGGCTGGATCTTGATGCCAATTGAAGATGTTGAAGACCCTACTGATGGTGTTGAAGACCCTGGAGATGATCTTGAAGCCCTTGTAGACTATGGAGAAGCCTTATATTGGTTGGAGAAGCATTAATGACCCATTCTGTGGTCATTCATGCTCTGATGGTGCCATGGTACCCTAAGAGAAGATATGGCAACCCCACAGGTGATGTCATGATGGATCTCGACCCATAGAGGTCCCCTTGCATGGCTAAGGTGGTTGAAGAAGCCCATGATGCTTCTTGCTTGATGAAGAAGCCTTTGGACCCACATTTTTTAAATGGCATGATGAAGGCACCCACACACGTATGATGGGCCTTGTACCTTTGAAGGAGGGGTGAAGATGTTGTGTGGGGACACCTTGGGTTTTCGTATGCTTGTGGATGAGGAGAACAAGCATAAAACCTTTGGACTTCCCCACTATATTGATTACTTTCATTTAATGGTAAATTCGAATTAAAATATGAAGAAGCCCATGGTTGAAGCCCTCACTCAAGTTGACATGAAGTCTTTGGTTGAAAAGTCCATCTTACTTGTTGGTAAAGAAGACTTGGCACCCACTTACATATGATGGCACTTGGACACTTGCTTGCATGATTGGGTTAATGTAGTCATGATATGATGATGCCCTTATCACTTGTGGTGAACTTGAATATATGGTGACCTTGAAGACAAAGC